>CM066331.1:126819313-126979313 GCA_033807585.1 Hydrophis major
CTCCAATTTATTTCTTATTATAATGCCCCTTCAATTTGATAAAAGATCAGTATTTCCATCTCTTAAAAATTAAAAGAAATTCAGAATTTCACCATGCAGCACAGATAGCAGGAAAGCTCTTTGAAATTGTTTTACATTTATATTGGAACATCTCATTTGGCTTTCTCTGACAGGGAAGCCAACTATAAAGGTAATTTCTACAGTGAACTTTGGTAATACAAACTCTAATACTGAGTGCTGAAATCTACCGTGTTTCCCCCATAATAAGGTCCACCCTGAAAATAAGCCCTAACCTAAAAATAAGCCCAGGAGTGGGCGTGGCCAGAAGAAGCAGCAGCAAGTGCACAGGGGCTGACAATGCCTGCAGCAAGATAAGTCCAAGCACAGAAGCAGGAGAAGGAGACAAGAAATCCGTATATGCTGCGCAGCTGTCTGACTCACAGGAGGCTTGTGCTGTGGCACAGGCAGCAGGCAGAAGCAGAGACATCAAGGGAGGCAGGCATCCTGTTTGCAAGCAGTGCAAAGCTTCAAATCTCCATCATTTCTCTGTCCAGGCAAAAAGTGTTTGAGCGCCTATGGGGAGCTTGGGAACAGAGCAAATCACTCCATACCCAAGTGCCACATAGGGGCACAAAAACACTTTTTCATCCATAGGGAGACAAAACTTCATCTGTTTGGAAATGAGGCACTTTGAAATGGAACTAATCTCTCCATTTCAAAGCACTCCAATTACAAGCAGACAAAGCTTCCAGTCTCCATATTTCTGTTTGTGGAGATTAGCATTGTAGGCAGCTTTGTTTTGAAACAAAATGGTTTGTGTTTCTCCTGCCCATCTCACTAATATACAAATATAGACACATACATATGCAATAATTATAACCACATATCTGTGCTATGACCTAGTTACAAAGCACTGTTTTTGCAATTGTCCTCATTTTTTAGGAATCCATTTGAAAATCTTTATGGAAGACAGAATGTTGAATTGAGTAGAACTTTTGACTCATCTGATGGTGATTTAACCCTAATCATAAATCCCCCCTTTTGATTTTTAAATATTTTAAAGGTTCATTTTAAATAGGTATATCTTTAATAACACTTTAAATACATTTTAAAGTAATATATTGAAAAAGAATTAATATTAATATAGCTAATAAATACACACTCTCTATAGACCAAAGTTGACAAAGTTTAAAAAAGAATTTTTTTAAAAAATCTCTGTAGCTATTCTGATCACACCTATTGATGTCTCCTTGTAGGGATCTACTTGGGTACTCCGAGATACAGAAAGTTGAATTAATGTCTGGAGTGGTTTCAGAGGTTCCTTCTTAATTTACTGCCCTTTACATCTGTGTTGATTTTTCAGAGAACATGGTCATTCTTGAATATAGTTAATTTGATGACATCATATCACTTGACACATATATTAAATAACAATGAGATATTTATTGCAAGATAATTCCATCCTTATTTTATTTTGGCCTTACTGGGCAAGCATAAGCAGATCAAGTTATTCAAGCAAATGGAACCTGGAATGACATTACATTAATTGACCTAGTCTTCCATAGGATATTGCAAAGAACGTTTATGTCTCAAGTTGAGTTACCTATCTTTTAATTGCTTTATTGCTAATAGGAAACAAAACAAAAATGACTTTTGTAATCTAAATTGCTACTTTGTGATGTCTTTCATTTGATTAATTGTTATAATATTGAAAAGACTTATGTGTGAGAGCAGTTTCTTAAGTGAACAAAACACAAGGCGTTTCCTATAACTGAATTTATTCCTGACTCGCCAACAAATAAAGCCATATAGAGTTGTTTTTTCCATTTCATACAATAGTTTGATTTTGTATAGATAAATCTCTAGTGTAAGGTGTAAATTGGAACTTTGTGGAATTGAAGTGGAGATTTGATGGCAGGGTTAAAAAACTTAGTGACTTACTCATGCATCTGAAAAGTTTAATAAACAATGTGCCACAGAAATTGATGAATATTTTTATTTAATTTCAAGAAATTAATCACTCATTTACTGATCTATTTTGAAAAAGTATGTGCCTTATAATACTAAGCATGATCTCTGAATACATATTTTACTTCAGTTGAATATAACCAAAAGTAGAAGCAAGATCATTGTGTGGAATGTATATTCGATTTAATATAATAACCTAATTATATCGTGAAATTTTTGAATTCTACCACATGGAATTGTATACTGTATCTCAGCAAGTGAGATGCAAGGAAGATAATGATCTTTCCTATTGTCTCCTATCAATTATTCAGAAACTGGTTGTCAATCACCTGAAATGCAATCACATGACCATGGGGTTAGTGCTGCAGTTGTAACTTCAAGGACAGATCATAAGTAACTTTTTTTTGAGTCTGCTATAATTCTGAATGGTCAAAAGTCAAGGATTTACCTGTAACTGTAATTTGCCTTGGAAACATTTGGTTAATTTTGTAGTCTATCTTTAATTTACTTGTTAAATACTGATATCAGAATGTTAAAGTGACCTTGGCATACAGACTACCTAAAACACCACTTTAAATTATCTATTCTGCACAAATTGATTTCATAAAAAGGCAACAAGCCTTAAATAATATCTTATTACTTATATTTTAGCCATTCAAAAAGATTTAAATCAACATTAAAGGGGTAATCAAGTGTGGAAAAGACCTTTGATATGCAGTAGTGAACAAATACTGATATCCTTCTAATTATTACTAATTGGGTTAAAATGTGGTATTGTAATTCTTCAGCTAGGGTAATTACGGATTACAAATCTGACTGCAACAAAGTGCACTTGCTGCCAAACCCTCATAGACCGTGCAGAAGGATTCAAGAGTTGATCGTACCAAAGGCCACTGAAAAATTCATCAGAATCATGAGAATCACATTCCCCTTTCCAGTCCCAATAAACATCACCCACAAGAATACTTGTTTACTCAAAACGTACTACTACTATAATTTTTATCCTATTTTTTCTTGTTTCTTTTATTTTTGGTATCTCATCTTTCTTTCTATATATAAAAGAAAAAAATATAATATTAAAAATGCAGAAATAACCATCTTTGTCCAATAGAGTTCTGATATATGACAGAAATTATTTCATGCAAGAGGATGGAAGCTATATCAAATATGTGCTATGAGAAATGTCATTTATAATGAACTTAAGTGACAGAAAGAAATCAAAGCTTTCTGAAACTGATGGTGAAATTTATGATGGTTTTTACCATCAGTGCTTCAGAAAACTGGTTTTTAAAAAATATTTGGGTTTTTTAACATTTCGCCATACTGTTTTCATTGTAATAGTTTGAATGCAAACAATACAAGTACATAGGTTAATACAGTTTGTTGGTTAGACAAAAAGTAACATAAATAAATAATAATTTGGAAAATTATTATTTGTTTAGGCTCAAGGCATTGTTTGTTTGTTTGTTTGCTCAAGGTACTGTTCCATGAATTCATACATTATACCTTAGCTTTATGTATGAATCAGGCCATTTGTGGTTTGTTCACCAAACCATAATTCAATCTTGTAACAATGTTACATGTGAATGCAATTACAGAATAAGAATAGTAAATCATTCTGAATATGGATGGATACAAAATGTGGCCAGATGCATCCCACGCTGGCCACACCCAGGCCCAGTTTAGCAACGGGGAAAAAGTCATGTGACACTGCTGTGACGACATGAATTTAACATCCCTGAGCTAGAGGCTGCAAATTTCTCACTTTCTATTGCTTTACAAACTCATCTAATGCATGATGAGTTTATTTTTTGCTGTTTACTTTTAAAACCTCCATTTTATTTACATTTTGATGTAAATAAAAGAGTTATGTTTGCATTTACTTCAAGTGTGAGTACCAGATGCTTTCAGACACAGCAAAATAGAGATGAGGATGATAATGCAGCAATTGATAATTTTAAAAAGGAAAAAGCCAAACTAAATTATTTTTAGTTCTAACAAGGTTTTTTCTATATATCTCTGCAAAAGGTGTGTAAACTTTAATAATACAACACGGCCACTTTAACAAGGCTACGTTTGTCTTTGTTCACATGTTAGTGAAGGATTAATATGAAGAACTTTTGCCTAGCACAAGTGATTTGAAGATGTTTTGCTGCATGCATGTGAACTCAGCAGGTGATCCTTGCCCATCTTTGATGTCAAACAGCACAAAACTTCAGTGAGTAGTAGCTTCAGAAATGCGATAGACATAGCTGAGTCTTCATATGAAGCTCATGCTTGAACTACATCAGAAGAACTGACATCTATTATGGTGAGCAAAGACAAGTGTTTGAAAAGGGATTCAAACAGAAGTGTCAGAATTTACAGTGCATAGTTTTATATAAGTTGATTTTAACCAAGCATATCTCTGTGAACCTGGCAGGACAGAAAAGAAATTTCAAAAGGAAGAGAAATTGTTGTCATCTAAGGGCATGGGATGTTTTAATAGTTCAAGGAAGAATATTTCTGAAAGGTTATATGGTGATCCATTTACTCTGAGATATAGTGATCCATTATTTTGACTGAGTAATAAGGCTCATCAATTTCCTTTTTCTTTTTCTTCAGTATCCCCCTTCTACGTTGCTTTAACAGTTTTCTTTATATAGTTACAAGAGATAAAAGATAGTGACTTGTTGTGAAAGTCATGTGATCCAGCTACATATAATGAAAGTTGCAATGCAAAACAATGACTTAACATGCAATACAATGCAACATCACTTAACATGCAATACAATGCAACACAAATAATTTCTATCTACAGTCAATGATATAGATAGGTGGTAGGTTCTCAGTATCATTTGCGGGATTGAGGTGTTCTGTCATAATATAGTCAGGTTTTAAAGAATATGTATTGTTCTATCAAGCCCTATCAATGCTGTTTAGCTATTCTCTTCCATTTATTTGCTTTTGTAGTCTGTGCTAAATGTATGCTTCCCTGTGCGAACAGCAATTATTTAAAGCGCATAGTTTTTTTGAAGCTTTGTCCTTACTCAGAGCTATAGTTTGAAACTGACCCCAATAGTCTAAGGTCACAGTCAAGCCTAATTGTTCCCTTGAAATACTGTTGCTTTTGTTCATCTCTGACTTAAAACGGAGAGAAAATAAATCTGCTTGACTTGAACACAGAAACTCAGTAACCTCAAAGTTTGCTTACTATTTTAGCTAGGAAATCATGAATGCCAATTGAACTTTCATATATATTTCTAATGAGGTGGATAGGCTGAATCTATTCTTGAAGGTTTAATTGGACTGATTAGCTGGTATTTATTCTATAATTCAGGGGTGTCAAACTCAATTTCATTGAGGGCCACATCAGCATTATAATTGCCCTCAAAGGGTCAGTTGTGTGTAAGATTATGATGACTCACAGCATCCAGGTGGGCATGGTGGCTGGGTGTGACTAGCTTGACACCCACACTGGGCATGACTGACTCGAGACGGTTGGATCGGGATGGAACAAGTCACATGGGCTAACTCGACATGGGGACAATCCAGTGCCCTACAAGCTCCTTGCCTCCCCAAACTTCTGGCAACCAAGAGCATGCACGTGTTCACATATACACACACACATACCACATTCTAAGTTTGGGGACTTAGATCCAGAGAGGAAGGATAGGGCCTTCTTCCCTAACCCTGGCATGATTGGTAGTTTACAAGCCCAGATGTGGATAAAAGTCTCCAAGTTTTGATGGATGTGTGTGTATTTGTGTGCATGCATGGGCATAGCACAGCAAAGGAGACTATGTAGCCTTTCCAGGACTCAATATACATTGCATGGGCATTAAGAATACACCTGCTTAGAAAACAATTCAAAAGAGACACCTTACTAAGCATAGGAGAATGTATAGCTACGTGCATAACAGTTGCATTTGGAAAAGTCTAGCAACAATAACAATGCATAAAATAAATACATTAAAGCAACTATGATTTTAATGTAATTGATTAAAGCAGCTACATTTTTTCAGCTCACAAGAAAGCCTACACACAGACACAGACACACCCACCCACCCACACCCACACAAAAAGATGCTGGTATAATGAAAGGGTGCTATCTTTATAATCCTACCTGTTACACAGATCCTCTTCTGAATAATTTTTGAAACATGCAAAACCTGAATGGAGATCTTTCTAAAGGAAATGTCTGGATACTGCATGTTGCCTTGCATACAAATAAGACAACAAAAATGGTAGAGTTGGAAGAGGATGTAGCATGTTCATTCCTGCCCATTTCTTGCATGTTGCAAGATATTTAGGACTGTCTGAAATATGCCTTAGTCAAATACTTTGCCAGATGCAATGTTGTAGGATGGATCAGAATATTGGAGGTAGGTTTTCCAGGAGCAGAATTAGATAGTAGATATGAAATTTAATTTTTCATAATGTACTCAGGGGTTTTGTGTGCATGTGTGTAAATTACAATTGCAGGCATTTATATCACCAATATACTACTTCACAAAAATTGTTGGGAGCCTCAGGGACTTAATGCCTCTGACTGGGTCCATATTGCTTATCTATCCTCATTGATGTTCTGTCTCGGCACAGGGCTGGTGGTGTGATAGTATTTCTTGCTGTACTTTACTTCCTCATTCTGAAGGTCCTGACCCCTAAAGCAATACTATTGAATGGAATAAGTAAGATGTATTCAAGCTGCCTGCATTAAAACTGCTACATTGAAATCCATTATTTCATTTACTGGATATATTTAAGATTTCTTCAACTTAGGCAACAAAAGAAACCTTAACTCTGAAACTTAAGATATAAAAATGACATCCCTCAAAAATTATATTGCCTTGTTTTATTGGATCATTTCATTGCTAGTGGACCACATTCAAGCTTTATTGAAGAGGGTAACATGTTTTAAGTGTCCATTAATACTTTCTTAATTAAAATGGAAAGCCTATAAAAGTCCTTGTGACTGCCATATGAATAACAAAACAATTATATCAGTATAATTGCAATGAACACTAAATAAATTAATAATGAAGGTATTTTAGCCTGTGTCTTTCATTTCTACTCATTCAAAGGAATTCAGCAAACAAAGCTAAGCTAGGCAGCTTTAATCTCATCAATGGCAAATACATAGGCATCCAGATTAATTGTAAATATATTTATTGCAAAAACAAAGATAATATGAATTTAAAATTACTTGATTCATTGTGCCATGGTGCAACTGATCAAAACATCACAATGGATTAAATGTACACTAGTTATGGAAATAGTGATCTATAGGATGCTTCTGCACAAGTGATGATGTGTAAAGTCAGTGGGTCATGTAAAATTGTACAAATAACTTTATAGGATCTAAAGATATAGTATATATTGTATATGTAATATGTTCTTTTCATATAGGGAATTACGGAGTATGATATCTGATATACATATTGTAAGAAACTGATGGAGAAAGTGTTTTTGCAAAGAAAGCAGTTTTTGAAAGATGTGAGTTTAAAAGTTCAGTAGGACATTAGGACATAAAAGATAAAAAGGTCAAGATAGGAAAAACAAAAAGAGCCTGCTATTTTGGTAAGTGAGTCAGCTTCGGCAAGCAGATTAGTTGACAGTTTTAACCACACAGTCTAGTATATAGCAGAGAAATTAACTGCTTGTTCAATTGATTATGCTGATAGAATTGTAAGAGAACATGAAATGTAACTTAAGAAATATTTTAAAAAGAGTCAAAAGGTAGTCTAGAAAAAGATGGGGAAACAGATTAAGCATGGGGAAATTCATGGAGAGGAGAAACAGGCATTCTGGGAAGATTGTGACCCTGTGGCCTTTGTTAAAGGGGGCTGCAAGGAGGGATTTGTGGCTTGGGTGGAATAAAAAGCTGGAGAAATGTATTCCTCTGTGTGCCTACTTGCTAGCCACCCATTCTTACAAGAATGTATTTTACCTGCAATAAACTGCTTGTTGCGTCAGTTCATGACTCTGTCAAATTTCTGACTGGTATGTTTCTCACAATTGGAGGCTTTTGCCATGATTCTATGTCATTGTGGGGAGTGGAACTGTCTGCCCTGGAGTCAGGAATGGTCCTGTGTGCCACTGGTGGTCTTCCAGTGAAGGGAGACAGTTGGGGAAAATAAGTAGGCACTGTGGCAACCAGACAACTCTGTGCACAGACCAAGGTAAGAAAAATTGGACTTAAATATTGCTTGGTGGTTGAGATATTCTGAGAGACTCTTGGAAGTTGTGTGTTTGATGCACAAGTAAGTACGAAGTGAGTGTGGAGTCTGGATCTACAGTTCTGTTCTTCCGCGAGGAAAACAGCCGGAGAAGATGAAGTGTAAGAAAACATAAGAGAGAGTCTTGAGTAAGAAGGAATGGGAAATAGGAGCTCTAGGCCTAAGGAAAATAAAGGGGATGTGGAGTCAAACACCCAAGAAAGCATACCTCCTGATAGTCCATTGGGAAAGATGCTAAAGTATTGGAAAAGTAATACTGTACAAAGTATAAGGATAAAAGGAAAATGCTTCAATTTTGTTTTTCAGTGGTCATGATTCAATATTTCAATGAGGAACAGACCAGGGAATTGTTGACTCTTTGGTAGTTGTGAACTAAGGGAAAGGGACCCCATGGATCTGAAATGATCTAGGTTCAGGTTTAAAGGTTTAATATGGGTAAGTCCCAGAGCAAAAGGATGGAATAGGTAAAATGCCCAAGGGGGTTGGGGGGAGAGAAAGAAATCTCCCAGGAGAGTCTTCTAGGTTTAATGTTAAATATTAGTCTATGCATAAGAGGACAAGGAGTCTGATTATGATCCAGTATTGTACTGTGGATTGGCCAAAATATAAACTAATGGCAGAAGGCTTTTCCCTTACTATCTCAAGAGAATTGAAAAGGGATGAGTATTTTAGACAGGTGCCTATGGAAAAAGGTAATCTGGGGCATGTTGAAGCCCCACAACAGCTTTTGAAATCAGGCAGTTTAAGAAAAAAATGCCTAAACTAAAAGGAGAAGACACTAACTAAATGGTTAGACAGGCTAAAGAGTCAACTAAAAAAAAAAAAAAAGGAAAAATTGACCTTGACAATCCAGGAGACCAAATGATTTTGAAATATTAATTTATGGGAGGACATTAGGCATAAATTGTAGAAATTGAATGGGTGAGAGATCAAAACTATGGAGGATCTCCTCAGAGAAGCTCAAAAATATATTCCAAATTAGAAGAGGAGAGAGACAAGAGAAAAGTCAAAATGATACCTCTATTAGGATGTCATCAATGTGGCATCTGTAAAGAAAGTAAGTCCTGGAAAAATAAGTGCCCTAAGAGGATGGAGTGGAAAGTGAGATTAAAGCTTAGGAAATTGGAAGACATGTAGTAAAAGCACTGATATTTAAACCCCCTATGATCCAGGCTGTAGCAAAAGGATCTGAAATATGGGTCAACATTGTATTGAGTTGTAATTTGGCCAAGAGGGACTTAATTAGTAAATTGGAGGTTGCTATTATGGAGAATGAAAGGGAAATAATTGTAAATATTATGGCCTTGAGTGAGAATGTTTAAGGAAAGGACCCTCTTATATGAGCCCAAGTGGGCAATAGAGGGGGTGTATACATGGATCCTTTAAAGATGAATTTAAAGAACCCTGGTGAAATAATTCACCAGAAACAGTATAACATAATGTTGGATGGAAGAATGGGCATAAAGCCTGTGGTGGAAGGCTGCTGAAGGACAAACATGTGAATGTGCTGATGTTAAATTGTAAAAATTCCTGTGTGTTTGATCCTCACCCCTAGACTATGAAAAGAACTAGTTACTTTGATTTCCTTTCTTACAAAGAAACAGTAAGTTGCAGATATTTTTTTTATTGTAAAGTAATATTCCATGGGGCATGTGGAGACCGAAAACAGGGCACACAGAGGCTGAAAATAGGATGTACAAAGGCCAAAAATGGGGCATGTGGAGGTGGTGATAGGCGTTGGTGATCCCTGCAGACTGTAACAGCTGATAGTTGGTATTCCAGGAGGCAGATCCAACCAACAATCAGCTGCTCATGCTAAATCAGGCTGTGCTGAAACTGACCAGGCTGTTTGCTGTTTGCTACAAGAAGGCAAATTGCTGGGAGGCAGAGGCCGAAGGGTGGGGGCCAGAAGGTGGGTGGGGCTTTGGCAACATTTGCTGTATAAGACGCAAAGACATTTCAACCCACTTTTGGGGGGAGGGTGCATCTTATACACACAAAAATACAGTAATCACAATTTCATGATTTAAGGACAAATATTTTATTATTATTTGAATGACTTGCTTGTTCACCTTGAAGAGGACTGCATATTGATGAGTGGCTCTACCTACCTAGAATCTGCTTAATTTCTGGTGCTCCAGGCTCAGAGATTCTGAGGACTGATTCAATTTTTCTTCCAGAAATTCTGGAATGTTTGGAGCATCTGCTTATAAAATCAAGAAAGTTACAAGAAAGATACAAGTTACATATTTAGCCAGTGTATGTTTATTTCTTGCCCATTCTATCCTAATTAATAAATTGATTTCATTCACGAGGGGGGTTATACAAATTTATCATTTTGGAAATGTAACATTATGCAATTTGAAAGCCTTTATCTTTATCCATACTACCAGATCTCAGATACCAACTTCTTTGTGAAATCTTGTATTGTAATCTAAAAAACATGATTGAGCCGAGATGCTGTGCCTTCGAAATTTCTTGCAATCATTCTCATAACGCAGTTGCAGCTCATCATCAGAGGTTTTTCTAGAAATACATTTTGATAAGTAAATTAGGTCTCTTCAAATCTTCAAACTTACCAAATATTTAATGAAAGAAATATTGAATCTGAACAAGGCTATACAAAATTCTTGGTAATTAGCAAACAAAACCTGAAATATTAAATTGTGTATGGGATCAAAATATTGGATATAAGACATTAAAATCAATCAAATTGGTTTCAAGTAAAAATGTTTGCTCCAAATTTGACATTTTCCTGGCAACATATTAAAAATTGCAAGCAAGGAAATAATAAAAGTTTAAACTCCAACAAAAAGAAAGAAATAAAGAAAAGGATTGTACAGTAGTATGCAGTTGTATTACCATTTTTATGATGGTATTATGAAGAAGTTACCATTTAATATGTAGAATGAATCTCTGAAAATTTGTGGCTAATTCTGTCTAGGCTGCCCCAAGAATTAGACTTTTTTAAAAATATAAAGAATTAGTGTCACAATACAGCAAATACAACATTTCTCATTATAATTATTCTGCATGCATACAATATTTACTTAAGTTTGATTTTGAAGAAAAGGTCACTTAAAAATCAGCAGTCTGTGATACAATCTGTTTTTCAGAAAAACAGTTTTTCTTTCAACAAATCAAAACAGTATTTTCATTAACTGACACTCTAGTCATACAGATGCTTTTTATGTGTCAAATTTATATTAAAAAAAAATAATGTGTCTGAATCAAGAAAAATCTGGTGTCAGTTTTTAATATGCCCCGTATAATTTTGTATCTGATTTTTAAAATAGCTTTAAATACCAAACATTGTACTGATGTTTATGTAAATCTTTGTACACATTTCAGATGACAAAAAGGATGGTAAGATGGAGACGTTTTGATAAAGATTTACAGTCCTTCAATTTAAACAATGATCCTTTTTCATTTTCCTTTCATGTTCCTGTTTTAACTTTTGCTACTGAGGTAAGGAGGTTGAGTTGCTGAAAGGAAATTTGGCAGATATTGGGTATACGTTCTTATCTAAGTGAAAGATCAGGCACAAAAGTAGTGAATAACAGATAGCTTCCCTTGACAAACTGATGAGCTAAATTAGTCAAATTAGTCTATCAAGTTTTCTCCCCAGTTCCTCTTTTCTATTTGGGATTTTCAGATGGTGATTTGGAATCCATACTACAAATATTAAGTTAAACCATATTGACTGTGATTTCTTGAAAGTATAGGGCTATAAGGTTAAAACCAATATTTTTGAGATTTCATTTTGTATAAAGTTCACAAACTAAATTAGCTAGAAGGATTCTTAAGGAAGCAAGCTTTTTTTCTAATTAATCTAAGACAGCAGATCAGTCCTTTTGCTATTGTTGCTAACCATTAAGAACATCGTGTTAATCAAAACATGTTGCTATGCTTGACACACTATCATTTCACTTCTGTACAGTTTACAGTTTACTTCAGTAGCATTTTTGTCTTATTATTACTTATTTACTACATTATTGTTCTTTGCAATGGAAGATAGTCGGGAAATATTGAATTTAGCTTTTTTCCCTTCTTTTCCCTTTTTGGCTAGAAATTTCAGTGTATGAGCAGCTATTGGGAATACCAAAGTCGATGGAAACAGAGAAAACAGTTCTTGAAACATGAAGACATATTTCCACAATAAATAGTGATGCCACTAATCATGGTCAAGAATATATATGATATGGTTGTCACCGAAATTAAGAGAAATGTACAAGAGATAGAAATAGAAACAAATACAAACCAATAAAAGTTAAATGGAAGGGACAAAAGAAAAAAATGAAATGGATGTTGAATCAATCTATATTAAAGGATAAAGAATTCATACAAATAATGGAAAAATTGGATTTTTTTAAAAAAGAGAATAGAAAAGAAGAGACTTCACTACAAAACATATGGGACACAGCTGCTCTTCCGGTTTGCCAGGCTTTGGCGGCGGCAGGGATTCGTGATCCAGCGCGATCCCTGTTGCGCTAGCCGTCTTGGTGCCTCTGATCCCGATGGGTCTGGAGGATAAGGCTGCTCTGTAGAGGCAGCCGAAGATAGGGGGGATCTGGGAAGGGGTTTGGGAGTATCGCAGACCCCCTCCTCAGTCGGCAAAACCCCCTTTTCTCAAGACGGTGAAGCGGCAGTCAGCAACGGCCACCACAAAGAAGCCGGCAGCTGGATAAGATTGCGCAGGAGGAAGAAAGAGAAAGTCCTGAAGTGAAAGTTTTTTGGCTATACCGGGACCTTAAGATATATTTTATATCCTGAAAAAAATGTTTTTCTTTGAATGATACTTTGTTTCCAGAGGAGATCTTTAAAGCGGCGAATGAAAGTGCTGAAAGAGAAAGTTTACTCTCCTTCCCTACGGAATTGACAAATGGACATTGAGAAACCTGCTTTTCTGCAGAAGGTAAAAATTTAAAGCTTTTTGTTACAAGTGGAAAGGGAGAGGACAAAAAAAAATTATATTAGGATCTTGTTGGAGGAGATGCCTTGAAGATTTTCAGACTAGAAGTTAATTGTAACAAGGCTTTAAAATACAGACTGGATTTTTTCTTTTTAATTGATATTACCCCAGGAAGAGAAAGTACAAAGGGAAGAACTTTGTGCTCTGTTTGGATTGTTTGATGACTTTGGGACTTTGAGGAACTGTTTTTAAGCTTTGAAATATCTTGGTTGTTTTAAGAAGAAGAAGGGGGGGGAGTGAAAGAAGAAAAGGCTTATAATGGCTCTATCTGATGAACTAAGAATGGAATATGGAAAAACAAAAAAAGAAGGCAAGGACGCTGTGGGAGAAGCCTTTTACTTCTTAGAAATGGCGCTTGCTATTTATCAGCAAACACAACAATTGATGGAGGAAGAAGAAGAAGAAGAAGAAGAAGAAGAAGAAGAAGAAGAAGAAGAAGAAGAAGAAGAAGAAGAAGAAGCAGCAGCCATCTTTAATGAATCTAAAAGCTTGATTAAAAAAGAAAGGAGAAAGAGAGGAAGGAAAATGAAGGACTTAAGACCTAAAAAAACACCCAAGAGAAAGAAAAATAAGATGCAAAATCAATATAATCTTAGAAAGCAAAAGAGAGGGGAAGCTAAAAAGGTTAGGAGAGGGGGTGGTGGTAAAAAGGCCAGGTGGGATAAGAAAGGAAGGGAAAAGGGGGGGAAAAGCCACAAAGATATGAAACAAGATGGGAAAAAACAAATTTTTTTTAGGGATAAAGGGTAATGTATAACCTTTAAAAAAAAAAAGATTCTGCAAGGTACATAAGATGGTATTGTAGTATTTGTATTAGAAATAGAAAACTAGAATTTTATAAGATTTAATAAAAGATTAAAATATTAAAATGTTTAGTAATGATAGATTTTAAAATTTAATAAAATATTAAAGGGAATGTCTAAAATATTGAGTTTAATTATAGAGTTTAATTGACTATTGCATTGATGTTATTATAAACTTATTACGGTAGCATTTGTCTTTGAAATAGATAATTGGAATGTTACAAGATTTAATATTTAGATTTAATATTTAATTATGTATTTAATCATTTTAGATTTACTATTTTTTCTTCTTCTTAAAATTTAGTAGGTAGAATGTACTAAGCAGAATCAGATTGGGAACTAGGTGTTATTTTAAATGTCAATTTAGGGGGCGATAGAAAGGCATCATACTTTGATTAGTGATTTCAGGAGAAATCTTTTTTTTTACTATAGGGAATGAGATAAATGGATAATTGGAAAAGAATGGACAAAAGATACAAGTATAATTATTTAAATTAAGATGAAATAAATAAAATAGAATTAAGAAGAGTGAAAAGTGGGGAGAAGCTATATAGAAGATATAGAATGGTAAATAAGATAGGTAATGGTATATAAGATGAGCATGAATTTAATTGAAGTCCGTATAAAGAGAGATAATCTGGGGCCAAGCTACTTTCTAAAAAGAAGTTTTATCTTTTTGTATTTTGTGTGTTTATGTTTGTTTAAGAATTAATAAAACCATGGAGGAATGTTAGATGAGAATAATTGTTAACAAGTCAGAGAGAAATGAATATGATGACTATAAAATGAATAAATATAGAAAAGAAATGAAATTGAATAAGAGTAAAGAGAAATAATGAGAAATTTGCTAAAAGATATTTATGTGTCCATATGGAAATGGGATAAATTAGAATTATGTTGTATAAAAATAACGTTTTATCCGACTTGTAAAAATTTATAATGGAAAGAGGTTTTATATACTTAATGGTTAATGATGTGTTGTTTGTCTTTAAAATTAATAAAATTTGTTTCAAAAACAAAACAAAACATATGGGACACTGCTAAAGCATATGTTTATAAACCAGGAAGATGGTTAGCATATAAAGGAGAAAGAGAAGAAATTGATACATAGACTGATACATAGTCTATCAAAATGAAACTAAAAAGAAAATAATTCAGGATTTCTGTGAAAAACTATATGATCAAGAGTAGGTCTCAGAAGAAAAAATAAAGCAATACTTGGAAAAAGCTGAACTTCCTAAAATGTCTGGAACAGTGGAGGCCATATTCAATGAAAAGATAATGATGATACAATTAAGAGAGGTGATGAAGAGACAAAAGAATAACAACCACCAGGACCAGATGGGTTACTGGCAGAACTTTATAAATATTTACAAGACACTTTAGGCTTGTCAATGTTGGAAGTCTACAATGAAGTATTGTTAGAAGCCAAGATACCAAATAGCTGTGTGGGTGCAAATATCACTTTAATACGAAAGAAGATTCAGATTTAACACAGATAAAAAATTATAGGCCAATAACATTATTGAATGTAAACCATAAATTATATGCTTCAATAATAGCAGAGAGACTAAAAAGATTCTTGAATGAATTTATACATCCAGACTAGAATGGATTTTTACCTAAATAACAAATTAAAAACAATATGAGAATTATCTTGATACGTTGGAGTATTATAAAGTACTGGTATATTCTGAAAAACAAATGGTGTTGATCATTTTAAATGCACAGAAAGCATTTCACAATGTAAATTCGTAATTTATGTCACTACAATTAAAATATATGGACTTTGGTGAAAAATTTACTAATATGATTAAGGCAATGTATTTTAAACAAACTGCAAAGGTGATAGTTAATGGGGACATGACAGAGAATTTTAGTATAAGGAAAGACATAAGACATGCATGTCCTTTGTCCCCTCTACTATTTATATTAACATTGGAAGTATTAAACAGAAAACCTTAGACAAAACTCAGAAATAAAAGGCATGGGAATAAAAAACATATAAGTTACAAGCATTTGCAGATGACTTGATATTTATTCTAGAAGAACTGCAAGAAACTGGACCCAAATTAATTCGAAAAAGAAGAAGAATATGGTGAATTTGCAGGATTGAAAATAAAGAGAAAACTAAGATACTAGTCAAAAATTTTACAGATTAAAAAAAAGAATTGATGAAGAAGACAGATATTCAGATAGTTAAGAAAGTAAAATACTTAGGAATTCAATTAATAGCAAGATGTGCAACCATTAAAGAAGACAATTAATCTAAGCTATTGCAAAAAATGAAACTAGACCTGGAGAAATGGGGAAACTTGCAATTATCATTGGTAGGAAGAATAGCTACAATAAAAATGAATCTCTTGCCGAGATCATTATAAGTTAGAAAAAAATAATTTAAGGAGCTAAATAAAATTATGTTAAAATACATTTGCCAAGGGAAAAGAGCAAGAATAAGATTGAAAATGTTACAAGACTCTAAAAGGGATTTTGGATTACCAGATTGGGAATTATATTACCAGGCCTCTGTGAAGGAATGGGTGAAAGAATGGATAAATTTGAGGCATAAAAGATTATTAATTTTGGACGGACATGATATTCAACTGGGATGGCATGCCTTTCTGTGGTATAGGAAAAACAAAATACATAGATATTTCCAAAGACATTATGTTAGAAATGCTTTGCTCTTAATATGGGGAAAAATCAAATAAAAACATTGTATGAAAATACCAGTCTGGCTCTCCTCGGTGGAGGCATTGATGCATCTGAATGTTGTTAACTTGGAAAAAATTACAAGCTATAACGACATTTTGAGTGAAAAAGGGGAATTTAAAACCAACCAAGAGTTGTAAAATGTAGGGATTGATCTAGCATGTGCAAATAAAATCAAGATATGAGCAAAATGTAAAAATCTATGGTTTTTTTTTATAAAGAACCAATAGCATTAGATCAGATATCACTAGGGACAGATGAAAAACTAATTAAAAAATGCATAGCTATCTATTGAGCATTAAAATGGAAGAAGAACAAGTGAAAGAAACAATGATAGTGTGGGCCAAAAACTTTGGATAGACTATAGAGTTAGTTAAATGGCAAAAACTGTGGGATAGAAATTATAAATTAACAATGTCAACTATAAGGAAAATCTATGTAAAATGTTTTATAGGTGGCATTTACCACCAGCAAAAATGGCAAAGATGTTTGAAAACATGTCTGCCTAATGTTGGATATGTAATCACATACGGGTTCATACTATCATATGTGGTGGACATGTCCAAAGACAAAAAAAAAATGTACAAAAATACATACATGGTTAGAAAAAATGATAAAGCAACATATTGATTTAAAACCAGAAATATTTTTGTTGGGTAGTTTACCAGAACAGGGAATACATATCTAATTTTACATGTGTTAACAGCAGCGAGAATTGTTTTGCACAACAATGGAAAAATGAAGAGATCCCTACAGATGAAAGTGTAATAAAAAAAAAAATTAGAATGCGTAGAGATGGACAGATTAAAACTCAAAATAAAGGAGAAGGAAGAAACAAAATACTTTTTAATGTGGGATTTGCTTTACCAATGATTAACTACAGAAACAAGTTAGAAACTTAAAAGGTTATGGGAATGATTATCTATATAATGAAGGTATATTTTATGGATAAGCTGATATTACTATTAATATGTGATTATTATTAATGATATGTATATTATTATTGCTATTATTTCTATATTTTTCTTATTTTTTCAAAACGAATTCTTTTGAATTAGTCTCTTCTATCTACTGTTCATGTCGATATTGAGTTTTTATGTTTACTAAAGAAAATATATAAATAGTGATGCCACATTTTATTCCTTTACTCATTTTTAGAGAACTGCCATAGTATTTTATTATTATTGTTTATTCTGGTTTTTTGGCTTCCCAAATTGAAGAAATTTCTGATTTCTGCTAAAGAACAGAAAAATTGGACAATTTCTAAGGGCCTCTAATACTTTTTAAAAACCATCTAAAATGTTAATGTTAACATTAATGTAGGTTTAGTTGACTTATTACAGCAATATAGATTGATTATAAACTTTACACTTTAATCTTCCCATTTTTAAAAAAAAAAAAGTATTTTAATTTTTTTTTTTTTAAAGTTAAACCCTAACAGTATAGCAAGTGGCTAGGTTTCCATTTATAGCTAACAATGGAAACTAATAGTTCTAGGAGCCAAATTTTTAAACGAAGACATGTAAGAATGATCTTATTTTCTTTTATTTCTTGACTTGCTATAAAGGTGTTAGAATGTATCTATATATATATATGTGTGTGTGTTGTGCCTCCGAGGTTTGAACCAGGTCAGTCAGCAGATGTAGGCTCGAGTGATGAAGAAGATATGGCATTGAGATTCGAGCCTGCATTATTGAGCGACATTGAGAGGAGTCTGGGGGAGGAGGAGGAGTTGAATCTGAGAGATGAGCCTGGTTTATTAGAAGTTTCAGATACGTCTTCCTCTTCTGGAACTCCCTCCCTGATTGCACCTCAGGTGTTAACTATTAATCAGGAAAGTGTGCCAGAGGCTTCAAGCGATGATGAATCTGCCAGATGCTGGCTGGATGCTAGGACTAGGAGAAGATTGAGACGTCAATCTCAATTAGAAAAGAGACGTCCAGCCAAGGATTAATTAAAGGATTAATTAATTAATTCCAGCCAAGGATTAATTAATTAAAGATCCTTCAGGGGATATATAAGGAGCGTGTTAACGCCTCTCCTCCACTCAAAGCAAAGTGGATTTTTAGTGCTTTTTGGATTCGGAAGAATACGTTTGAAGCGATCGTTGTGATTTATGGACAATTCAGACTTGCCAGACAGATTCCAGGAAGACTGCCAAGGTCTGTGAAAACAGAGCAGTTAACTCTTTTGGGTCTGGTTTTGTTTTGCTTGAATATTTGGATTCTCACCTGTGGATACAGGTGAGATATAACATATATATGTGTGTGTGTATATGTAGAATTCCAAATTATGATAAATAGAAATTATAGATCTCTTTGATAGCAGACAAAAAACACATTACAGAAAATGTAAATGTTTTTATTCCCATGTTTTAATTCCATCAAACTATCATTGCCAATTGATAGAAGTTCAAAGAATGGATTGGTATGTGCAGATTCCTGATTTTGCTCTTTCTCTTTCTGTCCCTCAGATATATAGACAATACAAACACAAACATGCATATAAATATATCTAAGTAATGATTTTCAGTTCTTAGTTCTGCAAAGTTAAGTTTTTATTTCCAACATCTCTCCCTGTGTGGAACGCACTAACTTTCACATACAGGTAGACATAGATGATTAGTTTAACTACGATTTGTACTAGGCAGTATCTACATAAAATTATTTAGCAATGAGTTTAGTGTTCATAGCTTTGCTTCATTTTTGACTAAAACACGACATAAAACAGATTAAGCAATCCATCCTGTCTCCTTCTAACTTAATTTTTCAAATTTTAGTAAGATATTTAAAAAATTGTGGAAAGGGAAGAACCATAGTTGGAGTTATAAAAATAGCAAGCATTATTTCTCACTGTCATCTATTTTCAATACAATATCTCTCCTTAACTTAAATGGGAAAATTAAATTATTACTGGAGGAAACACGACATAAAACAGATTAAGCAATCCATCCTGTCTACTTCTAACTTAATTTCTCAAATTTCAGTAAGATATTTAAAAAATTGTGGAAAGGGAAGAACCAAAGTTGGAGTTATAAAAATAGCAAGCATTGTTTCTCACTGTCATCTATTTTCAATACAATATCTCTCCTTGGGAAATTAATAGGAAAATTAAATTGTTACTGGAGGAAAAAGACTTTCTTCCCCTAACTGAAAGAGTTTAGAGCTTATAGCTGTAAATATACATGTCAAACAAGCAGCCTTTGTTGCAATAAGTCTTTCCAACATCCCAGCACATATCAAGTCCTCTCTTCTGCCAATTTTGAGGTGAATCATGCAGAAACATTTTAATTAATGTTGAACTTTTTAAAGTTGAAGCGAAAATAATTAGAGCTCAATTGTACTTTATCTCTTGTTCATCACATTCTTTGCCTCTTCCCTCTCTATTAGAGTGCCTCATTTCACAGTCTCTGAACTATAATAATGTATTTTGTAGAGTTGTATGCATGCATATGTTTATGTATATCTGAAAATAAAGAGTCAATATGACCTTGTTTTTCTCTCCAACAGTCCAAAAGCTTCAAAAGGACAAGTATTTATCCTTCATTGAATGTTACAACAGCAGTGACTTCTAGCATTAACAGCATTCCCTATCTGTGACATACACACACACACACACACAAATCCTGTGTGGTAGTTGGAGGTTTGCATCATTTTCTTAACAATTGTTTATGAAAGAAATTCATAGCACACATCACATGTATGTTAGATCTGCAAGTGAATAGTAGATCTGCAGTGCTGCTAATTAGATCTAAATTCTTGATTTACTATTTATAAAACAAAATTGATTATTACTTCATCAACAACATTTAAAGCATCATTAAGAGAGGTCTGCTCTAGCAGCCTCAGGTTAATTTTTTTAACAAGCACTTTAGTTGCTAATCTGTGTTATTGCCAACATATGTAAACTTCCTAATGCTAATTGCATTCAGCTGTGAATCAAACAATGTCTAATTCTCCTCAGGATTAATTATGCACATGTGCTGCCTGCATTCCTAAACATGGTTCTCATAAATAATAAGAG
The DNA here is from genome assembly GCA_033807585.1 of Hydrophis major. Lineage (NCBI taxonomy): Eukaryota > Metazoa > Chordata > Lepidosauria > Squamata > Elapidae > Hydrophis > Hydrophis major. Next base: position 126,840,010 of record CM066331.1, read on the forward strand.
ATATATCTGGGCAGATGGGGTTTTTCCAATTAAATGATCTGTTTATCATGAATAAAATAATTGACATATAGTAGACTCTAAATATAAAGGTCTCCACAACATTCACATTTTTCCCATAAATAATTACCAAGACAATTGTTTGTGTGACTAGACATTGAAACTCAGGCTCTAAAAAGCATGTTTGTAATCTCAACTGCTTACCTCTTTTTTGGTGTCAAGTGCAGGTACATTATAAAGTAATCTATATTGTATGGTAGACAAAGAAAGATATAGTAGATGGCTTTAAAGCAAGCACAAATTTGGTAAAGCCAAAAAAGCCAGAGTTAGTGGACTTCAGCTGAGACAATTTTGTCCCAGTTTAAGACTTTTTTTGCCACAGTTGTAAGCTGTTAAGTGAATGTGGTTCTTAAGTAAATCTGGTTTCCTAGATCTCTATGTTCATCCCTTTTTCTATGAAAATTTTTATGTACATGATATTTTCTTTAGTTCAGCCACTGATAATACAAATCCTGTGTGGTAGTTGGAGGTAAGAAAGCACACAAGGACATAACTAACTCATGAATTGCATAACTGAATGGGGACTTGTAGCTTGATTGCCACAGTTAAATCCAACTAACATAGCTAGCAAAATTATGTTTTGTGCTGATTTTAATGTTGATCTTATCTTTGGTGTCTCAATATAGATGTGATATTTTATTTTTTCTAACTTCTATCTGGTTAGAGTGCATTGTTAATAGTTAATAGAGGCTGTATAACATCATAAATCTCAAAAAATATTCTATATGCCATTACTGGTTAAATAATACCATTTTGTCTCTCTGTCAGCCAGAAAAAAGAAGAACAAATCTGAATAAGTTAGTACTATGGGCAGAGAAAAGGATGGAATGTTGATGAAAAGTTGAAACTGCTTAGCCTCAACCAGCTAGATCTCAATAGGGTAGAATAAGAATATATAGTTAACAAATCAAGGTACCATATCACAGTTTGAAATAATAAAGCAGATGGTAGAATACTTTACCCTGAAGTGAGGTTATATCCTCCAAAGAATGATATGTGATTCCTTGGTGTGTATCTACTGAATTTTTTCCCAAATTAAACTTTATTTGAGGAATGTGACACAATTAAGTGAGCTAGATTCCCAGGTGGTATTAATTGTCACAACAGCATTTGTTTTGTAAGATTTTGCTGGTTTAGTTCCTTTGGGTTTATGGCTAGGGTTTTTTTTTTTTTTTCCTTTCAAGAAAATCATTGCCTGTGGTTAATTTTTGCAAGCAAATGAAACTCTTCTTACTGGGATTCCCTTCTTGTTCCCATTTCATTTTGAAATGGCATCAAACCTAACAACTACATTGTAATAATCTATTAAGCATATTTGTGAGAAGAGCAATAGTAACAGCACTTAGACTTATATACCACTTCACAGTGCTTTACAGCCTCTCTCTAAGTAGTTTATAGAGTCAACATATTGCACCCAATAATCTGGATTGTCATTTTACCAACCTCAGAAGGATGGAAGGCTGAGTCAACCTTGAGCTGGTGAGACTCCAATTGACGACAGTTGGCAGTCAGCAGAATTAGCTTGCATTCTAACCACTGCACTGCACTGCGTGGCTCTTATATAATCTTTCCACCACTTTTTCTGCTTTTTTAGGAAAGAAACCTCTTACTTGAGGTAATAAAGGAGGTCATTATACTTTTCCTAATTTCCTTAAGTCATCATCATCATTATCATCATCATCATCTTAATGCATGTGCTATGTGATTGTTTTTAATTCCTGTTTCTTGTCTTGCTAGCCTGGACAGTGATCAGGGTTAAGGATCACAATCTCAGGTAAACTAAAAATATTTGAAGAGCATAATCCAAGGGCTCAAACCATCCAAAACCACCAGTTTTATATGTTAAAGGTGGGAGTGAGAATGACCATGTTAGTTCTGCCTCCATCACTGTTCTCATTGTCAGCATCCTTGGGTTGGGTCCTAAGATTTTCCAGGATTTGATATTTAACATCTTGGGAGAATTAAGGTGAATGGAGGAAGTTTTCCTTTGAAGACAGATGTTTTCTGCATATAGAAAATACCAAGCACAGAGAGAAAAGAGGCAGAGAATTTAACAGTGAGCCTCCCTTTTGCAAAAATTTCCTAGATTCATTTACCCCTTTGTCATTGGAGAAATGTGACAATCACACATTTTCTTCCAAAGTGCTGATTGGGACACATGCTATAGTTAAACTTTCATGGTAAGTCTTTTCAAAAACATGGGCCTACACTAGGGGAACTGATACAAAATCTATTTTACTTAGAAGCATGCATGAGTTTTAAAAGGTTCATAAAAACCAAGTCAGCTATTTTCAAAAAAATTAAACTCTTGGTTTTAGCTGACATTCAATCTTTTTTCAGTAAAGATTCCTGCTACTGAAAGGCTACCAATTGTACATAACAGTAGTTTGGGCTGTTTTTACAATGATAAAAAATAAATAGGTAGACCCACTGATATTTTGGAATTTGGTATATATCTATGAAAAAGCCCTATTTGTTTAAAGCTGACCACATTAGGTAAACTGTCTGAAAATAGGTAACCTCCTTTGGAAATAGAGTACATAGCATTGTATTGGGGATTATTTTACATTAGTTGTCTTAGTAAGTAAGTAGTTTATCCTGTGGGAAATATTCAGGCTTATAATATATAATTTATTTGTAAAATTGTAAAAATAAACATTGCCTTTTATCAGTGTGATATAATGCACATATATTACATAGGTGAAATAATTTACTGATTATTTTTTTTTGAATAGCAAATTAATTCAAAGCCTGTTAAATGAGGAGCAGGTAATCTTTTTCTTAAGTTGTGCCTGTATTTTTTTTTTCTTTTTTTGGGTGGTAGTGTCAAGTTCCTATTGGAACACTACCATTCTGGAGGGAGGGGTGAGGCACCATAGGTGGAATGGTTTGCATGCTTTCACTTTGCCCGTAACTACTTGGGAATTGAGGGGGGGAGATGGGGCTGTCTGCACTGACCCCCTCTCTGCCAGTACCAGCCAGGTATTCAAGGTTGTGGTGTTCCAAGGACGACTTCACTATCCAGCCTTGGAGATTCTCACAACACCTTTGCAGCAGTTTATTGGATACAGATAGACACGGGGTATTGGGGTGTGGGTTGAAAGGAAAATAGACCCTAATGCTTTGAGCCTGAATTCAGACTCTACCTGACTTCTCTGCAATCACTCTCTCTCAAAAGTTCCTCTTGAAATGCAATTGTTTTAAGAATTTTACTTTCTTGGGAAGGTAGCTGGGGCAGGTCCTTACATTAGTTGGAGTTTACAAATTGGTCAGCCTGGAGAGGCACCTGCCCTACCGTGGGGACCATGCAAATGATGTCAGCCCAAGGCAGTGATCAAGAAGCAGCTGAATCCTGGGGTGAAGCTTGGTCAAACCTCAGCTGGCATGAATTCTGCTGGATGGACAGAGCAAGCTGCCCATTTGAGATGCTCAGCCCAGCGTAGATGGTTTATAGGCATGGGAAAGAAGGAGGAAGGGAAGACAAAGGAAGTCACTCTCACCTGAGTCAGATTGGAAAGGCTGGAGAGAAGAGCTGGAGGAAGAGGAAGTTGCCTCTTGAACTTGCCAACCTTCTCATGAGGCAAGCCATGTGATTCATGATAGATGTGTTTCAAAGTCTGAAAGCGAGAAAGGCCCTGGCCTTTCAGGGGGCAGCAGGCATATCAGGGGGCAGCAGGCATCGAAACTGGCCAGAGGAAGGAGATGGAAAAACCTCATCCCTACAGCAGTGATGGCCACCCCGGCAGAAGCAGCAACAATGGCAGAAACCCCACAGAGAGATAACAAGGCAGGGAATGCCAGAGGCTAGAAGAGCTCTGGACATTCATCAATAAAAAACTAGCTCAAGGGTTATCTAACCAGCCAGACCCTGCATGACTGCTCCAGTTTTATTTAGAGAAAAGAAAGATGGGTCTTTGCATCTCTGCATTGACTATAGGTCTTTCAATGCCATTGTGGAAAATATGTACCCCCTCCCCCTCATGAAGGACATGCTAAGCCCATTTGGTGAGGGGGAGGATTTTCAACCAAGCTGGATTTACAAGAGGTCTACTGCTGCATTAAGAACAGAGAAGGAGATGAGTGGATAAATGCTTCCAATTTCCCCTTGGCTGTTTCCAATTTAGAGTACTAGAAAGGTGTTCTGGTGTATTTGCACTACATTTTAATTTACTCAGAAACAAAAGCAGAACATGTAAAACTAGTTAGAGCTGTCTTACAGAAGCTCCATGCCACTAAATTGTATGCCAAACTGTCCAAATGTAAATTTCACCAGAACAAAACTGACTTTTTAGACTACAGGATCTCCCATGAAAAAATCAAAATGAACCCAGAGAAAACATGGGCTATACTGGAATGGGCACTGCTCCAAACCAGGAAGAAACTGCGGAGTTGAGGTGGCCTACAACAACGCTGTGCACAATAGCACTGATTTCACTCTGTTCCAAGTAGCTACTGGACACGTATTTAAACCCATGCCTGAATTGCCAGTCAAAGATGCTGTGGTTTCTTCATTGAAAGAGTTGATCATTCAGTTGCAAAATATGAAAGGCCCTTGGCAAGGCTAGGAATGCTTACAAAGTCCAGGCAGACAAAAAAAAAAAAAAAAAGGATTGAGCCTAAGGAGTTTAAAATTGGGGATCAGGTATATTTGTTCATATGATTCCTCCAATCTTTATGACCTTCTGAAAAATTAGGTCCTAAATTTATAGGTCCATTTTCTATTAAATGCATTATAAACCCAGTTATAGTGGAACTGGAATTGCCCAAGTCTTTGGGGAGAGTCCACCCAGTTTTTCATGGCAGCTTATTAAAACCTGAGTCAACTTCCCCTTTTCGACCAAGTCCCTCTTCTGTCCTTGAACTTTTTATAATTGAAGGTGAACAACATTTCAAGATTAAGAAGATCCTTGACTCATGCACACAGGGGGAAAATTCAATACTTGCTAGCATGGAAGAATTTCCCTAGCTGACAAAATGAACGGATTGATAAATGTCATGTCAAGACCCCTAAGTTACTCAGATGCTTTCATGATCTATACCCTGATAAATCCAAGTAACTGTTATGTTTTTTTTTCTTTTCCCCTTGTTTTCCCTTTCTTTTTCAGATGTAGATCTCCTCCTAGGGGGACACCATGTTAGGTCCCTATTGGAACACTGCCATTCTGGAGTGGGGGGACCATGGGTGGAATAGTTTTCATGCTTTCACTTTGTTCAAAATGCTTGGGAGTTAGTCGGGAAGATATGGCCATCTGCTGATACCAGCCAGGTATTCAAGGTTGCACTGTTCCAAAGATGACCTCTTCTCACCATCCAACCTTGAAGATTCTCACAACCCCTTGGTGACAGTTTATTGGCTACAGATGGACACAGTAGTAGGGGTGGGGGTTGAGGGGGAAAATTGAGCCTAATTTTTTGTGCCTGAATTCAAACTCTGCCTGACTTCTCTACGATCACTATCTCTCCGTGAAAGTTCATTTTGAAATGTAAACTGTTTCAGGAGTTTTACTTTCTTGGGAAGGTAACTGAGGCAGGTCCTTACAGGTAGTGTGGTGACACAGTGGAGAGAGCAGGGATGGAATTTTCAGCCTTTCCCCCTCACTAATTGAAAACTTCCTATTTAAAAAAATGGCAGTGCAGGTTATCTTTGTCTCATGATTGTTTGATTAATAATGGTTTGAATTAATGGTGGCATCATTATTTATAGCTTATAAAAGACTTCTGTGCATCTCAAAATGACATCTATATACATGCATGACCAAGCCTGTAGTCATATGATCCTGAACTGGTTGTTTGGGCACCTGTTTGTACAATATGTTGTCATATGCCCTGGAATCATATGATCACCACTGCCAATTTCTCTGCTGGCTTCCCCATTAAATCAATGGGGAAGTTGGGAAAAAAAAAGTTGCAAGCTGATGCTACCTGCTAATAGGACATCCTCTTGTCTCTGGAGCTGGTTGAATGAACTTCCTGACAAAATGGGCGTTGGTCCTTACCTGACACGCCATTTCTCTTGGACTGGGAGGATTGTCCAGAGGATGGGTGGAGCTTCAGTCTCTGCTTATTGTAGGCTGAGCTTGATTTCCTCAGAAATCAAGCTCAGCCTACAATAAGCAGAGACTGAAGCTCCACCCATCCTCTGGACAATCCGAGCAGTTCCAAGGAGAATCCAAGAAAGCATGGAATTGAAATCCTTTGGTAGAAATCTCTGTCAGCCAGTCTCCACAGATGAACAAAATCCAGGCAGGATTTTCAGCCCGAGTGGACAGGCAGTGCAGAAAGGTAAGGAGTGTGGAGTTATTCAGGTGGGGTGGGAAATGCATGAGTGTCTCTCTGCTCAGGGGCTGAAAACTCTGTTTGGATTTTTACACCAAGACTCTGCATTGTCAACCTTCTGTTTATATTGGTCATGGACACCATCACGCATGACCTGCAGTAGAATGCATCCTGGACTATGCTCTATGTGGAAGTTGTTATGCTTGCTTCCACCACCAGAGGTGAACTACAGCAGCATGTTCAAACATGGAATGATCACATCAACCATTTTGGACTCTACCTCAACATCAAGAAAATTGAGTACTTGGAGACTGTTACTGCCCTGGAATGCTTCAAAGCAATGGAGAAAATCTAAAGAAGGTGGACATTTTTTAGTATTTGGAATTGGGATCCTATCTCCATGGCAATGGCGACATCAATGGAGAGGTGCGACCAAAGGTGAATGCAACCTGGATGCGTTGGTGAGAACTCACCAGTGTGTTATGTGACAGACAAATACCAACCTATCTTAAATCTAAGATTTACAAGACAACCATCTGCCCTGTTGCACTGTATTCTGGGCAGCAACAACAGGAACCAAAAGCTATCTCCATACCATGAAAATGTGATTGCTCTATTGGATATTGGGCATCTCCCTTGTTGACCACATCACAAATGACACCATTCAACAACATTTTGATGTGGCACCAATTATAGAGAAGATGAGAGAAAGCCAACTCTGGTGGTATGGACATGTCAGAGAGCGGCACCTTCCACCACGGCCACGACTGCCTACCAACTAAAAATCAATGGCCGGAGACCTTACAGGTGTCCAAAACAGAGATGGCAAAACACCATCAACAAAGATGCTACTCAAAAAAGTGGACCTTGCACCTGCGGGAATATGCTAGGAAGAAGAAGAAGGAGAAGGAGGAGACAGAGAAGGAGGAGGAAGAGGAGGAGGAGAAGAAGAGGAAGATTTTCAGCTCTTGAAAAGAAAGAAACTGTTTCATGGCTTGTGCTGAATCTCCCAGGGTCTCCCTAACCACTCCTTATTTGGGAATCCAGTGGATACTTAGCAACCCATGAGATCATTTGATAATTGCTATTAGGAGTGCCACAAAGGTGGTCATTGAATAAGGCAGTTATATGACATCTAGTTTACAAATACTTTGCTCAACAACCAAGATTCAAGTCCCAGTTGTGACTGTAACTTGAGATCTACCTGTAGTTGTTAGATCTAGAGATTCTGTTGCCAGCTCTGTCAGCCACTGGCGGGTCACAACACTTTCATCAAATCTCAAAAAAGACCCTATAGGAGTTCCTCCATAACAGACAACAAAGAGAATCATAAATGAGACAGTGTTGTAATTCCATATGTTGCAGGAATATTGGAAATCTTCAGAATATTGAAAGGAGGATCTTCAGCCAAGACAACATATGTGCATGCTTCACACCCAAGAATACAGTAAGGCAGAAGCTTGTTTATCCCAAGGATAAAACACCCAGACACAAACTGAACAGCATGGTATATGCACTACAAAGCAGTGAACCATGTGCAGATCTCTCTATTGAGGAAACAAACAATCACTTAATGAATGCATGGCACACAAACTAGATTCAGCATTTAAAAGACAAAGGCCATTTTTCTCCAAATTTGGGACAGAGAGGACCATTGGTTTGAAAGAGGGGTCAAAGAGGCCACCTAGGTCAAAACTGAAAGAGCCCTGCCTCTACAGGGCAGCCATATCCCCCTGACCCATTTGGATCGGGGGCACCTCGGCGGCAAGCACAGCAGGAATCGCGAACAGTCACGAATTCCTGCTGCCACCGAAGCCACGCAGAACCGGACTGTAAGTGGGAAGGGAGAGGAAAAAAAATTGGAGCAGAAGCTGAAAAAGGAGGAGATTGCCTAGAATCCCAAAGAAAGGTATATAGTAATTGGACCTCTTTGATTAAACAGTAACCCAAAAAGAGAAATAGAAGAAGGAAGAAAAGTATTAATTTTTGGAATCTTTTTTGAATTATTTTTGATTAAAAATACTTGGGTGGTTGTTTTGGGAAAAGTTTCTCTTTTCATGATGGCATCGCTTGTGGATGAACTAAAGAGTGAATATCAAAAATATAAAAAGGAAGAACAAGATGGAAAAGATACTTTGGGCACTTTATTTCAATTTTTAGAAATGGCGTTATGTACTTATGAAAAGTTGACTACGCAGCAGAATGACTGGGACAAAGAAGAAGAGGAAGAAGCAGCCATCTTTGATGAACAATGGGTTTTTTCCGGGGAGGAGGAGAAAGAGGATAAGAAAAAGGGGATTTTAAGGTTTGAAAAAACAACCAAAAAAGAGAAAATTGAGAGGAAAGGGGGATGCAAGGTTAGAAAGCAATGGAAAGGGAGTAAGAAAAGGGAGGAGGAGAGACAAAGGGGTAAAAAGGGCAAGGAGAAGAATAAGCAAGAGAGAAAGGGGGGGGGGAGAAGCCTCAATGCTGGGAAGCAAGATTTAAAGAAAAAAAGCTTATTTAGAGACAATGGGTGAATCTAATTGGGAAAAAAGGGGGGGGGATTCTGGAAGGTACATAAGATTGTGTTTTTATATGTGTATCTAGAGTAGAATGTTTAAGATATAAATGAGTATTGTATTTAAGATATAAATGAGTATGAGTATATGTATGATTAGTTTTTTTTTTCTTTTTAAATGATATGGATAGTGGTTATATAGGTTTTTTCTTTAGTTATTGACCTTTCTTATAAAATTTATTGTGTAATTTTAGAATGTACTAAACAAAATCCCAAGATAAATTACGTGTTATATGAAGTACTTTTAAGTTAGGGCAATGAGTTAAAGGCGTCACTCCAATTAGTGTATAGGAGAAGTATAGTAAAAGAAAAAAGATGAATGAATAGTTGGAAATAGAACAGACAAAGAATGTTATTGAAAATGGTAATAAGATATGGAAGGATATATAAAGTGAATGTGATGTGTGAATTTTGTCTGTGTGAAGAGTTTTAACTCAGAATCAAGCAGCCTTCAGAAAAGATGTTTTAGGTTTTGTTTTGTTTTCTATGTTCTGTGTTTTGTATGTTGATAAAAGGCAATAAAATTTTAATTAGCAAGAAATAACTTGGATAATTAGAATGAAAAGGAGAAGTTGGGATAAGATATGAAGTTAAATAGATAACGTAAATATTGATATTATAATTTGGAATCATTTTTTATGTTCTATTGGTTTTCTTCTTTTATTATTTTTTTTTTAGAAAAGAATTTGTAAGCTGTTATGCCTTGATTGTTTGTGCACTGTTTTTGTAAAATTAATAAAATTTGTTTAGGAAAAAAAAAAAAACTGAAAGAGCCCTCTCTTGACAGAGGAGGAGGGATATGATATCATCTACACGGTCCTTGCAACAGTTCCAAAAATGCTCTATACCTATTTGCACCATTTAGGTGACCCTGAGGATAAACCCCCAGGTACAGTGGTGGGATTCAAATTGTTTTACTACCAATTCCGTGGGTGTGGCCTTGGTGGGCATGGCAGGGGAAGGATACTGTAAAATCTCCAGTCAGAGGTGGTATTTGCCAATTTTCTGAACTACTCAAAATTTCCACTACCTGTTCTCCAGAACTGGTCAGAACCTGCTGAATACCACCTGTGCCCAGGTGGCCTTAACGATTTGCTAAAAGAATGCAAATTACCAGCTGTCTGCAAGGAGTATAAATCCTCCCATTCATCATCCAGTCAGAGCTGAAGAAGCTTCTTGGATGAGAAGTGAAATATTTTCAAAGAAAAATCAGAAAGTCCAGTTGCCTCTTGAAAAAAAGCACCTTTGGAAAGCACCTCCTTCTCATTTTCCTGGATATCAATGCATATCAATTCATAGCTCCCCTCACCTACACTTTTAGTTATTCTGTGGTTTCTTTCTGTTCTTCCCATTAAGATAAATTCTCTTTCAGCTGCCAAATTCTTTTCTCTCCCTTTCTCTATTTTATTGCTATTTGAGTTTTTTTAATGAGGAAGTCATTCTCTACTGTTTTTAATTCCATTTTCTATTTTCTTAAACCTTGATAACCTACCTTAGAAATGGTATTACAATGTCAGGACAGTCTGTTCTATATTAAGCGTTAGCTATGTCTGATTTGTTGTTTTTTAAGTGATTTAATGGACATCAAGCAGAGCTAATTATCTCTGCTTTGAGTGTTGGCATCCAATGCAAGAAATTGCCAAATAAGAAAATGTAAGGACTCATGTCTGAAAAGGTTCATTTTTCATTATGATCAACTCCACCTCTGCTAAGTTCATATTATGCCTTGGCTTCTATTATCTATTAGCAGTCTAGCTGTCTCTTTAAAACAAACACAAATCTTAGGCAGAAGCAAATTATATCTATGCTTTGTAAGTCAGAAGTTTCCAATTTATGTGTTTCAGATTTGGTCTGTATGCTCTTTATAGTTTAACTGAAGAGATAAATTCATTTCAGAACTGTGCTAGTTAAGTAAGAATAAAAATGTAAGTATTTGTGCTTAATTTAACTAGCCGCCCAACTCAATTAGAGTTTGTGGTGAACAAAATGGTTTTTGCTATTTGCAGCATCATTTATTTCTTATGAATCCCATTGATTCTGAAATTCAGTAAAACATATAATTACAATAATTATTTTAGCTATTTGAAGGATAAACTGGATATTCTTTATTATTGATACTAATCTAAAATACCTTTGTCTTGGCCGTTCTGACACTATTTATCTTCAGTGGTTGCTTAAAGACGAAGGGATAATAATCAGAGCCCAGCTAGCTAGATCCTGTGCAGCAGCTTTGATGAATAATCTATTGTAACAATTTTATCCAATTAATGCATCAAATCTTGTGATACTATCACTCTGCTGTATTTTAATATCTAATAACTACAGGCACTCACAATTTAAGTACTTAATATTACATTATACCTTAAACAGAAATAAAACAGATGATGTCTTCCAAGACCCATGAGTTGTCTACGCTTTTGTAAAATAATTGAAATTCATAGAATTTAATGGTGGTAGGTAGACAGCATGAGTGAGCTGGATTAGGAGCAGGGCATACTTCATCCTCAGTTATGGAAGTATGCTGGGTAATTTAAGACTCTTCACAGTTTCTCAGCTGAAACTAATTCATAGGATTGCAAAACATAGCAAAAGGAAGCATTATATATGGTGCTTTGAGCTACTGAGTGGAAGGCAGTATATGTGTATCAGTTGATAACATGCATTGTTATAAAAAAAAAATCATATATTTTTGTAGTGATAAAATAGTGATAAATACATCTCCAAACCATCCAATAATTGATTGTCAAATTGTGTCAAGTTAGGAATATTTCATACTGCATTTCCTTTCTCTATATTTCTTTCCAATACTTCACATGTATGTTCTCTTAAAAGACATTACTGCTATCTGATATTGCATAAATAAAAAAATATATAAATGTATCCAAAATTACTGAAGTTCCTAAAGGTTTAGAATAGCTTTGGAAGAGATACTCGATTTTTTCCCATCCATTCCACTACCTGCTTGTTAGGAACTTATGCTAAAAGATACATAATTGAATATAGTGAAACTATATGAAAAAAAACCCCTACAAAGTACATTTCAAAATATATTAGTTTGTGAGTAGTGCTCATTGTTATCTCTATTAATGTCATTTCATTTAGAAAATATGTTATTTCACCTAAGAAAAAAAACATTTTGTTAGATATATAAAGTTAGAAATACCACAAATTCAGAAGACTTTGTGGGTAAATTATCATTTAATGAGTAGTTTAATAAAATCAGCTTAGTTCCTAAGAATGGGAAGTAATAGCAGAAAGAATGAAGCCCTAATCCCATTTACTCCTTGTCTCAAACCACTCTCAAATTTCATTACGTTGTTAACAGGAAAATCATATAAGAATTAGCATAGTTCAATGCAACTGATTCTTAAAGGAGATTTTTAAAAATGATTTATTCATCACCTTATTATTCTCAAAAATACATCTGAAACTAGTATTTGAATGGCTCATGAATCATGGTTAAACCAATTAAAACTAACTTTTAGGAATTATTGTCTTTCAACTTTTTCTGTATTGATTTGTTTTTATGACATCCTTAATTTTATAGAGAACACTCAGAGACATCTAATAGAACCTTTTGTCACTTGTAATAAACATGATCAACTTTTGTACCTTGTTGTAATCTCTAGTTTATCTGTTTTTCTTTATGTAAATTAATACAAATATATGTTTTAGCAAAAAAAATCCTGGAATTTCTAGATAGCAATAGCACTTAGTCTTATATACTGCTTCACAGTTCTTTTACAGCCTTCTCTAAGCAGTTTACAGAGTCAGCATATTGCCCCCAACAATCTGGATCTTCATTTTACCCACCTCAGAAGGGTGGAAGGCTGAGTCAACCTTGAGCCTGATGACATTTGATCTACCAAATTGCAGGCAGTTGGCAAACAGTAGAAGTATCCTGCAGTACTGCACTCTTACCACTGCAACACCAAGGCTCTTATATAGGGGTGGGCAAGCCATGCTAGCAAGCCATGCTAGCTCAGGAATTTTGGGAGTTGAAGTCCACAAGTCATAAAGGGGCCATGGTTGCCCACCTCTGCTCTTATAGATGATTTAGTATACTCATGTAGAGATACAACGTCATATCAACTACCGCTAAGATTGGGAAGAAAACATCCAGCCCAACATCAACAATAACATCACCAGCAGGACAATGTTCCATAGAGGGCATGCTGAATCCTGAGAAGGCGAGTCAGGTATCAAATATGAAAATAATTCAAATGGCTTTAACAATAATACAAGAAACGATGGTGAAAAACCATGCAGACTTTAAAACTGAAATGGGGGAAATGAAAGGTAAACTATGGAAACTAGACAAGAAGATAATCCTGAAACAGAAAAACAATAAGACACGGGGACCAGATGGTTTCCCAGGGGAATTGTATAAAATGCTCCAAGAAAAATTAGAAATGCAATTATTAGAACTCTATAATGAGGTACTGATGACAGCAAAATTACCTAAGTCATATACCACTGTCAATAACATTGATCCCAAAAGAAGATTTGGACCTCAATTAATTCAAGGCCCATATCCCTTTTAAATATTGATTATAAAATATTTATGTTCATAATGGCAGAAAGATTGAAAAAAACCCTTAATCAGATCATTCATAGAGACCAAAACAGATTCTTACCAATAGACAAATTGAAAATAATTTACCAGAATGGTATTGAATATAATAGAATATTATGAAGTAAACCTAGGAGAACAATTGGCAATGGTCTTCCTTGATGTGCAAAAGGCATTTGACAATGTTAATTGGCAGTTCATAATACAACAATTAAAAAGCATGCAATTTGGCAATAAATTTATTAAATTGATTTTGACAATTTATACGACACAGACAGCCAGTGTAATAATTGTTAGGGATAACATTGTTTACCCTAACTGGTTTAGGTAAATAATAAATATGTAATCATGGTTTGTTAGTTAAAGTGTCTGTAACTTTAACTGTAAGAATGTAATTAAGGGAGTGGTTGTAAAAGCACCATAAAAGAAGCAAGGCACGGCAGCTTGCTCTCTCTGGCTTTATGATCCCTAATTACTTGATAGACTGAAGACTGCGTTTTTTCCCCTACTGGAATGGGAGAGAGAAAGGACTGTTGATTTATCAACTGTGAGAGGACTGATTTATTGTAAGTGAACTGACATTGGATATTCTACACTGACTTTGCTAATTGAATATCCTTGAATGGACTGACTAAAAATGATACATGACTAATGGACTGTTATTTTGACTATGCTATAAAACTCTAAATGGAATAAACTATATTTTTGATAACACAAGCATATCTGTTATTTTTACTGTATGTTAACTAACATACAAACTTATCTCACACATTTATCTGTATGCCTATCTGACTAACGTTGCACATTCTGTTTAGCTTGTCTCCTTAACCCTGGTTGGGGAACACAGGCTTAACAATAATGAATGGTGACAGAATGGAAACATTTAAGATCAACAAGGGAGTAAGGCAGGGATGCCCACTGTCACCCCTTCTCTTTAGTCTTACCTTAGAAAACTTATTGGAAAACATTAGAAAAAATGTAGAAATCAAAGGGGCTTCAATTAAAAAGGAGCACTATAAGGCACAGGCATTTGTTGATGATATAGTATTTTTTCTGGAAGATCCAGAGGGTACGGGAGTAAAATTAATAAAGGAAATAGAGGAATTTGGCAAGGTTGCAGGCCTTAAGATTAATAAAAACAAAACAAAATTATTGACTAAAAATTTTAAAAGATAAGCAAAAAAAGAATTAGAAGGAAAATTGGGAATGCAAAATGTGAAAAAGGTAGAATATTTAGGCATTTGGTTAATAGCAAGATGCTCTTCAATCAAAAAAGATAACTATGACAAATTAATAATACAAATGAAAAAGAATTGGAAATGTAGGGGAAATTACAGCTATCACTACTGGGGAAAATTGTGGCAATTAAAATGTCTACCCTACCAAAAATACTATATCTTACAGGACAAAAGAGAAAGGGGTGGCTTTGGACTCCCTGACTGGGAAATGTATTATCAGGCTGCGGCTATGGTATGGATTAAAGATTGGATCAACCTGGAAAATAGAAGAGTATTGACGATAGAGGGTTACGACTTGCAGAGAAAAAAAAGAGGTATGTGTTCTAAAAGACACAAGAAAAATAAAAAGAGGCAAGTCTCATTAGGATCAGAAACTATAGAATTAGAAAGGTAAGTAATATGCCTATGGTGGCAAATATAAAGTGAGGAGATGTAAGCTGTGCTTAGTTGATGAACAAAAGTTTTCTTTATAAAGGATCATTTGAATGAAGCTTTAAGAGAAAATATTTTTCAGGTGGAACTCTTTCCCCATTTCAAATCATAATATTGCTTTTATTCACTATCACAAAATAGAAAAGTAAAGGCCTGTTATGCTCTGGAAATGGAGAGATCACAACAGATAGAATTTTCTTTTTATATATATATATATATAAATTTTATTTGGGTTTTCACAAAACATAATACAAGTAAATTTTCTTTTTTTGAGAATAGCATGGTCCTGGTTTATCACTTCTCCATACAGACACAAATTCAATTTCATATTCATCTTTGTGTTCTATTCCATATCTTATTACTATTTTAACATTTTCTCAATAATTTTCCCTTCCCTTAGTTTTTTCAATCTTACTTTTAATTATCTCATTCCTTTCTAAATTCAATTATATATATATCTTTTTCTAAGTTTCAATACCTTTCTAGTCATCTGGTTTGAGCTTCTTCGGTGACAGACGAAATCTGTGATCGTGCGCAGTTTCAATCTGTGCTCGCCGCTGGAGCACCCCAAGCCAGCTGGTTTTGGGGCTAAGCCACTCCATAGAGGTGGTAAAGAGGGGGGAATTTGCCAGCAGGGTCAAGGAGAGCCACATCTCTCCTCCCAGTTGGCCATTACTCCCTTTCCCAAAGGCAGTTGCAGCAGTGAACAGAAATGGGCATTTCAAAGAAGAACTCGACCAGAAAAGAATGCACAGAGGAAGAAAAGAAGAGAAAGTTTTTGGCTGACCGGGCCGAACTGGAAAAACAACAAAACAAGGTACCCTGGAATTTGAATTATAAAGAACAACATTGTTCCCAAATAAGACTTTGAAGCGGCGAATAAGAGAGGGAACGGAAAGGATTTGGTTTTTTTTCTTTCCTTCCCTATATTGACAACTAAGAGATTTAAGCAAGAAATCGGCAAAAATCCACTTTGACAGTAACAGGTATTTAAACTGAAAATAAAATGTCAAAGGCATAATAAAGATTTCTGGATTCTCAAAAACTTTTAAAAGAAGGAAAAAAAACAAAAGGGTGGGATCTGGAAAAAGGGAGGAGACCACCTGGAAGTAAAAGGAATTAACAGTGAAACTTTAATAAGATTCCTAAATGATACATTTTAATTGAAACTTTGTAACAAGATAAGAGAACCCCAGGAAGAGAAAGTGGAAAAAAGAAGCAAGAAGAAACAGCTTTGGATTATTTGGATTACTTAGTGATTTTTGGATTTTTGGCTATTGGATCCAAAGGACTAAAATTAACCAGGTGGTTGTTTAAAAGTTTTTAAAATAGTATCACTCTTGGAAGAATTGAGAATGGAACTTAAAAAACAGAAAGAAGATGCACAAGAAGGAACAGGTTCTTTTGGCTTCGTATTTCAATTTTTAGAAATGGAGATCCTGAACTATGAGAAACAACAAGAAATGCCTGTAAAACAAGAAGGGTGGGATAAAGAAGAAGCCAACTTCAATGACCAAGTATTTCTATGTGGGGAAAAGAAAAATTTAAGATCCGAAAAAACAACTCCAAAAAAGAATAGTTTGAAAAGTAATTATAACATTAGGAAGAAAGAGAAGAGAGGTTTACAGAAGAGAGAATCAGAATTAAAAAGAGAAGGGATCAAAAAGGGAAGGGAGAAAAATAGGGGGAAGAGGGAAAGGAAAAGAAATTATAAAGAACAGAACCAGAACATAGAGAAACAGGGAAAACGTACAAGACACAGAGATAATGGATGAAAACTTAATTGAAAGGGGGATTCTGCAAGGGTACATAAGATAGTATTATTATATTAGAAATAGAAATGAACTTTGAAAATATGAAACGAGTTTGATTAAAATAATAGATAAAATACTCATTGTAATGTAATGTAATGTTTAACAAATAAATGAAATAAAGAGAATGAGAGAATGAAATTAGGAAAGGAGGAAAACATTTTAATTATTATAAATATGTTATAAAAATTTAAGTGAAGAGGAATATGAAAGAAACATGAAAAAATTATGGAAATATTATAAGTGTTCCGAGAAGTATGATAACCTATTGAAAAGAAACGTTAAAGATATCAAAGATTATAACTAACATTAATGATAGAGCTGAATTGGAATAGAATAAGTATTTTATTTATTATTGTGGTATATATATTTTCTCTTTAAGAATTTAGTGCGTATTTTAAGAATGTACCAAGCAGGTTTCCGGTTCCGCGTGGCTTCGGTGGCAGCAGGAATTTGTGACTGTTCGCGATTCCTGCTGCGCTTGCCGCCGAGGTACCCCCGATCCAAATGGGTCAGGGGGTTATGGCTGCCCTGTAGGGACAGCCAAAGAGAGAGGGGAGCCAGACAGGGGGTTGGGGGTGTCGCAGACCCCCTCCTCATCCGGAAAAAAACCTTTTTCCCAAGGTGGCCGCCACAAAGAAGCCTGCAACCGGGTAAGATTGTGCTGGAGGAAGCAAGAAAAGTGAAAGTGCTGGCTGAGCCGGGTCAATCAACATCTTTTAAATTCGCTGGAACTGAGCTGTCTGAATTGCTGGAGGATACATTGTATCCCGAAGAAGATCGAAAGCGGCAGAGAAGCTGTTAAAGGGAACTTTTTTTTCTTCACTCTCCCACCCCATGGAAACAGCAGATGAAGATTTGAAATTTGTTTGGGCACTGAAGGTGAACTATTCTGAAAGTTGAAGTTAAGGGACAAAAGAGTTCTTGGACATTGGACTTAAAAATTTAAGAAATTGGAAAACCCTTATTAGAGGTATGGATTTCTGATCATTTAAAAATTGATGTTGCAAGTGGGAAGGGAGAGGAAAAAAATTGGAGCAGAAGTGGAAAAAGGAGGAGATTGTCTAGAATCTCAAAAAAAGACATATGGTAATTGGACCTCTTTGATTAAACAGTAACCCCAGAAAGAGAAATAGAAGAAGGAAGAAAAGTATTAACTTTTGGAACTTTTTTTGAATTATCTTTGATTAAAAATACTTGGTTGGTTGTTTTGGGGAAAGTTTCTCTTTTCAGGATGGCATCGCTTGTGGATGAACTAAAGACTGAATATCAAAAATATAAAAAGGAAGAACAAGATGGAAAAGATACTTTGGGCACTTTATTTCAATCTTTAGAAATGGCATTATGTACTTATAAAAAGTTGATTACGCAGCAGAACAAAGAAGAAGAGGAACAAGAAACCATTTTTGATGAACAATGGGTTTTTTCCGGGGAGGAGGAGAAAGAGGATAAGAAAAAGGGGATTTTTAAGGTTTCAAAAAACAACCAAAAAAGAGAAAAATGAGAGGAAAGGTGGATGCAAGGTTAGAAAGCAAAGGAAAGGGAGTAAGAAAAGGGAGGAGGAGAGACAAAGGGGTAAAAAGGGCAAGGAGAAGAATAAGCAAGAGAGAAAGGGGAGGAGAAGTCTTAATGGTGGGAAGCAAGATCTAAAGAAAAAAAGTTTATTTAGAGACAATGGGTGAATCTAATTAAGGATAAAAGGGGGATTCTGGAAGGTGCATAAGATTGTGTTTTTATATGTGTATTTAGAGTATAAAATTTATTGTGTAATTTTAGAATCTACTAAACAGAATCCCAAGATAAATTAAGTGTTATATGAAGTACTTTTAAGTTTGGGTAATGAGTTAAAGGCGTCACTCCAATTAGTGTATAGGAGAAGTATAGTAAAAGAAAAAAGATGAATGGATAGTTGGAAATAGAACAGATAAAGAATGTTATTGAAAATGGTAATAAAATATGGAAGGATATATAAAGGTTTTGTTATGTTTTTTTGAGTTTTGTATGTTGATAAAAGGCAATAAAATTTTAATTAACAAATAATTTGGATGAAAAGGAGAAGTTGGGATAAGATATGAAGTTTAATCGATAACGTAAATATTGCTATTATAATTGGGAATCATTATGTTCATTGGTTTTCTTCTTTAATTATCACTATTTTTTTTAGAAAAGAATTTATAAGCTGTTATGCCTTGATTGTTTGTGCACTGTTTTTGTAAAATTAATAAAATTTATATAAAAAAAGAAAATGATAATAAGATATGGAAGGATATATAAAGTGAATATGATGTTTGAATTTGTGTCTGTGAGAAGAGTTTCAACCCGGGATCAGGCAGCCTTCAGAAAAGATGTTTTAGTGTTGTTGTTTTTTTCTATGTTCTGTGTTTTGTATGTTTTTGAAAGGCAATAAAATTTTAATAAGCAAGAAATATAATTTGGATAAAAGGAGAAGTCTGTATAAACTCGATATATCTCATCTATTCCATCCATCATCTTTTCCTCTGTAATTTCCAAAGCATCTGCCAAAATTTCTATCATCACCACTGCCAAATTTTCTCCTTTTTCCTCTTCTATATTTTGAAATCTAAGGTAAAATTCTGATCTTTCCATCTCCCACCTCAACATCCCACCTTTTTCTTGTTCAACCGCTGTTAGTCTACTGTCAATATTTCCAATCTTCTTCTCTCTTTGTTTTCCTTCTTCCTCGATTTTTTAGAATCTCTCCTCATACTTGACCATCATTTGTTTAATATTTTCCACTTTTTCATCCGTCTTCTCAATTCTTTGTTCAATGTTCTCTATCCTTTGTTCAATGGTGTCTGATTTTATCTTAAGATCTTGTATTCCTTGCATAATCATCTGTAAAGTTACTTTTTCTTGTTCTTTATCTTGCTTTAACATTGTCTGAATTAAACGTTGTCCTCCAGCTGGTGGGGAAGCAGAGGTAGTAGCAGAGATGCCAGATGGTATTGGTTTCCTGCTCATTTCAATGCTTCCAAAGCTTCAAATTCTTCTTAACTTTTAATCCAACTGCTAGAGCAGCCAATTATAATCCAAAATGGAAAACTCCAACAGTAAAAGACACAAAACCAAAAAAGAAACAGGAAAAAAGGAAGAAGAAATATCTTCAGGTTCTTCTAAACCCTAATCCAATTACGAGATAGTCCACCATGAAAAAGGAAAAAATAAAAAGGCAAAAACAAACAAATCCAAAAATAATAATATTGATTGAAAGGAAAGAAAAGAAAAAGCAAAAAGCAAAAAGAGAAAAGACAAAAAGTTCCTTCAAATTCTTCACACCTTAATCCACTTAAAAAATCTCAATAATCCCCCCCAAAAAAAACAATAACAAAGTGGTAAATAGGAAAAGCAAAAAAGTCCCAACAAAAAAGAAAAAAAAAAAAGAAGAAAAAAGAAAAAAAAAAGAAAAAACTCTGAGGCTTTTCCCTTTAAAATAAAAGGCAAAAATAAGAATATTACTAGAATTGAAATTAAAAAAAAAAAAAAAAAGGCAAGCGAGTGGGGTATATATAAGAGAGCACACTGCACTTTGTTATTTATCCAAGGCTCTTGTTATGACTCTCTTCTCCAACAGCTTCAAAGCCAAACCTCAAGTGTTGTTGATAACAGTCCAGGAAAGCACCTGCAATAATATTTTGTTGTGCTTTCCCTCTATCTTATCACGTTAAAATGTCCTTGAGAAGATGTCTTTTTGCAATTCTCTCCAATTCAAATAGAATACTTTCAAGCCTCTAGTTGGCAGTGTTACAAAGTTTCTTAATGCTCTTTCTCCCCCCCCAACCGGAAAAGAGGAATAATATATACAGAAAAAAAAAAGAAAAATAGCCAAAGGAAGCCTCTATCCTAAAAAAATTAAAAAATCAAAGGGAGCCTAAAAGTATATATAAAAGAAAATTCAATCCGGTTACCTAAGTCACAATAAAATCTTTCCCAAAGAATATAGAGAAAAGAAAAAAAAAAAAAACACCCCAAGCCTCAATTTGACAGCACTTTAAAAACGCCGCTCAAACAATTTCAATCAAAAAAAAAAATCTCACAGCTTCCTCCTCTCTTCAGAATGAACTTTCCAACCTCAGCAAATTTTCAACACTAAAGAGTTTTTCTCACCCAGCCGACACACTTCAATCCAATCACTTTCTTTCCGGAGCTGTCCCGACTTCAGCAGCTATGGAGGCTGCCTCTCCGCCGCCAGCAAAAGGGCTTCTTCCGAATCTAACCAGAGATTTTGCGATGTCTCTGGGATCCTGGAACAGTGCCCTTCACGATCACCGTCTCTCCGGGACGATTTAGGTCCGTTAGGACCGACCAGGGGCGAAAATATCAGCTGCGATCTCAGAGCCCCGAGATCGCAGCTGTATCGCCGGAACGAAGCTCCGCCTTCTCCCAAGGAAGTCCAAGGAAGTCCATATTAGATTTACCAAAAAATCTATTAAAACGCAAATATTACAAGTAGTAAGAGAGAAAATACTGAAATACAAAGGTAAAGAGGTTGTGGTTTTAAAACAAATACCCAGAAGAGTGAGAGAGATGAGAAGAGAAGAGAATATCGATTCCTGACCAAAATACTACTGGAAAACGAAGTGAATTATAGATGGCTGATTCCAGAAGGACTAATGTTTAGGTGGCAAGAGCAGAGATATAGAATTGATTCAATTGAGAAAGCAGAACTTTTTCATGCAGAATTTTTCGGAGGAAGAAGAGAGGAAGCAGAGAAAGAGGTTTCATTAATTGAGTTTCAAGATGAACAACTGGAGACTGAAAAAGAGAAAGGAGCAACAGGGGGACAGATTGATAGCAAAGAACAGCGTGAAGTGAGATCCACGAGAGCTGTTAGACATAAATATAAAGCATAATCATGGAAGAAAAAAAACTGATTACAATGAATATAAATGGGCTTAATTCGGCTGTTAAAAGAAGGAAAACTTTTCATAAATTAGAGAAATTAAAATTTGATATAATTTGTTTACAAGAAGTTCACATTAAAAAACAACATGAACAATTGTTATTGCAGCCAAAATTGGGGAAAATATTTACTTCTTTGACTCAATGTAAGAAAAGAGGAGTGGTTTTATACATCAAAGAGGCTATCCCGGCAAAATTGATTTACACAGATGAAGATGGAAGAGTATTAATGGTAGAAATAATGGACAATAATATAAAAATACTCTTGATTGCAATTTATGCTCCGAACGATAAATAAGAAGAGTTTTATAAAAAGTTACACATGAAAATAATTGGACTGGACTATGTTAATATAATTATGATGGGAGATTTTAATGGAATTGTGGATAATAAATTGGACTATATAGCAACAACAACAAAACAAAATAGAAAGGCTCTCCCAAGGTCTTTTTTTAAAATGACAGATGAATTAACTTTAAAAGATATTTGGAGAGAAAGAAATGTTAAAACTAAACAATATACTTTTTATTCAAATAGACATTTATCATGGTCCAGATTAGATATGGTCTGGATCTCAACAGAATTAATATCTAATATTAAAGAAACAAGTATTGAAACAAGTACTTGGGCAGATCATAGCCCAATGACAATTAAATGGAAAGGACAAAAAAGAAGATCGAGATGGACATTAAATAATACTATTTTAAAGGAGAAAGATTTTATACAAGGGATGAAGAAGGAATTGGCTCTTTTTTTTTAGAGAAAATAAAAAAGAAGATACTTCAACGCAGAATGTGTGGGATACAATGAAGGCATACGCTAGAGGTTTGATAATAGATTACACAAGGAAAAAGAATATTAGGAAAAGGCAAGCTTCTAAGGCCTTGGAAGATGAGTATAAAACTCTTGAAAAAGAATTACAGAAAATGCCACAGAAAAAGGATATTAAATTGAAGTTGGATGTAATCAAACATAAAATGGAATTAATAGAGAAAGAAGAACTGGCACAGAAAATTAGAAACTCTAAACAGAATTATTTTGAAGATGCAAATAAACCAGGTAGATGGCTAGCATATAAATTGAGAAAAGAGAAGGAATCAAGAAAAATATTGAAGTTAATAGATGAACAAGGCCAAGTTTGTTATGGGAATAAGGAGAAAAAAGAAATTATTCGAGATTTTTATGGACAACTATATAAACAAGAGAATATTGATGAAGAAAAAGTCAAACAGTATTTACAGGAAGCTAATTTACCAAAGGTACCTAAAGAGACTGAAGAAATGCTAGAAAGCAATATAACAATGATGGAACTTAATGAAGCATTTAAGAGACAAAATAATGGGAAAGCTCCGGGTCCAGATGGGCTTCCAGCAGAATTCTATAAAACATTTCAAGAATCATTGAGCATTCCATTGTTAGAAGTTATGAATGAAGTTATGTTAAAAAAGATAATACCTAAAACATGGTCAGAGGCTTATATTACACTTATACCGAAGGAAGAGACTGACCCATTGCAAATTAACAATTATAGACCTATTTCCTTATTGAATGCAGACTATAAAATTTTTGCTTCAATCTTAGCAGAAAGACTTAAAAAATATTTAAATAATTTTATTCACCCAGATTAAAATGGATTTCTGCCAAAGAGACAAATTAGAGACAATATGAGAGTAATCTTGGACACTTTGGAATACTATGAGGCTCATCCTGAAAAACAAATGGCTTTGATATTCCTAGATGCTCAAAAAGCATTTGACAACGTGAACTGGAGATTCATGTTATTATTATTGGAGCAGATGGGTTTTGCTAAAAAATTTATTCAAGCAATAGAAGCCATATATAATAAACAGACAGCAAGGGTAATGATGGAGGGGGAACTTACAGATTTTATTAATATAAGGAAAGGCACAAGACAAGGATGCCCCCTATCTCCTTTGTTATTTGTGTTGACCTTGGAAGTGTTGAATAGAAATATTAGGGATGATAAAAACATAAAAGGAATGAAAATTAAGAAGGAAGAATTTAAGCTACAAGCTTTTGCTGATGACTTAGCTTTTATTTTGGAAGATCCACTAGAAACAGCTCCAAAGTTATTGGAAAGGATAGAGGCATATGGAGAGGTGGCTGGTTTGAAAATAAATAAAGACAAAACAAAGATCTTGACAAAGAATATGCTATCGAGACAGAGAGAAGAACTGGCAGACCTTTTGAAAATTCAAGTTACAAATAAGGTTAAGTATCTGGGGATATATTTGACAACAAGATGTAGCACATTAAAGGAGAATAATTATATTAAACTTAAACAACAGATAACTACAGATTTGAAGAAGTGGGAAAACTTGCAATTGTCATTAATAGGGAGAATTTCAACAATTAAGATGAATATCCTACCTAGAATTTTATTTTTGTTTCAAACAATACCAATTAGGCTTGGAAAAGACTATTTTGAAGATTTAAATAAAATTATGTTGAAGTTTATATGGCAAGGTAAAAAAGCGAGAATAAAGCTAAAGCTTCTGCAAGATGCTAGAATTAGAGGAGGTTTTGGCCTGCCTAATTGGGAATTGTATTATCAAGCTGCAAGTTTGATGTGGGTGAAAGAATGGATAACATTAAGGAAACATAGGTTGTTGACATTAGAAGGGCATGACTTGCTGCTGGGCTGGCATGCTTTTTTATGGTATAAGGGAACTAAAACACAGGGTTATTTTAGAAGACATTATGTACGGGAGTCTTTGTGGTTGAATTGGGAGAAGATAAAAAGACAATGTTATTTGAAAATTCCAGTTTGGTTATCGACCATTGAAGCATTTTCCTATCCTATAATTTATAAGAAGGAACAAACAGTTAGATATGGGGAACTTTTAGATGAAAAGGGTGAACTTAAATCGATCCAAAACTTAGAGGAACAAGGTATAAAGATGAATTGGTTTTCATATGCACAAATACATTCAAGGTATGATGAAGATTCCAAAAAGGAGGGATTTTATGATAAACAGACTGATTTAGA
The DNA here is from genome assembly GCA_033807585.1 of Hydrophis major. Taxonomy (NCBI): domain Eukaryota; kingdom Metazoa; phylum Chordata; class Lepidosauria; order Squamata; family Elapidae; genus Hydrophis; species Hydrophis major. The sequence goes on from CM066331.1 coordinate 126,864,887, forward strand.
TAAGATTTTGATGGGTACTGATGAGAAGGTGATTAAAAAACTATATGGTTATTTACTGGGAATTAAATTAGAGGAAGAACAAGTCAAAGAAACTTTGATTGTTTGGGGGAAAAATTTTGGATATGGGATTGATTTAGAGAAATGGCAGAAATTGTGGTCTCAAAATTATAAAATGACAATGTCAACAGCATATAAAGAAAACTTGTATAAGATGTTTTACAGGTGGCACTTTCCTCCGACAAGAATAGCAAGAATGTTCAAGAACAAATCTGAAAAATGTTGGAAATGTCATCAGATACCCGGCTCGTATTACCATATGTGGTGGACTTGTGAGGATGCTAGAAAATATTGGACTATAATTCACATGTGGTTGGAAAAAATGACAAAGAAATATATAGACTTGAAACCGGAGATCTTATTGGGAATTTTACCTGATATATATAGTAAAGATTTGAAATACCTGATTGTAAATGTATTAACAGCGGCTAGGATTGTATTTGCTAAAAATTGGAAAAATGAGAAAATACCATTACAGGAAGAAATTATTAAGAAAATATTGGAATGTGCTGAGATGAGCAGATTGACATTCGAAATTAGAGAGCAAGAGGATAAACAATTTTATGAAATTTGGGATCTTTTTTATAAATGGTTAGATGATAAAATACGACAATAGAATATTTAGAATGTTTGAATGTTTTGTTATTATTTTGTTATTTGACATTATATTTATAAAAGGTTTTTTAAGGATTGATATGATATGATGATAGGATTTGTTATAGAGTAAATTGGTTTAAGGTATTGTTAGCTCATAAAGCATGAATGATTAAAAATATAGTCAAAAATAATTTTTTTTTTTTGGTGATATTAGGATACATAAGTTTGGATTGATGATATGAGTTGTTATGTAACATAATTGTAATTGAGACTACAGAATGAATGCACAAAAATGATGAACCAACTGACACACTTGATGTACATATGAGAGTTGATGTTTTTATGTTTTGTTTGTTTTGTTTGTCTGTAGAAAATTAATAAAATCTTTTTCAAAAAAAAAAAGGAGAAGTCTGGATAAGATATGAAGTTAAATAGATAATGTAAATATTGATATTACAATTTGGAATTATTTTGTATGTTCTATTGGCTCTCTTCTTTAATTAATTCTTTTTTTTTTTTAGAAAAGATTTTTCAAGTTGTTATGCCTGGATTGTGTATTGTTTTTGTAAAATTAATAAAATTTGTTATAAAAAAAAAAAAGAATATACCAAGCAGAATTTGATTGGAAGTTATGTGTTATGTTTAATGTTATAATTGTAAAAGCATTAATTGAAGTTTAAATAAGAGTTGAATGGATAAAAATTAAAAGATACAAAGGTGTCATACTCCAATTAGTAACTACAGGGAAAATTTTTGTTTAATGAGAAAAGAAAATAAGAAATTGAAACAGGACAGACAAAAGTATAAATATGATGAACAGATAGAATTTTCTGTAGCAAGTCTTTCCTGTGATTAGTTCAGATCAGAAAAAAGAGGTGTAAAAACTTGAACATTCTGATTAAAGAAACATTGCTTTCAGATAGCAGCATCCTAATACTATCAGTTGCTTTGTGGGTTGATTAAATCATTTTCTTATCAGATATAATCTAGAAATAGAAATGATAGGAGATTTAATGTGAATAGGTAGAGTTGTGGAGGACAACAGGAGAAATGAAGGACAATGTATGAAATTTTGTAAAAACCTGAAAATATTATGCAGTATAAATCATGTCTGGAAATGGTGTTTGTTGTGAATGCATAAGGTTTAATAAAGTTATCTTGAGCTTGGAGTCAAGTGCAGGGTTCTGGCCCTGCACTTCTGATTGGCTGTTAATGGCAGGATCGGATTGGCCCGTCCCGGGGGAATCTGATTGGCCATTAGCAGAGCGTTCATATTGGTTTAGGGGAGCTGGCACTCCGAGATTGTTATTGGTTAAATAGTTATTGGGTTTCCTTATATAAGGAGTGCTATAACTGCCATTAGGCTGAAGCTGTCACCATGTAAATAAAGAGTTGAAGTTCACCGTTCCAGAGGCTCGTCTCCATTCTTTCTCACCCATGCTCCAAACTTAATAGTGTTAGCCATTAAATGATACAATTCAGTCCATCATTTCTCAAAGCCAAAATAAATAAGAATAGCTTGTAAGGAGCTAGGTTGCTTGACAGATAAGTAAGCACAAAGTTGAGGGAAAATATTATTTATTGCTAATGTTAAAAGTTGTAATTTAATCTACAATGTATATTCCTCTGTTAGTTCCAGCCTTAGATCAAGGATCTTTAAAAGTACTAATTTGCTGTAGCAACTTTGCCCTTGTCTTGCATTTGCATTCATTTAATATTGTGATGTTGTTTTATTGTTTTATTTTACCTGATTCAGTTCTACTTACTGTGCTGTATTTTTATTCCATGAACTTCTTGGTTTCTTGAATCTATATATTTACTTATTTGTACTTGTTTACTTATTTAGCATATGGCAAATACATGGACTTATAGTGGTTTAAATGTTAATATCCAGTCCACTCAGCCATTTAAGGGCAGGATGGTCTATGTTGAAAAAATCAGACACTGGGCTGGTGTAAGCTCTTGATGGACATTTGGACACAATCTGATGAATATTTTGTGGAGGAGTATCACAGTCACATTGAGGGGTACAGACAAGACCCAACTTACAATGAATCCTGGCAGACACCATGTTGGGTATGGATCCTGTTCAGAGCATCATAATTCTTGTGAACATCCAAAGAACAACAGTTCAAGGAGTCTCATCAGTTTTAATAGCTAGCTTTCCTATTGTTGTGGAGCGGCGGTTACAAAGGGAGACGGAGCCAGGATAAAGGCTAACAACTTTATTCTAGCGAATAAAGGGTCGCCGCGGCTGCCGAGGCTATCTGACAGCCAGCTGGCGGCGACAGCTGATGCTATTTGACAGCTCCCTTTTATAGCCGGCTGTCAAACGGCATCAACCAATGGGAGCGATCGGTGCTCCCGCGTTGGCGGCGGACCGGAGGGAGGACTGCTGCTAGACTTTGAACACAGCACTCCTTCCCCCTGGCCACGAGCATGCGTAGTCCTGTAGCCATGATGGCCGCTTTCGCTTGCGGCCCGATCTCCGAAGTTCCTGAGGCTTGTCGGTGGCTGGTGCATTTTGTTCCTCCCGGGCGGTGACTGGAACCTGCAGAGGGTCGCTGGCCATCCCTGGACTGCTTTCTGGCGACTGCTCAGGTGAGTCTTCCCGCGGTGGTCGGCTGGTTGCGTTGTCGGGCGGCAGGTAGACCGGGTCCTTCGGCGGGTTGGCTGGCGGTGAGTAGACTGGCTCGTCTGGTGGCTGGTAGACCGGGATTTCGGTGGCAGTCTTGTTCCAACGCCTCCTCAGCTGGTCTACGTGCCTTCTCCAAATCCGGCCATCTTCCAGAAGGACTCTATATGATCTGGGCCCTGCAACAAAGACTATCTGCCCTGGCAGCCATAAGGGGTGCCCCGCATAGTTCCTGGCGTACACCTGGTCTTGCAGGGCGAATTCCCTGGCATGGCTGTCAGAGGCTAGTGGCGTGCTGGGAGCGTAGTGGAGGTGCAACCTGTCCAGGGTGGTCCTGAGGCGCCTGCCCATTAACAGTTCAGCAGGGGACTTGTTGGTGGAAGGGCACAGGGTGGCATGTTGTGTGAGTAGGTAAGTTGATAGTTTGGCATGCCAGTCTGCCTGGCCCAGCTTGGCCAGAACTTCCTTGGCAGACCTGACAGCCCTTTCTGCCATTCCATTACTTCTGGGTGAAAGGGGGCTGTGAGAGCGTGTCTGATGCCCAGATTAGCTGTGAAGATGGCAAACTCGTTAGAACTGAATTGGGGGCCATTATCTGAAACTAATGTGTCAGGAAGTCCATGAGTAGCAAACAGTCTGGTCAAGGCCCTTGTGACAGCCAGCGTTGTGGTGGAGGGTAACAAGGCTACTTCAGTCCATTTGGAGAATGAATCTACAACCACCAGGAATGTCCTCCCTTGTATGGGACCAGCCAGGTCTACATGCAGCCTGGCCCAAGGGCCCCCCGAATCTTCCCACTTGGTTGGGGCAGCTGCTGGTGGGGCTGCTCTTGTTGCCTGGCAGGGCTGGCAATCCGGGCATCTAATCCTGGCCACCAGATGTAGCTGCGGGCCAAGGCCTTCATCCTTACGATGCCAGGGTGACCCTCGTGCAGTACCCTTAAAACTGGTGGGTGGTATGCCCTTAAAGCAAGGTGGGTGGTATGACCACCCTTGTCCCCCATAACAGGCAGCCCTGTAGTGAAGAAAGCTCCTGCCTGCGGGTCTTAAATGGCATGAATTCAGGGGCGAACTGAATGTCAGGCCACCCCCTCCCTACCCAGTCCAGGACTTGGGAAATAACACGGTCCCTCTTGGAGTGTGCAGCAATATCCCCAGCTGAGACAGGTAGGTTAAGTTCATTGCAGTCAAAGATTGCGTGGATGGGAGCTGGGTCCTCGACTGGTGATGGCAGGGGGCATCTGCTGAGGGCATCAGCATGGCACAGGTTCTTCCCCGGGCGATGTACCAGTGTGTAAGAGTAGGCGGCCAGAAATAGAGTCCATCTGGTCATTCTCAGGGATAACACCTGTGGGGTTTGCTTATCCCCAGCTCGCAGTCCTAATAGAGGTTTGTGATCTGTTACAAGTTCAAAACTATGGCCATAAGGGAACTCATGGAATTTTTTTACAGCGGCCACAGCTGCTAAGGCCTCCTTATCGATCTGACTATAGTTCCTCTCTGCAGCAGAGAAAGTTCTTGAAAAATAGGCAATGGGTGCCTCTGATCCATTTGAGAGCCTATGGCTCAATACAGCTCCTATACCAAAAGGTGAGGCATCAGAGGCTAACACTAGGGGCAGGTTTGGGTTAAACTGAACCAACACAGAGTTTGAAGTTAAGAGAGACTTCACTGCTTGGAAGGCGTGGGCTTCCCTTTGTCCCCATTGCCATGGGGCTTTCTTATCTAGGAGCCTATGTAGGGGTTCAGCTACAGAGGCTTTGTGAGGCAAAAAGAAAGCATAAAAATTAAGGAGTCCCAAAAAGGCCTGCAATTCAGTTTTGTTAGAGGTAGTGGGTGCCTTGTGAATAGCCCTAACTTTACTCTCTATGGGGTGAATTCCAGATGCATCAATTCGATAACCCAGGAAGTCTATCTGTTTGGTGGCAATGGTGCATTTGTCTTTTTTCAATTTAAGCCCGTTTTGCCTAAACCTGTCAAGGACAGATCTCACTCTGAGTAAAAGTTGTGTTTTGTTGGTGGCAGAAACTAAAATGTCATCGAAGTATGGAACCACCCCAGGTAGGCCCTGGAGGATTCTTTCCATGAGTGATTGGAAAATGCCAGGGGCTACGCTAATTCCAAATTACAAACGTCTACATCTAAATGCGCCCCTGTGAGTAACTATAGTTTGTAGGTCAGCAGTGTGTTGGTCAACGGGAAATTGCTGGTATGCCTGGGACATGTCTAACTTTGCAAAAATTATGCCTGGCTCAAAAGAGTGGAGCAGGTGTTGGATTACAGGTACTGGGTATGCGCTAATTTGTAGGAAACGGTTGAGGGACGTCTTATAGTCAGCGCAAATTCTCACGCTGCCATCTTTTTTTTAAAGGGGTGACTATGGGGGTTTCCCACTTGGTGAAGTCTACCTGTTCTAGCACCCCCTGTTTGATAAGTTTATCTAATTCAGCAACTAACTTAGGCCTAATGGCGAAAGGTACCCTCCGAGGTTTCAAACGAATTGGGGTGGCTTGTGGACCCACATCAAAAGATATGGGGGTGCCTGAATAGCAGCCTAGTTCACTACTGAAAACATCAGAGTAGTCTTTAAAAAGGGCATCTACATCAGAATTTTCCACAGAGTGAATTCCCGTAACTTTGAGGCCTAGGGCAGGAAACCAATCTAATCCTAGCAAGCTAGAAAGGGCACCATCTACAACCACCAGTGGCAAGTGACCCCTAAAGTTTTGGAATTGAATGAGGAATTTTCCCTTACCCAAGACTGGAATGGTCTTCCCCTGGTAGTCCCGAAGAGTCAGGTGGCAGTTGGTTAGTTTCTTTTTTGAGAGCGAAGGCAGCAACTTCTTCAGGGAGGCCCACGAAATGATGGAGAGGGTTGACCCGGTGTCTACTTCCATTTGGCAGGGCTTACCTTCTATAAAAAGAGAAATGCTTAATTTGTTAGGCCTAGAGGTGGTGTTGTTTGCGTGGTAACAAGTGTAACAATGTTCCACTTGCCTTTGGTAGGAGGCAGAAACTTGAGGTCTTTGTATGGAGGCCTGCTCAGCTTGGCAAACCCTGGCTATGTGCCCTTTCTTCTGGCAGTTCAGACAGATAATGTTTCTGAATCTGCAGGTTGATCTATGGTGGTTGCCCCCGCAGCTTATACAAGGGGTTTGCTGTTTGGCTGTCTGATTGTTGTATTTCCTAGGTGGCCCTGGGGGGGGGGGCTTGGACGCATGAGGTGGTTTACCTCCAGAGGTTCTTCTTCCACTTCTTGGGAGACCTCATCATAGTGGACTGTAGCCTGCCCTTGCTTAGGGGTGTTCCCCTGAATTTCAGCTGCTGATAATTCTGACAATTCAGCAGCCTGAGCTTCCTCAATAGCTGAGGCTAGGGTTAAGTCTTTTTTAGCCAGTAACCTCCTTTGCAGTTTTAGGTCCCTTACTCCTCCCACAATTTGATCGAGCAGCATGTCCTCAAGGTAGTCCCTGAAACTGCAGTGTATGGCAGCCGATCTCAATGCTGCCATGTACTGACTCACAGTCTCCCCTTCAGCCTGAGTTCTTCTTCTAAAAGCCAATCTCCTGGCTATCTTAGAGGGTCTGGGGGAGTAGTGATTTGACAAGATTTCTCTCAACTCATCCCAGGGAATAGCCTTTATAGAACATGGGGACACTAGCGCAGAGGCTGTGTCAAAAACTGTGACCCCACAGAAACTTAAAAAATAGGCGCTTTTCCTTAGATCCGTGGCTTCATCTAGCTCAATGGCATTTAAAAAGCATTCAAACCTATTCATATATGATTCCCATGTTTCTGCCCCCAGTTGGAAGTGTGGGAATGTCGGATTAGAGGCCATTAGAGTGGCAGCGTTGGTTTCCTCAGCTGAGGAAAAATAGAGTCTTCGCTTTTAGAAAAGCATTTCTGGCTGTGCCTGTCAGCGGCATTCGGCTCCTCAGCTGAGAGGGCTTTTAAATTTCACGCTCTTTGGAGAGCATCAGTGGCGGTGACTCGATCAGCTCGTAGCGGCTTTGGATCTTTCTTGTTGTGACTTCAGCTCGATTTCCTGCCTGGTCGTCTTAGCTGTATCCCGCCCTCGTCGCCAGTGTTGTGGAGCGGCGGTTACAAAGGGAGACAGAGCCAGGCTAAAGGCTAACAACTTTATTCTAGTGAATAAAGGGTCACCGCGGCTGCCGAGGCTATCTGACTGCCAGCTGGCGGCGACAGCTGATGCCATTTGACAGCTCCCTTTTTTTGCCGGCTGTCAAACGGCATCAACCAATGGGAGCGATCGGCGCTCCCGCGTTGGCGGCGGACCGGAGGGAGGACTGCTGCTAGTTTTTGAACACAGCACCTATGTTGGCATAATAAATGAAAGATATTTTATGATGAGTTTCTTTTATTAACCTGAATAAATGTATTCTACTGAGTGGGCATAGTAGCAGAGAGACCTGGGTCAGTTTTGTCAGCATTTCCTTGGTAACATTGGAGGGTCAGTTTTGTCAGCATTTCCTTGGTAACATTGGAGGTTGGAAATGTACATTAACATAGTTCATACTGATATATACAGTACATACACATATATTCATATACTAGCATTTTCTAAATAAAAAAATTAGTAATGTAGTATCTTACTCAGTGACTCCCCAAATTAAATAAAAAAATAAGGTTCTGGAGATGAAATAGTTGAAAATTTTCAAGATGTGATGAATTTGGGGAAATTCGTAGAGGAGGTGGTGTGGTTATCTTTTATAAAAAGTGCTTACATCTAAAAAACATCCAAGTTACCCAGGAGCTTGCTCTTCCTGAGACCATCATCTGTGAACTATCCGTAAATATCACATTTCGATTCTTACTATGTTACAGAGCACCTGATTATGACATCAAACATGTAAATAAGCTAAATGGGCAACTAACATGGGCAACATCCTGCCCACATGCTTTTATCTTTCTTGGTGATTTCAATCTACCTCATATTAACTGGACCCTAAACAAATGTACAACTGAACCCATACATGCAAACTTCTACAATGCTGTTAAAAATCTGGGACTGGAACAACTAGTAACCAACAATACTAGACTTAACAAATGCCTCGATCTCATCTTCTGCAATAGTTTGAATTTAATATACAAACTAAAAAACTTTTTTCCAACAGTGACCACAATATGATTGACTTTTGTCTCAACATATGTCCACACAAAAATTGATACTTGAATACAGCTCATCAGTCTGGAACCCACATTACGTATCTGATATTAACCCAGTTGAGAAAGTCCAGAAATATTTCACAAGAAGAGTTCTCCACTCCTCTACTCGTTGCAGAATACCTTATGCCACCAGACTCGAAATTCTATACCTAGAAAACCTTGAATTTTGCTGTCTTTGGTCTGATCTAAGTATGGTATATAAAATGGGCGTTGGTCCTTACCTGACACGCCATTTCTCTGGAGCCGGGAGGATCATCCAGAGAGTGGGAGGTGCTTCAGTCTGCATCGTTGAAGGCTGAGTTTAATTTCTGAGGAATGCTCCGCCCTCCATCACGTGGCTCCTTGCATTCCCCAGTTTATGCGAAGTCGAGAGTGAAGAGAAGATCGTGCTCTCATGTTACTATGCTAAGCAGTTCCTTGGCCGAAACAAGACCTCACCAGATGGTGAACTTAAAACGGTGGGGCTGGATGATCCTCCCGGCTTCAGAGAAATGGCGTGTCAGGTAAGGACCAATGCCCATTCTCCTGAGAGCCAGTCGGATCATCCAGAGAGTGGGACATACCAAAGCTTGGCTGTCCTACGGGAGGGACTCCGTCTGGTTCTGAAGTCCCTGCGGTTCCTTGAGGACTCGCTGGAGAACTCATCTCCCAAACGAAGCCTCCGCCAAGGCAAATATGTTGATCTTATAATGCCTAATGTAGGGAGATGGGGTGGCCGCCCGACAAATATCAGCAATTGGAGCCTGGGTGGCCCAAGCTGCCGAGGTGGCTGCACTTCTGGTGGAGTGTGCTGTTATGCTTCTGGGCACCAGCAGAGCCTGGGACAAGTAAGCTTTGGAAATAGTAACTCTAATCCAGCGGCCGATGGTTGCCGGGGACACTTTGTGTCCTAAGGATTTAGGTTGAAAAGAAAGGAATAAGGATTAGGACTTCCTAAAGGGCTGGGTACGTTTAATGTAAATGCGGAGGGCCCGTCTTATGTCCAGGGTGTGCCAAAGCTTCTCCCTTTCCTGCGAGGGATTTGGGCAGAAGTTCAGAAGTGTGAGTTCCTGTGCCCTGTGGAAGGCTGAATTGACCTTAGACAAGAAGGTAGGGTCCGGCCGTAGAACCACCCAGTTGGCATGGAAGATGCAAAAGGTCTTTCCTCACCGACAAGGCGGCTATCTCCGATATTCGGCGAGCCGAAGTAATGGCCTCCAGGAATACAACTTTGAAAGTTAGGAACTGGAGTGAGGATTCCCTGAGAGGCTCAAAGGGATGTTTAGCAAGGGACGTCAGGACCTTGTTGAGGTCCCAGGTAGGGTATCTGTGTACAGTTGGGGGACACAAGTTAGTTGTTCCCCTAAGGAATGCCCTAATGCGAGGGTGGAGGGAGAGACTACCCAGATTGTTGCAAAAAATCACAGTTGAAAGGGCTGCTATCTGACGTCTCAGGGTGTTCGGAGAAAGTCCCTTCCTCAGACCTTCTTGAAGGAATTCCAAAACTTGAGCAATGGAGGGTGAAAGAGGGTTGATCTGGAAATTATGGCACCACTTGCAGAAGCTATTCCAAGTGGCATTGAATATTCGGGTTGTTGAGGGCCGCCTTGTGGCTAAAATGGTATCAATAACCTGGTCAGAGAACTGCTCCTTCCTTAGACGTTCCCGCTCAACCTCCAAACGGCTAACTGGAGCCACTGAGGGTCTGGGTGTTGGAGGGGGCCCTGGGAAAGGGATATCCTGTGCAGGGGAATTTTCCAAGGGGGGGCCACCGATAGATAGCGGAGGTCCGCAAACCATGGGCGCCTGGGCCAGTAGGGTGCCACTAAAATCAGCTCTGCTTTCTCGGAGATGAGCTTCTGGATGACCCTGGGGATCAGGGCCAACGGAGGGAATGCATATCGAAGCCCTGTGGGCCAGGGGCAGCGGAGGGCGTTGTGATTCTTGGCCCCGTGGGAAGGATACCTCGAGAAAAACATGGGGAGTTGGGTGTTGAGCAGGGATGCGAAGAGGTCTACTGACGGGAGGCCGAACATCACGGTCGCTTCCCCGAACAGTGACGGGTGAATGCGCCACTCAGACTGGTCCACCGTGGTCCTGCTCAGCCAATCTGCTTGGGTGTTTGAGACCCCTGAGATGTGCTCGGCTTTGAGAGAGAGGAGATTGCGCTCCGCTCAACGGCAGAGGCGCTCGGCCTCTCTCATCAAACTTATGGACTGGGTGCCCCCTTATCGGTTGACGTGAGCCTTGGCGGTGACGGTGTCCGAGAGTATCAGGACATGCTGCCCGCATACGTGGGGGAGGAAGTTGCGCAGGGCCAGGTGGATGGCGCGAAGTTCCAACCAGTTTATACTGCATGTGCGTTCTACCTGTGACCATTTGCCCTGTGTCGAGAGCGAGTGGATGTGAGTGCCCCATCTGAACAGACTGGCATCTGTGGTGAGGGTGAGGTGTTGGGGTTCCTTGAAGCAGGGACTGGGGTTCCTTGTTGATGGCGGGACTGGTCCACCAGAGGAGAAATGTTAGGACCCTTGAAGGCACCTTGACCGTGGTCTTTGAATTGCTTCTGCCGGTCCTTTGGAACGGGATCAGGAACCACTGTAGGGATATAGTGTGTAAATGGGCCCAGGGAACAATGGAGATATATGAGACCATTTTACTGAGTAATTTAGACAATTCTAAAGGTTTTACCTTCCTTGATCGTCTGATATGTTTGACAGTTTCCTGGATGCTATGGAATCTCTCAGAGGAAGGAAAACCTTTCCCTGAACTGAGTCAATGACGGACCCCAAGTGGGTGATCCGTGTCAATGGCATCTAGATGGCTCTATTGCCAGTTTACTAGGAACCCATGGTCTTGGACAGCAGAGAGAGTAGCTCTGAAATCCCTTTCTGCTTGGGTTCTGGAGTGAGACAGGATGAGGATGTCATCCAGGTAACAGTGGAGACGAACCGGGAGGTCCCTGAGGTGGGCCGCTGGGGCCGCGAGGACCCTAGTGAAGGTTCTCGGGGCAGAGGCCAATCCAACGGGAAGGGCCACATATTGGAAATGGCGATGGTTTTAGTAGAACCTGAGGAATTTGGAATGAGAGAGCTGGATTGGGATGTGAAGATACGCCTCTGAAAGGTCTATAGAGGATAGCCAGTCTCCCTGCCTGATGCCCAGTAGAATGGATTGTAGGGTGTGCATCGTAAACCTGTGGTAGGTCAGGTAACAGCTAAGGCGTTTCAGGTCTAGAATAGCCCTCGATCCCCCTGAGGATTTGGGGACCACGAAGAGGTGGGAGAAAAACCCCTGCCTCCACTGGGATGGTGGTACAGGTTGTATGGCCTGTATGGTGAGAAGATGGTGGATAGCTGAATCCATTGGGATCCTTGGAGGGGGGGATGCCATAAAAAAAAAACAGGGGGGGTGCGCGCTGGAATTCAAGCGCGAGGCCCAGTCTGATAGTGTCTCGGACCCAGGCATTGGAGGTAGAGGAATCCCATCGGTCAGCGAAATGCTTGAGGTGTCCACCGATGAGAAGGGAGGGATGGGATCTATCTGGGTCAACTAGGTGCAATCCCTGCTTGAGAAGGAGAGTTTGTTCCAAATATTTGCCTTTGTCTGGGATCGAACTCACGACCTCCTGACTGTGAGGCAAGTGCTCTACCTCAAGGCCACCTGCCAAAGGGCTGTGTCGGAAAGGCTTCCCTCCTGAACCCCTGAAGGGGCGCCTGTAGATGCTGCCCCTCCTGTTCCTGTCACCCGATCGGCTTGATCCTGGGGCTGGAATGGCCAGTAGGAGGGGGGTCTCGGATGCCTGGGTGGGAAAAGATACTGGTAGAAAGGATAGGGAACCTCTCTGAAAGGCTGAGGTGCTCTTGACTCTGACCTCCGAAAGAGGGGAGGAAGGAATTTTTTCTTGCTTCGGGTTTCGGATAGCAATGGCTCCAGGGCGGTGCCAAATGGTTTGTCCCCCTTAATGGGGGTGGTGGCCAACTTAACCTTGTTTTTCACATCCGCCTGCCAGTGTTTGAGCCAGAGCAGGCCACGAGCTGTAAAGTGAGAGGTTATTGCACGGGCGGAGAAATTAACCGCATGGTAGGAGGCGTTAGCCGAGAATTCTGCCGCGGCCGTCAATTTTGCGATGTCATGATGTGCCCTTGCATTAGAGGGGGGAACATGTTGTTTCAGCTGGCGGAGCCACCGAATTAAAGATCTGTTGAAGAATGAAGCAGCCATGGCCGATCTAATGGCCCAGGTGTCCGCTTGATGGGCCCTATGTAAGGCCAGTTCGGACCTGTTGTCCTCGGGTTTCAGAGCCTCCAGGGGATCACTGGGGGGGGACGAGGGTGCTAAGTCCAATATGGGCTCATCTGCCTCCGGAGTGTTAAGCAGGTTGCAGAAGCTCAACTTGAGGTTAAAAAACCTCTTGTCCTGGTTGGATGGGACCGGAGGGGCCCTTGTAGAGTCCAAATGGTTTGAAACTAGGTCGTGAAATATGGGTGGGGCCAGAATAACCTCCGCCTCCACCACGGTCTGCCTGAAAGTGGCGTCCTCTTGTCCCTCTGCCAGGGAGAGGAGAACCGAGGAAGACTGAACAGACAGGCCAGAATTGTTCTTGGCCTAAAATCAGAGTGATTTAAACGTGTGTGGCTTGAACAGACCCACAACGGTGGGTTGATCGGGAGTGAGACCCTTGTCCTTGGACATGTCTCCTTCCATCGGGTCTATCTCCAATAGGGCTTCCCCTTGGTGTGTAGAACTCCATTCAAATTCCTCCTCCTCCCCGAACCGATCCAGGTCCTCTATGGCCTCCTCCAGTTCCCCTTCTGGGAGAGGACTGACCCCCTGCAAAGGTACCTGATCATGAGTAGGGTCCAATCTGGATGAGGACCTGGCTGATGGTGAGTCTGGACATCTGTTGAAGGCCGTCTGCTATCCCCTGGCGGATAGCCCGTTCCATCCATGCCTTCATGTATGCAGGGATCTCAACTGTGGTGGCCTCCTCCTGGTGCAGACCAGCGGCCGTGGGCATGAATGTAGCTTCGGGTGGCCGTCTGGTGGCTGGTCCGGGGACCTGGTGTCCCTGGGATGAGCTGTGCCTGGAGAGGGAAGAGCAATCTGGAGGAGGGGGGGTGACTGGAGGTAGAAGGAACAGAGGATGGTAGGGCTGGAAGCATGGGTTGTGCCTCTCTAGATCGCCTGTCAAATTCTTTCTCCAGTGCCCTATGACGTCTTAGGGCGTCTCTCTGAGAAGCCTTGGAAGTATCCTTAGAGGCTTCCTTAGCCTGTTTGCGCAGGTGGTAGGATTTAGATCTGGCCTTCAAAGAAGGGCCTTTTGTGGAAATGTCATCTGCCATTATAGAAGAAAGGACTGAAATACCAATTTAAGGCGGTTGGCTTGCCAAGGGTTCGACCTACAACAAAGGCCGGGCGTCCCCTTTTGGAATTTAGACGTATACAGCCTATAAAAGTAATATTGTTATAATTATTAATATATATAAAACAATTAGTATTGAAACTGTGTAATAGTCCTTTAGCGAGAAAGTTTATATATCTATATATGCCTATATATATATATATATATATATATATATATATATATGTATAATATTTCTTAATATTGTTATTTTTATTATTTTTATTTCATAATATTCAATTCGGGGTCTGGCTCGATGCTCCGAGGAAGGAGTGGCCCCAGAGGTTGCTGTAAGTTATCACCAATTTGCCAAATGAACGCCTGAGGCTGGAATGAGGCCTCTGGCAGCTGGAGCTCCCAGGAAACAACCGGGAGGGATAGGCTGCAAGCTTCTGCCCTGAGCGTGCTGCAGAAGCCAACTAGTGTATGCCAATTGTGATTAAATCTAGTAGCTCTCACAGGCTGGTAAGCCTATGACTAGAGCTAGTCCCTTCACAGCCCAAAGAGGCCTTAAAATATATCGCCCGACACGCGGCGGCACCCAAAATGGTGGCTGGCCACGATCTCTTATCCACAGGCTGCTCAGAGCAATTAAAAAGCCTCTCCGGCATGTCTAGAGGCCGGAAAGGCAGCCAGGTAAACTCTTCGCCCTTTCCTGGTGCGATCGGCATTCGTGGTGGTGGGGAACACCAGCTGCGCTTATCAGCGCGATCGAATGGAGCTGCTGAGATTGCGGCGCGGAGAAGCGGCAGGGAAAGGAACCGAATTGGGGGGGGGAGGATTGGCGCCAGAGCGCGAAAGCCGCCCACTCGTTATCTCCCCTGGGGGCAAAAAATGCGCTCCCCTGCTACAGCTACCTGAAGTGCGCAGAGGCTAAGGAAGAGCCAAGAATAAAAGGCAAACCTGAAAAGGTAAAGGACTTTGCAGCAATTAGCTTGAATCGGCCAAGGAGTGGAAATACACAGCCTACTCTCACGAAGGCTGAGCATAAACTGGGGAATGCAAGGAGCCACGTGATGGAGGGCGAAGCATTCCTCAGTAATTAAGCTCAGCCTTCAATGATGCAACTGAAGCTCCTCCCACTCTCTGGATGATCCGACCGGCTGTCAGGAGAATCATACATTGCAATGACTTACCTGTCAATGAATACTTCAGCTTCAACCATAACAACACAAAAGCACACAATAGATACAAACTCAAGGTTAACCACATCAAACTTGGTTGCAGGAAATACGACTTCAGCAACAGAGAGGTCAGTGTCTGGAATACTCTACCTGACTCTGTGGTTTCTTCCCCAAATCTTTAAGCTTAGACTGTCTATTATTGACCTCACCCCTTTCCTAAGAGGTCTGTAGGGGGCGTGCATAAGCACACCAACGTGCCTATACCATCCCTGTCCTATTGTTTCTTTTATTTTTCTTATATGTACCCATTTCATGTATTCATAACTACGTATATACTTATACCTATTATCTTGTAAGCGATTGACAAACCAAAATAAATAAAAATAAAATTAAATAAAATGGTGGGACAGAGTGAGCAGGTGGTTGTGGAAGCTTGTCTTCATCTCTCTCAGCTTGCCTGTGCCCATGTGGTACATCCAGATTGCCTGCCTCCCCTCAACTCTGCCTCCCCCTGCAGTTTAGATAGGTAATCAGCTCATATGTGTTACACAGGATGTTGCTGCTGCTGGACATAGTTGTCCCCTGCACCCTCGCTGCTTCTGGTGCTGGCCATGTCCCCCCTTGGGCTGATGATCTACATTAGGGCTTATTTTTTGTAAAGGCCTTATTTTCGGGAAAGCATGGTATTGCATGTGATTACACAATTGAGTGTCTGAAAATGTTGCCAATATATTCCTAATCAAGCATGGTGCATTGTACATTTTTTGAGGGGAGAAGCTGTTGGATGTCCCATATGCATCTGCAGGTACAGAATATGCCTGCCTGTCATGCCAATGAATAATATCAATGTTAGTAATAATTATAAATGGCAGCTGTTTCTAAATTCTGTATATAACTTCAAAGATACTTTGAAAAGTCAAACATGTTTTTTTCTCTGTCTACTAAATTAAATCAGTTTTATTACTACTTTGCTACATAAAATTAATTGGGGCTTCCCCTCTAATAAACCATTTTCTTTAATTATTTCAGACTACATCCGGAAAAATGCAAATCTGTCACATAAAAATCAATAATATGTATTATAGTTTATGGTCTAGGAAATGTTATTACAGTACTTTATGATACAGCTGTTTTGCACAGCATGATTTCAATAACACAATATAACCACCATAAATATATTAACACAACAGTATACAATCAAAAGTCAATTACAGTATAGCAGAGAACAAGTTATTGGCTGTAAAAACTAAGTACCCAGCTGTCATAAACACAATGTTTATATACTTTGAGTCAAAATGTATGTATTCTATTTTTTTACTTATGGTTATTGACAAAACTCTCAAGGAGGTATTTTCATAGGGTTGTACAAGCTTTTAACTGCATGACTTCTATTTAAGCCAATAAGCAGTATGTACTTAGAATCCACATGTAACATTTTGAAAAATTATTACCTAGCAATTTGTTGTTGCTTACACAAAATCATTTTCTTCTCCACTAGAGTTTGTATATTATAGACTGGTTATGAGAGTTGATAGAAGTGTCTTTAAAAAATATAACTGGACTCCAAACAGACTAAGAGAGCAATTCATGTAGGTTTCAAATGGTAATGAAACAATTTGCACTTCTATAGCTTCTTTCATCAAGAATTTCACAATGCATTAGCATTAGTTAATTATGCCTCATAGCATTCCCTTCGATAGGTAAGTGTTTAATAGATGCAGTAAAGAAAAGGCAGGTGAAATGAATTGGCCAGAGACACATATTAAGTAAAATAAAGAAGTAGAAACGAAAGATCTAGTGTCATAGTTGCTACCAACTATGCTACCAAGATGGTATTCCAAATCCCAAAAAACCTTGAGTAGTTGAAGATGCATAAAGGAAATTATAATAGTTGTCAAAGTGGTGTCACAATGACCTTACAGAGATACACATGATGCCAATGAAGGCCCACTGTCATATAAGTCAACCAGTGTGATATGTTGGTTAAACTGCTACATTAAGAACAAGTAGACTGTTTCTAGACACTTTATGTTAAGTACTGATCATGGGTCGGAATAATTGGAGACAGCCTCTGAATGGTGAACTTTCAGCTCTTTATTTGCATAGTGACTTCTCAAACCAACAACAGTGAACTCTGCCTTATATAGGCAACCCTTGTAAGATTCGTCCAATAACGAGCTATGAACGTTAGCTCTTTTAACCAATAAGAATTCTCCATTAAGGGCCAATCGGATTCCTCAGAACTAACCAATCCGATCTGGCCGCCTAACAGCCAATCAGAAGTGCAGGGCCAGAACCATGCACTTTACCTCAAGCTCATACTTTATTAACTATGGTACATACACAACACCCCTTCCCCCTGGCTTCTTAATTACTTAATTAGTTATATAGTCCCTTAGATAGGATGGTTGTCTTTTAAGTCTTTCGGATTTTCATTGGATTGGTTGGTTGCAATCCTGTTGAGGTGGATTGTTGTTTGGCAGTGGTTCTGCTTCTTGCTCAGCTGCAATTCCTTGCAGTGCAAACGTTTCTCCTTCCTGCTCCATTTCCTGAGTATCACTTAGTTCGTCGTTCCCTTCGAGCAGGTTCCCTGGAACTTCATCTTCTTCCGTACCTCCCCCCCCCTCGGTTTGGTCATGAGGGAGTTGTTGACTGGCCGTTGCGAGTCGTGACCGCAATTGGTTGATATGCCGTTTCCACAATTCATTGTCACAGCATTTCACCACGTAGGATATGGGGCCAGTCACTCGTACTATTGTCGCCTCTATCCATAATGGGTTGCCCAATAAGTTTCGTGCGTAAACAAGGTCTCCTACCTGGAAGGTGCGACAGCGGCCGCTGGATCCTATTGGCTTTTCCAGTTGGTAAGCAGGGTGCAATCGGTCGAGGTGGGAGCGGAGTCTACGTCCCATCAGTAGTTCGGCGGGAGTTCTGCCGGTGACACTACGTGGAGTTATGTGTTACAAAAAGATAATTTGGTTGATCTTGTCATCGATATTGTCATAGTCCATTTTTTGCAAAGTCTTTTTAACAAATTGGACCATGCGTTCAGCTCGGCCATTGGTCGCAGGGTGCGCAGGCGAGGTGAGCGCATGGCGGATGCCGCGGTCAGCGAGGTACTGCTCGAACATTAGTGCATTAAACTGTGGCCCGTTATCAGACACCAGGACCTCTGGCAATCCATGGGTTGCAAAGGGTCTGTTTAGAACCTTGATCACCGCCTCAGAGGTCGTAGTCATCATACGATGAATTTCTAACCAAGGTAAGGCCTTGGTTGGCCCCGCGAAATCCAGGTGGATTCTGGACCAGGGTCCACATGGCGTCTCCCATTCAGTAAGCATGGCTTTTGGTGGGGCGTTGCTGGCTTGTTGGCAATTGGGACATGCTTTAACCCACTGCTCGATTTGCTGGTCCATGCCCAGCCACCAAGCGTAGCTTCGTGCAAGCGCCTTCATTCGCACGATGCCGTGGTGGCCCTCGTGCAGAGTTCGCAGCAGCGTCTTCCGGAGTCGCTCTGGGACAACGACTCTATCGCCCCAGATGATACAGCCCTTTTGGGAGAAAAGTTCAGTCTGTCGAGATTTGAATGGTGCGAAGTCATCTGGTACTTGGTCCAATGGCCATCCATGTTCTACCCAGCCTAGGACTCGAGCTAGGTTGTGGTCTCATTTGGTTTCTCTCGTGATGTCTCGGGCGGTCATAGGTGGCAAGTTGAGTGTTTCAATCTGCAACGTGGTTGCCGTTGGTGCCGGATCGTCGAGAGTCTCTGGAAGCGGTGCTTGGCTTAATGCGTCGGCGTGGGGAATGGCTTTCCCCGGGTGATATTGCAGCCGATAATTATAAGCAGCTAGGAATTCTGACCATTGGGTCATTCTAGGGGATAATATGTAGGGGGTTGGCTTGTCCCCGGCTATTATCCCTAACAACGGTTTGTGGTCAGTTATAATGGTAAATGTCCTTCCATGCACATATTCGTGAAATTTTTTTACAGCTGAGACGATTGCGAGGGCTTCTTTATCAATTTGTCCATAGTTCCGCTCTGCTTGTGAAAGAGTCTTCGAAAAGTATGCAACAGGGGCTTTGTTCCCATTAGGCAGTACATGGCTCAAAATGGCACCCACCCCAAAAGGCGATGCATCGCAGGTTATAACTAATGGCAAAATCTCGTTATACTGCATAAGTACAGAGTCAGATGTGAGCAGTTTTTTAACATTCCGAAACGCTTGCTCTTCCTGGTAACCACAATGCTTTCTTATTTAATAATCGGTGTAATGGTTCAGCGACAGTTGCCTTGTGCGGTAAAAATACATTATAGAAATTAATGAGGCCTAAGATCGCCTGGAGATTGACCTTGTTACGTGGCCTGGGAGCGTTTTTTATCGCTTTTAGTTTACTCTCGGAAGGATGAATGCCCTGGCTATCAATCCGGTACCCTAGAAACTCAACACTGTCAGTATACAATTGACATTTTTTTTTTTTTACCTTAAGTCCGGCCTCTTGGAATTTTTTTAGAACGCATTTCAAATGGTCCTGTAAGATTTTTTGGGTAGGGGCTGCAATTAATACGTCATCAAAATAAGGAACCACACTCTTGATTCCTTGTAATAACCTTTCCATAAGGCTCTGGAAGATCCCCGGGGCTACACTAACTCCGAATTGCAATCGGGTACATTTAAAGGCACCCCTGTGCGTTACAATAGTTTGGGCTCGAGCCGTTTTTTCATCCACTGGTAATTGTTGATAAGCTTGAGCTAAATCCAATTTAGTGAAAACCTTCCCGCCCCCCAAGGAATGGAGGAGGTATTGCACCACCGGAACTGGATACGCATTCTGCTGTAGGGCGTGGTTCAAAGTGGCCCGGTAGTCCCCACAAATTCAGATTGACCCATCTGGCTTAATGGGTGTTACAATAGGGGTTTCCCATGGAGAGTGATCAATAGGCTTCAACACCCCTTGAGCAATTAACTTGTCGAGTTGTTTGTCGATTTTTGCTTTAAGAGCGAATGGAACTCGATGGGGCTTCAAGTGAATGGGAGCTACTTTTGGATCTAGACTGAATGAGATCGGGGTCCCCTTATACTCGCCTAAGCTGTCCGCGAATATGTCACTGAACTCAGAGATAAGGTCTTCCTCCCACTCACAACCACCGACTCGGTTCACGCCGGCCACTTCAATGCCGAGTGGCGCGAACCATTGGAGGCCTAGTAGGCTAGGCCTATCTCTATCGATGACCATTAGAGGTAAGTACGCTGTATGCTTCTTGAAGGAGACTCGGACTCGGCAGGACCCGACAACGGGGATTCGATTCCCTTGGTAGTCCTTGAGGATGAGGCATTGAAATTGGAGGTCTTGGCGTAGAATTGTGGGGATGAGTTGCTTGAGTGTCCTCCAGGACACCATCGAGAGGGATGATCCCGAGTTGACCTCCATGTGGCAAGGCTGGTTCTCGATGGCTACCGTGACTCAGATTTTCTTAGTGTCCAAAGCTGAGGCGTGACCGATAGTGATAGTATGGTGAGCCTCTTCTCTCTGCAAAGCTCGATTTCTGTAGGAGTGGTTTACTGGCTCTTGCCTTACAGGACGGTTTCCTGTCAATTGGCGATAGTTAGCCCCTTTTGAGGCCTGGCTGAGTCCTGGTAAGCTGCGGCAGACCCGGCCGATGTGGCCTCATTTCCTGCACTCATGGCAGAGTGCGTCGCGGAATTTGCATTCGGACCTGGCATGGTTTGCTCCACAGCCAGCGCAAGGGCGTAAGGGCTTAGGGCGAGGGTCCC
This sequence comes from Hydrophis major, assembly GCA_033807585.1. Lineage (NCBI taxonomy): Eukaryota > Metazoa > Chordata > Lepidosauria > Squamata > Elapidae > Hydrophis > Hydrophis major. The sequence goes on from CM066331.1 coordinate 126,885,643, forward strand.
GGTTGGACTGCAGTCGATGGACCCCTTCTTCGTCGCTGTCTGACAACGAAGAGAGGTCCTCGTGGTGCGTTGTTAACAGCTGCCCTTCTGTGCTAGGTGAGATTTCGCTGGCCGGTGGTGGTACCGAAGTGCGGCTTCGCCGTAGTTGTGCAGCCAACTTTTTTGTCGCATCTGCTGCCGTGGCTTCGGTGATGGCGTCAGCAAGGCTGATGTCGCCTTTCGCCATCAGCTTGCTTTGCAGGCCTAGTGCATCTAGTCCCAGAACTATTCAATCTCTTAGTGCCTCTTCTAAATCAGCGAACTTGCAGAGGCCCCCTAAATTTCGGATGTCCGCCATAAAATCGGCCACGCTTTCCCCTTTTCGTTGGTTCCTCTGATAAAACTCGTGGCGTCTCACGAGCGTAGGCACGGTTGGTGCGTAATGGTCTCTCAGGATGGGTTTGAGGTCATCCCAGCTCATGGCCTTCACTTCTCGAGGCTTGGCGAGTGCTTTAGCCAACTTAAATATGGCTGGGCCGCAATGCGTCAGGAACAACGCCCTTTTCTTTGCTGGCGTGGCGTCCTTCAAGTTGTTCGTCTCGAGAAACATTTGGAAGTGATCCATGTAGGATTCCCAATCCTCTTGGTTTGGATTGAACGGAGCGGGTGGTACGATGCCGCTGGACATGGTTCCGTTGTTGGCGTCGTCTGTCACGTGCTCGGTGTTGCTTCCTGGCTTCTTCGGTTCAGACGTCTCCAAATCCCATCCTCGTCGCCAGTGTTAAGTACTGAGCATGGGTTGGAATAATTGGAGACAGCCTCTGAACGGTGAACTTTCAGCTCTTTATTTGCATAGTGACTTCTCAAACCAACAACAGTGAACTCTGCCTTATATAGGCAACCCTTGTAAGATTCGTCCAATAACGAGCTATGAACGTTAGCTCTTTTAACCAATAAGAATTCTCCGTTAAGGGCCAATCGGATTCCTCAGAACTAACCAATCCGACCTGGCCGCCTAACAGCCAATCAGAAGTGCAGGGCCAGAACCCTGCACTTTACCTCAAGCTCATACTTTATTAACTATGGTACATACACAACACTTTAAGCATGGGAATACTCACTAGGATAATGGGATAGTCTGTAAGGATAGATAATTTAACAAACAAGTAAATAACATTGTACCAGTTAGCAACATTTATTCCTATTGTGTTTTGTATCTAAATGTACAATTCACTCTGTCTGTCTGGATGATCATAAGTTCTGGATTTCCTGAACATCAGTAACCCATTAGGCAATAATGCAAATAAAGTGACTACAAAGCAGTTTATGGTAAAATATAGTTGGTCCTACTGTTGAGAGGATAAAATTAATACCTTGTATCTCTCTATAAAATTGTCTCTTCCACTTAGTTTGTAGCAACACAAGGTCCTTGGAATTTAGCAGTATTTGCAAGCAACATGGAATCTGGCAGAAATGTGACTTTATGAAGTCATGTCAAGCAGCTCCCCTTTAACAGCTTGATGTAACCTTAATTTGTGAACTAAATTTTACTAAATGTGTAAAAATAGTTTCCTCTGTGCTTTCAGCTAATCAACATCATTTAGTCTGCCTTGATAATAGATTGTTTACAATTTTTATTAGTTTATAAATAACAGATGTAAGCAGAGCAAGGTATAAAATAGATTTCCCTTTATAACATATTTCTAAAAAAGCTTTCAAAAGTGAAACTGTACTTCAGTCAGCCATATAGTATTTGACTCCAATATTATATCCAAGGCATAATCATATAATAGCTGAATTATACCCAAGATCAAAAGACACAAAAGAATTGCAATAAAACTAATAAAAGCGCTTAAATAAAGTTTTAACAAACCTTAAAGAAAAAGCAGGGTTCTAATCCTGCACTTCTGATTGGCTGATAATAGCGATATCGGATTGGTCCGTTCTGGAGAATCTGATTGGCTGTTAACAAGCCACTCTCATTGGTTCAAGAGTTTAACACTTCCATGTTTCTCATTGGCTAATAGGTCAGCAGCCTGCCCTATAAAAGGGCCGCTGCTACCCTAGGTTTTTTTCTCTGTTCAGAATGATTAATAAAGAGTTGAAGTTCACTGTTCACTGCCTCGTCTCCGTTCCTTGCACTCATGCGCAGAACTTAACACTGGCGATGAAGGTGGGATGCGGAGACATCGGAGCTGACTGAACACTACAGAGCACCAAACAGAGCATATGGCTGAAGGCACATCGACAACGGAACCCATGTCCGGCAGCGCCATACCACTCGCTCCATTTGACCCATCACAAGAAGACTGGGACTCGTACATAGACCGTTTCCAGATGTTTCTGGAGACCAACAACTTGAAGGATGCCACTATGGGAAAAAAGTGAGCAGTGTTCCTGACCCATTACGGGCCTGCCGTTTTAAGATGGCCAAGGCACTAGTGAAACTGGCTGAGGTGAAGACCATGGACTGGAACATCCTCGTGCCCCTTCTACGGGCCCACTATGCACCCGCCGTACCAAAGCTTGTCCGAAGACATTAATTTTACCAGAGGGACCAGCGGAAAGGAGAGAGTGTTGCAGATTTCATCGCAGATATCTGGAACCTGGGAGGCCTCTGTGGGTTTACAGACCTCAAAGAAGCTCTGAGAGACCGAATAATTCTGGGATTAGATGACCCCATGACGCAGAGCAAGATCATGGCAAAGGGGACATCAACCTTGCTGATGTCATCAAGAACACTACTGCAGCAGAAGCAACCAGGAAGTCAGCTGCCTGAATGCGCCGCACTAACACACCGCTCCGTCAACTCGCCAGCGATACCTCACCTTGCCTAGAGAGGCACACAACAGCGACCCACCACGAGGACCTCGAATCGCCATCAGAAAGTGATGAAGAGGAGGTCAACTGGCTCCAGTCTGAACGTGACCAACGCCATCAGCAGAATCAAAGACTACCGCACCAATGCGCGGGTTGTGGGGCAAACCACCCATGATCAGACTGCAAATTCCTCGACACACTCTGCCATTTCTGTGGGAAAAGAGGCCACATCGGGAAGGTCTGTAGAAGCAAGCAAGAATCCAGCCCACTTCAGAGGGGAAACAACTACCGCCAGACCACAGAGAATCGCGCTGTGAGTCGGGAACATTTGAATCACCAATGGAACAACCATTCCTACAGAAATAAAACACCGGCCATTTTATCGAGAAGGGAAGAGGCACACCAAACCATTACAATCAGTCACGCCTCATCACTGGATGCAAAGAAGATCCGAGTGAAGGTCGCCATCGAAAACCAGCCTTGTGTGATGGAAGTCGATTCAGGATTGTCTCTCAATGGTTTCCTAGAAGACTCTTAAACAATTAATCCCTGCCGTCCGGCGTCAAGACCTCAGAGCCCAAAGAATCATACTCAAAGATTATCAGGGAAACCGAATTCTGGTCGTTGGATCCAGCCAAGTCCAAATATCATTTAAAAATCGTACTGCGTCATTACCACTGACCGTCATCAAGCGTGACCGGCCTAGCTTGTTAGGCCTTCAATGGTTCGCCCCACTCAGGATCGAGGTAGCTGGCATTCACCAAACCAGAAGCAACGACTGGGAGGAGGCCATCATCCAGGAATTCTAGGACGTTTTTGCAGACAAACTAGTCGAGTACAAGGGGACTCCGATATCATTTGACCTTAACCCTGAAGTAGCCCCTATCTGCCTTAAGCCTCGTCGGGTACCTTTTGCCCTTAAACCAAAAATTGACGAGCAGCTCGATAAATTAATAGCCCAGAGTGTTTTAGAACCAACTGACCACGCTCGTTGGGAAACCCCAATCGTAACACCCATCAAACCGGATGGATCGTTAAGGATTTGTGGGGACTACCGGGCTACCCACGCTCTTCAACAGAATGCTTACCCGGTGCCGGTGGTACGACACCTTCTCCATTCCTTGGGGGGCGGAAAAGTCTTCACTAAACTGGATTTAGCACAGGCGTACCAACAACTGCCTGTAGATAAAAAAACCGCAGAGGCACAGATGATCGTTACACACCGAGGCACCTTTAAGTGCAACCGACTCCAATTCGGAGTGAGCGTAGCCCCAGGGATTTTTCAAAGTCTGATGGAGAGACTATTGCAAGGGATCAAGGGGGCTGTGCCACACTTTGATGATGTTTTAATTGCTGCCCCGAATAGAGAAATACTGGAAAAGCGCCTTAAAATGGTCCTCCAGAAATTTAAAGACTCTGGCCTTAAGGTTAAAAAAAAAAAAAGTCATCTGTGTACTGATAAAGTAGAGTTCCTGGGGTACCTAATCGATAAACAAGGCATTCACCCCACTAATAGCAAACTAAGGGCAATCAAAAATGCCCCAAGACCCAGAAATAGGACTGATCTCCAAGCTTTCCTGGGGCTCATTAACTTTTACAACATCTTCTTGCCCCAGAAAGCGACCGTAGCTGAGCCCCTATATAGACTTCTCGACAAAAAAGTAATCTGGGTCTGGGGACACCGCGAGGAGCACACATTCCAACAAGTGAAAAACTTACTAACCTCAGATGCTGTTTTAATGCAGTATAACGAGACTCTGCCTTTAACAATAACATGTGATGCGTCACCATTTGGAGTAGGAGCCATTTTGAGTCATGTGTTACCAAATGGTAGTGAGGCCCCTATTGCCTATTTTTCAAGGACCTTATCAAAGGCTGAACATAACTATAGCCAGATCGACAAAGAGGCTCTTGCTGTTGTATCTGCTATGAAACGGTTTCATGAATATGTGTATGGACGAGTTTTTATTATTGTTACCGACCATAAACCTTTGCTAGGGATTATAGTGGGAGACAAGCCAACCCCCTATATATTGTCACCTAGAATGACTCGCTGGTCAGAGTTTTTAGCTGCATACAACTATAAATTACAACACCGCCCGGGGAAAGCCATTCCCCACGCTGATGAATTGAGCCGTGCCCCACTTCCGGAAACCATCGACAACCCAGCTCCAACCCTTACAACACTCCAGAATGAAACGCTACATTCACCACCGCTAACAGCCAGAGACATTGCAATCGAAACAAAACGAGATCCTGTCTTGGTGCAAGTTCTTAGCTGAGTCGAAAGAGGATGGCCAATAGAACAAACCCCTGACGACTTCACTCCTTTCAGAAACTGGCAAACATAACTTTTTTCGCAAAAAGGCTGCATCCTATGGGGAGATAGAGTCATCGTCCCAGAGCAGTTACAACGAGCAGTATTGAAAACATTGCATGAGGGTCACCCCGGCATCGTGCATATGAAAGCGCTCGCATGAAGCTACGTGTGGTGGCCGGGCATGACAAACAGATTGAAGCCTGGGTAAAGACTTGCTTAAAGTGCCAAGAAGTCAGCAGTGCCCCACCTAGAGCAACTCCAACAGAATGGGAAACCCCCAAGCGGGGAGAAGTCATATAGAAGATATAGAATGGTGAATAAGATAGCTAATGGTATATAAGATGAGCATGAATTTAATTGAAGTCCATACAAAGAGAGGTAATCTGGGGCCAAACTACTTTCTTAAAAGAAGTTTTATATTTTTGTGTGTTGTGTATCAATGTTTTGTTTGAGAATAAATAAAACCTCGGAGGAATGTTGGATGAGAATAATGGAAATCAAGTCAGAGAGGAATGAAGATGATGACCATAAACTGGATAAATATAGAAAATAATAATAGTAACAATGAAATTGAATACGAAAAGAGAAATAATGAGAAATTTGTTAAGAGAAAAACCTTAACATGTTGCATAAAATAATATTCTACTTGACTTGTAAAATTAATAATGGAAAAAGGTTTTATGTACTTAATGGTTAATGATGGTTTGTTTGTCTTTAAAATCAATAAAATTTGTTCCAAAAAAAAAAAAAAGAATGGGAAACCCCCCAGGGGGCATGGTCCCACATCCACATTGATTTTGCGGGACCTACTAAAGGACATACGTTCCTCCTAACAGTGGATGCCTATTCCAACTAGCTCGAGATCCACGAAATGAAGAATACTACAACGAAGTCCGTCATCTGAAAATTGAACAGGCTATTCACAACGCACGGGCTGCCAGATGTTCTGGTCTCTGACAACAGACCCCAGTTCACTGCCCTGGCATTTGAACAATACTTAGAGGATCGGGGCATCCGCCATGCGCTAACTTCGCCAGTGCACCCTGCGGCTAACGGCAGGGCTGAGCGCATGGTACAATTTGTCAAAAAAACTCTCCACAAAATGGACTATGGGGACATTGACGACAAAATAAACAGAATACTCCTACTCCAACACATCACTCCCCACAGCATCACCAACAAGATGCCAGCTGAACTGTTGATGGGACGCAAGCTCCGTTCCCACCTCGACCGGCTTCACCCGTCCTACGAGCCAGAGAAACCCTGTGGATCTAGGGAAAATGCCGCAAGTTCAAGGTAGGTGACTTAGTTTTAGCTAAAAACCTCTCCGGTGAACCATTATGTGTCGAAGCAACCATAATTCAAAGCACTAGGCCCAGATTGTACCGTGTGCAAACCTGCGACGGAAAAATATGGAAACGCCATATAGATCAGCTTCGCTCTAGGCTACAACCCAGTTCCCACGACTTCTGTGACTCCCAAACTGAGTGGGGAGGGTATGTCGAAGAAACCGAATTCGAGATGATGGAAAGCAGAATCGAAGGAAGTCAGCAACCGGGCGCGATAAATGAAGAAGAATCAAGGAGGGGAGTGTCCTCACCACAGAGGAATACCTCAACGGAGGCTAGCCTGCAAAGATCGGAGGACAACAATGACAGAATTAGTGGCACCGAGTCGTTCAGTGAGAATGCAGAACCGCCTGTACCAGATATGTCCAAAAATGTCCCACCGAAACCAGACTACAGACAGGAACCGGTGGGACAGCGCAAATCTAATAGACAGTTAAAACAACCTACATATCTTAGGGATTACATCACCGCACCCCTCAAACGGAACCTGGAGGAAAGGGGTGTTATGAACTAATAAAAGCGCTTAAATAAAGTTTTAACAAATCTTAAAGAAAAAGCAGGGTTCTAATCCTGCACTTCTGATTGGCCGATAATAGCGATATCGGATTGGTCCATTCTGGAGAATCTGATTGGCTGTTAATGAGCCACTCTCATTGGTTCAAGGGTTTAACACTTCCACGTTTCTCATTGGCTAATAGGTCAGTAGCCTGCCCTATAAAAGGGCTGCTGCTGAAGGCGGAGCTTCGTTCCGGCGATACAGCTGCGATCTCGGGGCTCTGAGATCGTAGCCGATATTTTTGCCCCTGGTCGGTCCTAACGGACCTAAACCGTCCCGTAGAGACGGTGATCGTGAAGGGCATTGTTCCAGGATCCCAGAGATATCGCAAAATCTCTGGTTTGATCCAGAAGAAGCCCTTTTGCTGGCGGCGGAGAGGCAGCCTCCATAGCTGCTGAAGTCGGGACAGCTCCGGAAAGAAAGTGATTGGAGTGAAGTGTGTCGGCTGGGTGAGAAAAACTCTTTTGTGCTGTAAATTCGCTAAGGTTGGAAAGTTCATCCGATATAAAGAAGAAAGCTGTGAGATTTTTTTTTGACTGAAATTGTTTTGAGCGGCGTTTTTTTTAAAGTGATGTCAAATTGAGGCTTGGTTTTTTTTTTTCTCTTTTCTTTATACTTTTTGGGAAAGATTTTACTGTGACTTTGTAGGTAACCGGATTGAATTTTCTCTTATATATATTTTTATGCTCCCTTTGATTTTATGCTTCCTTTGATTTTTTAACTTTCTTTAGGATAGAGGCTCCCTTTGGCTATTTTTTCTTTTTTTTCCGTATATATTATTCCTTTTTTCTGGCGGGCGGGGAGAAGGAGCATTAAGAAACTTTGTAACACTGCCAACTAGAGGCTTGAAAGTATCTTTATGTGAATTGGAGAGAATTGCAAAAAGACTTCATCTCAAGGACTTTTTAATGTGATAAGATAGAGGGAGAGCACAGCAAAATATTATTGCAGGTGCTTTCCTGGACTGTTATCAACAATACTTGAGGTTTGGCTTTGAAGCTGCTGGAGAAGAGAGTCATAACAAGAGCCTTGGATAAATAACAAAGTGCAGTGTGTTTTCTTATATATACCCCATTCGCTAGCCTTCTTCTAAATTTTAATTTTAGTAATATTTTTATTTTCGCCTTTTATTTTAAAGGGAAAGCCTCAGAGTTTTTTTTTTTTCTTCTTTATTTTTCTTTTCTTTTTTATTGGGACTTTTTTGCTTTTCATATTTATGTTTTTGGATTACTTTGTTGTTGAGGTTGTTTTTTTTTGTTTTTTTTTTGGATTATTGAGACTTTTTAATTGGATTAAGGTGTGAAGAATCTGAAGGAACTTTTTGTTTTTTTTTGTTTTTTCTCTTTTTGCTTTTTCTTTTTTCCTTTTTCTTTTGCTCTTAATCAATATTATTATTTTTGGATGTGTTTGTTTTCTCCTTTCTATTTTTTCCTTTTTTATGGTGGACTATCTCGTAATTGGATTAGGGTCTAGAAGAACCTGAAGATTTTTCTTCTTCCTTTTTTCTTGTTTCTTCTTTGGTTTCGTGTTTTTTACTATTGGAGTTTTCCATTTTGGATTATAATTGGCTGCTCTACCCGTTGGATTAAAAGTCAAGAAGAATTTGAAGTTTTGGAAACATTGAAATGAGCAGGAAACCAATACCATCTGGCATTTCTGCTTCTACCTCTGCTTCCCCACCAGTTGGAGGACAACGTTTAATTCAGACAATGTTGAAGCAAGATAAGGAACAAGAAAAAATAACTTTACAGATGATTATGCAAGGAATCCAAGATCTCAAGACAAAATCAGATATCATTGAACAAAGAACAGGAAATATTGAACAAAGAACAGAAAATATTGAACAAAGAATAGAAAAGATTGAACAAAGAGCAGAAAATATTGAACAAAGAGCAGAAAATATTGAACAAAGAATAGAGAAGACTGATGAAAAAGTGGAAAATATTAAACAAATGATGGTTAAGTATGAGGAGAGATTCCAAAAAATTGAGGAAGAAGGAAAACAAAGAGAGAAGAAGATTGGAAATATTGACAGCAGACTAACAGCGGTTGAACAAGAAAAAGGTGGGATGTTGAGGTGGGAGATGGAAAGGTCAGAATTTTACCTCAGATTTCAAAATATAGAAGAGGAAAAAGGAGAAAATTTGGCAGCGGTAATGATAGAAATTTTGGCAGATGTTTTGGAAATTACAGAGGAAAAGATGATGGATGGAATAGATGAGATATATCGAGTCTATACAAGATATGCGATGAGAAATAAATTACCCAGGGAAGTCCATATTAGATTTACTAAAAAATCCATTAAAACGCAAATATTACAAGTAGTAAGAGAGAAAACACTGAAATACAAGGGTAAAGAGGTTGTGGTTTTAAAACAAATACCCAGAAGAGTGAGAGAGATGAGAAGAGAATATCGATTTCTGACCAAAATACTATTGGAAAATGAAGTGAATTATAGATGGTTGATTCCAGAAGGACTAGTGTTTGGGTGGCAAGAGCAAAGATATAGAATTGATTCAATTGAGAAAGCAGAACTTTTTCATGCAGAATTTGGAGGAAGAAGAGAGGAAGCAGAGAAAGAGGCTTTATCAATTGAGTTTCAAGATGAACAACTGGAGACTGAAAAAGAGAAAGGAGCAGCAGGGGGACAGATGGATAATAAAGAACAGCGTGAAGTGAGATCCACGAGAGCTGTTAGACCTAAATATAAAGCATAATCATGGAGGAAAAAAAACTGATTACAATGAATATAAATGGACTTAATTCAGCTGTTAAAAGAAGGAAAACTTTTCATAAATTAGAGAAATTAAAATTTGATATAATTTGTTTACAAGAAGTTCACATTAAAAAACAACATGAACAATTGTTATTACAGCCAAAATTAGGGAAAATATTTACCTCTTTGACTCAATGTAAGAAAAGAGGTGTGGTTTTATACATTAAAGAGGCTATTCCAGCAAAATTGATTTACACGGATGAAGATGGAAGAGTATTAATGGTAGAAATAATGGACAATAATATAAAAATACTTTTGATTGCAATTTATGCTCCGAATGATAAACAAGAAGAGTTTTATAAAAAGCTACATATGAAAATAATTGGACTGGACTATGTTAATATAATTATGATGGGAGATTTTAATGGAATTGTGGACAATAAACTGGACTATATAGCAACAACAACAAAGCAAAATAGAAAGGCTCTCCCAAGGTCCTTTTTTAAAATGACAGATGAATTAACTTTAAAAGATATTTGGAGAGAAAGAAATGTTAAAGCTAAACAATATACTTTTTATTCAAATAGACATTTATCATGGTCCAGATTAGATATGATTTGGATCTCAACAGAACTAATATCTAATATTAAAGAAACAAATATTGAAACAAGTACCTGGGCAGATCATAGCCCAATGACAATTAAATGGAAGGGACAAAAAAAAAGATCGAGATGGACATTAAATAATACTATTTTAAAGGAGAAAGATTTTACACAATGGATGGAGAAGGAATTGGCTTTTTTCTTCAGAGAAAATAAAAAAGAAGATACTTCAACGCAAAATGTGTGGGACACAATGAAGGCATACGCTAGAGGTTTGATAATAGATTATACAAGAAAAAAGAATATTAGGAAAAGGCAAGCTTCTAAGGCCTTGGAAGATGAGTATAAAATTCTTGAAAAAGAATTACAGAAAATGCCACAGAAAAAGGATATTAAATTGAAGCTGGATGTAATCAAACATAAAATGGAATTAATAGAGAAAGAAGAACTGGCACAGAAAATTAGAAACTCTAAACAGAATTATTTTGAAGATGCAAATAAACCAGGTAGATGGCTAGCATATAAATTGAGAAAAGAGAAGGAATCAAGAAAAATATTGAAGTTAATAGATGAACAAGGCCAAGTTTGTTATGGGAATAAGGAGAAAAAAGAAATTATTCGAGATTTTTATGGGCAATTATATAAACAGGAAAATATTGATGAAGAAAAAGTCAAACAGTATTTACAGGAAGCTAATTTACCAAAGATACCTAAAGAGACTGAAGAAATGCTAGAAAGCAATATAACAATGATGGAACTAAATGAAGTATTTAAGAGACAAAATAATGGGAAAGCTCCGGGTCCAGATGGGCTTCCAGTAGAATTTTATAAAACATTTCAAGAATTATTGAGCATCCCATTGTTAGAAGTTATGAATGAAGTTATGTTAAAAAAGATGATACCTAAAACATGGTCAGAGGCTTATATTACACTCATACCAAAGGAAGAGACTGACCCATTGCAAATTAAGAATTATAGACCTATTTCTTTATTGAATGCAGACTATAAAATTTTTGCTTCAATCTTAGCAGAAAGACTTAAAAAATATTTAAATAATTTTATTCACTCAGATCAAAATGGATTTCTGCCAAAGAGACAAATTAGAGACAATATGAGAGTAATCCTGGACACCTTGGAATACTATGAGGCTCATCCTGAAAAGCAAATGGCTTTGATATTCCTAGATGCTCAAAAAGCATTTGATAACGTGAACTGGAGATTTATGTTATTATTATTGGAGCAGATGGGTTTCGCTAAAAAATTTATTCAAGCAATAGAAGCTATATATAATAAACAGACAGCAAGGGTAATGATGGAGGGGGAACTTACAGATTTTATTAATATAAGGAAAGGCACAAGACAGGGATGCCCCCTATCTCCTTTGCTATTTGTGTTGACCTTGGAAGTGTTGAATAGAAATATTAGGGATGATAAAAGCATAAAAGGAATGAAAATTAAGAAGGAAGAATTTAAGCTACAAGCTTTTGCTGATGACTTAGCTTTTATTTTGGAAGATCCGCTAGAAACAGCTTCAAAGTTACTGGAAAGGATAGAGGCATATGGAGAGGTGGCTGGTTTGAAAATAAATAAAGACAAAACAAAGATTTTGACAAAGAATATGCTATTGAGACAGAGAGAAGAATTGGCAGATCTTTTGAAAATTCAAGTTACAAATAAGGTTAAGTATCTGGGGATATATTTGACAACAAGATGTAGCACATTAAAGGAGAATAATTATATTAAACTTAAACAACAGATAACTACAGATTTGAAGAAGTGGGAAAACTTGCAATTGTCATTAATAGGGAGAATTTCAACAATTAAGATGAATATCTTACCTAGAATTTTATTTTTGTTTCAAACAATACCAATTAGGCTTGGAAAAGACTATTTTGAAGATTTAAATAAAATTATGTTGAAGTTTATATGGCAAGGTAAAAAAGCGAGAATAAAGCTAAAGCTTTTGCAAGATGCTAGAATTAGAGGAGGTTTTGGTCTGCCTAATTGGGAATTGTATTATCAAGCTGCAAGTTTGATGTGGGTCAAAGAATGGATAACATTAAGGAAACATAGGTTGTTGACATTAGAAGGGCATGACTTGCTGTTGGGTTGGCATGCTTTTTTATGGTATAAGGGAACTAAAACACAGGGTTATTTTAGAAGACATTATGTACGGGAGTCTTTGTGGTTAAATTGGGAGAAGATAAAAAGACAATGTTATTTGAAAATTCCAGTTTGGTTATCGACCATTGAAGCATTTTCCTATCCTATAATCTACAAGAAGGAACAAACAGTTAGATATGGGAAACTTTTGGATGAAAAGGGTGAACTTAAATCGATCCAAAACTTAGAGGAACAAGGTATAAGGATGAATTGGTTTTCATATGCACAAATACACTCAAGGTATGATGAAGATTCTAAAACGGAGGGATTTTATGATAAACAGACTGATTTAGATAAGATCTTGATGGGTACTGATGAGAAGGTGATTAAAAAACTATATGGTTATTTACTGGGAATGAAGTTAGAGGAAGAACAAGTCAAAGAAACTATGATTGTTTGGGGGAAGAATTTTGGATATGGGATTGATTTAGAGAAATGGCAGAAATTGTGGTCTCAAAATTATAAAATGACAATGTCAACAGCATATAAAGAAAACTTGTATAAGATGTTTTACAGGTGGCACTTTCCTCCGACAAGAATAGCAAGAATGTTTAAGAACAAATCTGAAAAATGCTGGAAATGTCATCAGATACCCGGCTCGTATTACCATATGTGGTGGACTTGTGAGGACGCTAGAAAATATTGGACTATAATTCGCATGTGGTTGGAAAAAATGATAAAGAAACATATAGATTTGAAACCAGAGATCTTCTTACTGGGAATTTTACCTGATATATATAGTAAAGATTTGAAATACCTGATTGTAAATGTATTAACAGCGGCCAGGATTGTATTTGCTAAAAATTGGAAGAATGAGAAAATACCATTACAGGAAGAAATTATTAAGAAAATATTGGAATGTGCTGAGATGAGCAGATTGACATTTGAAATTAGAGAGCAAGAGGATAAACAATTTTACGAAATTTGGGATCTTTTTTATAAATGGCTAGATGATAAAATACGATAATAGATTATTTAGAATGCTAGATAGTAAGGAATATCTTTATTTTGCTATTATTTTGCTATTTGATATTATATTTATAAAGGATTTTTTAGGATTGATTTGATATGACTAGATGATTTGTTATAGAGTAAACTGGTTTAAAGTATTGTTAGCTCATTAAGCATGAATGATTAAAAATATAGTCAAAAACTTCTTTTTTTAGTGATATTAGGATATATAAGTTTGGATTGACAATATGAGTTGTTATGTAATATAATTGTAATTGAGACTACAGAATGAATGCACAAAAATGATGAACCAACTGACACACTGGATGTATATATAAGAGTTGATGTTTTTATGTTTTGTTTGTCTTGTTTGTTTGTAGAAAATTAATAAAAACTTTTTCAAAAAAAAAAAAAGGGCTGCTGCTGCCCTAGGTTTTTTTCTCTGTTCAGAATGATTAATAAAGAGTTGAAGTTCACTGTTCACTGCCTCATCTCTGTTCCTTGTTCCCATGCGCAGAACTTAACAGCAAGGATGTATGAAGCATCTATAGATTGTTCTTTAGAACAATGTATTGATGAATGAAGTTTCCTTTATGATAAAGGTACTGAAAATGCACTTTTTTGTACCTTTTTAAAATCCTATTCACCTGCAGGGCATGAGTAGTAGAAAGAGCAAAGAAAGAGACAAGAGATTCCCTCTGTTATTTGTCTCTTTGCCTCTCTGATTGGAAGAATTATATATTTCTTCAATCCACTTTCTAACCAAATAGCCCTTCCTTCTTTCCTTTTCTTTTTTTCATGTATGAACAATTTTATTTGTCTTTTTAGATCAGGAATATCTTCTATGAATAGATGAAAATTGAAAGATATCCTTTTTGGATGACCAACCAACCACCCAACTTACCATGGGTTGCTTCTACAGATACATTTATATCCTGTTAAAAATGAATCAAAATGAATTAATTGGAGGATTCCAACCAGCGGTGGGATTCGGTTGGTTAAATTTACACCTGGTTCACTGAACTGATAGTTGAACTAACCGGCTGGCCCTGCCCACCCCTTCCCTCCCAGGAGTCTCCACATGGCTCATTTTGGATGCAGGTAAATGGAGGGTCTGTGCAGAGGCTCTGGGAGGGTGAAAAGCAGCCCTCCTGGAAGTTCCAGAAGTCTGATAATGGGCCTGTTTCCTGCTTCCGAGGGCCTCCAGAGCCCAGAGGATGCTGTCTTCACTCTTCCAGAAGCTCAAGAGAAGCCTCCGGACTCTGGGGAAGATGAAAAATGGCTCTCCTGGAAGTTCTGGAAGTCTGGAAACGGGCTTGTTTCTGCCTTCCAGAGGACCTCCAAAGCCTGGGGGAGGCCATTTTTTTCCTCCCAAAGGCCCGAGGGAAGCCTCTGGAGTCTGGGGAAAGTGAAAAACAGCCCTCCCAGAAGTTCTGGTAGGTCATGCCCATCATGGCCATACCCAGTCAGCAACCAGGCAGAGAACTAGTTCTTGGGATTTTTGAATCCCACCCAATTCCAACCTAAATCAATTCAAAAATGCTCCTAGCAATGGGACATCATTTAATTCCTTGGCCAACTATAGCAATGTTCTAATTTTATATTACTTTGCTTTCTGTTCATCGTACAAATGAAAACATACTTTATTTATATCTAGTTGTACTGTAGGATCCAATCTAGGTTGGTCACGGGGACCAGAGGTTTAGTCTTCCGAGCTTTCAGATTTGCACTGGATTTGCATCCTCAGGGAATTTCTCTCTAACAGACAATGATATTCTTTTAATGTTAGACATTTTGCTCGAGAGAAGATCCCCTGAGGCTCCAGCATGAGTTTGAAAGCTCAGAAGACTAAACATGGTACCGGTGACAGACACAGATTGGATCCTGCAATATTTTCCTGAGATAGGTATATTTGTCTTCATTCATAATTTGTGCTCTATTTATACCAAGGGTCTCCAAACTTGACCAGAGGAGGAATTCTGGGAGTTGAAGTCCACAAGTTGTCAAGTTTGAAGACCCCTGATTTACAGTGTCAGGCCAGAACTTCCAGATGCCCTTTTTCTTTGCTGCTTGTTCATCTTCCTTAAGTCGTGAAAAAGATGTAATTGGAAGAGAGCTGACCTTACATATATTTTACACAAACTTCTTTGAAAATGGGTGGAACTGCTTTCATTAAATCAAACTAAAGGATAGAATGCATATATATTTCTATGCTTTAGAAGTGCTAGATAATACATTGTCAGCTAAATAACAATGAGGATTTTGACTGATTTTTATTAATTATTGAATTAATCATTATAAATTTAACATAATTTTGGAAAGCAACATTATAGTTAAGGATTTCACACAATTTTTATGAAGTTGAATTATCTTCCTAAAACATGGAATTTCATGAATAGCTTTAGGTGTATTGAATATGGGGCAAAACTAAGAAGATAATTTTACATACTTGGGAAGAAACTTACTATGTTACAAAAATACTAAGATGATACAATAAGTTGCTATGTGGTCTAAATTTAATGATATGCTTAAATTGAATTAATTTTAAATAGTTAATTAGAGCTATTATATGGATTCCTTTTTGTTAATTAGGGTTTTTGTCACATTTATTTTAATCACTATTTTTTTCAAGATAGTATGATGACTACTGCCTTTTTTATCTGTTGGTAATATATATTTTATTTCAACATTAAAAAAATAAAATTTAAATGTTATTTTAAAAAATGAGGACAAACAATTGTAATAGGAATTATTTTTTGCTTTAAGACAAAGCATGGATATTACCAATAAATGTTTCTTCCAAATTATCACTTCCCATGCAGCTGTCATTGCGTGTATTAAAAATAATTGAAATGTTTAGAAATGATATAACTCAATTTATCAAAAGCCAATGTTCAGGAGATCTGAATGTCTTTAACCAATTATTGCATCAATTGAATTGGTTGAATCAGCTATTCTCAACTTGATACCCTATCACTTATCACCACTTTTATCGTCACCCCATCACCACCCTAGAAACTGGGACATACTGGAAGACTTCATGCTGGGCAAGGTTAAATGGTGCAGCTTTACTTAGAAATAGTGGCATGACTTTTATTTCTCCTTTCTGGGGTTCTTTTCTTTACTATTTGGATCTCTTCACATGTGTCCTCAGAAGAACTTCCCACTGTAATTTTGATTACAGGGTTGCCCTGAAAAAGAACACCACTTTTGTGTCATTTTAACAGCACTGCCCTTCTCAGGAGCCCATGAGATGCTGCCTCAGCTAAGTGGCAGGTAGGAGCAAGTCATTAAAGCTGAAATTTTACTAGTAGATTATCCCCTTGCATTTCCACCACTTGTGCTTTTGTCTTTGTGCTCTGCCTTCATTGCCTGTTGTTAAATGATTGATAAAAATTGTTAAATAGTGCAAACTCTCTATATGCCTTGGTGTAATGAGGCCTGTCAAACATGAGACAGAGTTCTCATCATGATATTAAAATTAACTGCAGCATTTAAAAAATTTCTGACATAAATAAAGAAGTTATTTATCTGGACCAATGCCTTTTCTATAAACTCAGTGTTCTGTGTAAGTCACTGTCATTGTGCATATTTTATTTTGTGACACTGTGGTAATTTTTCTTTTTTTGGTATGCCAAACTTGCTGCCATTAATCCAAACATTGTCAATAAAGTTTAAGATGGTTTTGTCTTTCTCCTCCACATTCCCTTCTTTACTTTTTCTGTTCATGGTTATTTCAGCTTCTTTGAGTGTAACTATAAAGACAGATTCCTATAGGCTTCTTTATTCATCTTCAACACCCGTTTAGATTTGGAGATAACATCTACAAACATTCTAAGCAGCTAGTTGCTATAACTGGTTTACACAACATACTAAAACTAAACTAAAATGGGATTGGATAATTTTATAATACTTCAATGTGTTGTGCAAACCCCAGCTTTTGCCTTAGTATGTTATGTGAATTCAGACCTTCTGTTATTAAAACTGGATGTAACTTCCCCTGATCTAGATATGTGATCTACAAGAGAGTTGTTTCTGTTGAGCAGGTGGCTTACTCTAATTTTCAGTGTCAATTGTAGAACAAGAGATGTAACCACAAGCAAGCTACCTCCTTCAAACTTGTCCTAGAGTATTAGTACTTACACTGTATACAGAGATATATTAAGGGCCAATAAAACATAGTAAACTTGACTTTATCACTTTTAATTATATATATGGGTGACAGCCTAAGACAGGACCAAAACTCATGGTCTCCAGGTTCTAGTCTGGTGCCACAATCATTGCATCAAAGTGGTTCTCTTGCAGCAGGTGTCTTCAACCGTAAACATAACTTAACTTTCATTTTTATAAAATGTTTGTTTGAACTAGCCATTTTTTGTTTACATCTTAGGAAGCAAAGCATCATTTTATCTTTAGAACCTTACACTTTTTTATCACTGATATTTCCCCTTCTTTTATGGCTTTTAAATTAAAAGAAACTAGAATGAAAATATTTAAGTGGATACATTAAGAAATTAAATTAATTAATTTTCAAGTGTGCAATCTTCTGGAAACGTATGAAGTCCATAGATGGCTAACTACATTTGGGTCACTGAAAGCAGCAGGGGTTGGGTGTCTCTCTAATGATAAACATGAAATATACATTTATGCAAGATCAGCTTATTATATTAAGTTTAAATTTTTTCATGGACTGTTTCATGCTTAATTAATAAACTTGAATGTATCAATAAAGAACAGTATAAAGAACAGTATAAAGAACCATAACAGCTGCACACTTGGTTCTGAATTCAATTTGATATGAATGTGCGTTTTACATTTTTTTAAAAAAGCCAAGCTAACTGTATAAAATCATATGCCTACAGTATTAATAGTATTCCAATTACATTGGCCCATCCCGCCCAATCAGACAGGGAAGGTATGTTGCAGACTCCTTCACTTAAAGAATTTCAACTGGAGAGGTCTAGGAAGATAGCCTTATCTCTCAATTGTTCCTGCCCTATGGAATATCTTCCCCTTGAAGGTAAAGCAGACCTCTATTCTCCTGGTCTTCCAGAAAGGGATTGAAACATGGCTCTGAAGTCGAGTTCAGAGAAGCACACAGCCATGGGGCTAGCTGGTGCCTGAGAGTTCTCCCTTTATTTTTTAAACTAAATTTTAATCGTTCTTCCCTCTTTTTAAATTCTAAATTTTAATCTTCTATATGCTGTTTTATAGGGAGGTAGATAGGTAGTTAAAAATGTGAAAAAATAAAAATAAAAATAGCTTTGATGGTATTGACAAACCTGTGAAACACATGACACAATTAACCCAGTCAAATGATGAGTTCAGATAGAAAAGTAGAATGATTAAAAAAGAAACAGCTGGCCAGAGGCAGAACATGTTAAATGTTGGACTTGCCCAAATCTTAAACACATTTTATTGAAAGTTTGATCTGCTAAAGAGTTTGAGTAAAAGAATTCAAAACAGAAAAAAAATAGATAGACATTGGAAATAGAAATGGAAAAATCAAATAATAAAAATGCTAACATGTAAGTAATGTGTTAAACATATTTCACCTGATTTAATAGATCAAAACTATTCGTCTCTGCTGAGAATGTGTACAGACTGGCTAAAATCCACGAGCTATTCAAATGAGAACTTTTGCATGTCCAATGAAACAAGAATTGCTGATATAAAATGAAAAAAGATTTTATTTACTTAAAATAATGAACAGTCTTGACAAAAAAATGTAAGCATCATTACCTAGACAAAGATGGCTGAAACATTATTTAAGTAATGAGAAAGAAGGTAATATTCAGATACTTCCCTGATTCATGGGAGCATGAGAAGGGAGAGTCTCTTATTTTAGTCAGCCTCCATAAAGTATAGTTCTGATCTACCTATGGATTTAATCTCCTGGTGTAGTCTAAACCAGGGTTCTCTCCAACCGTGGCAACTTTAAGGCTTGTGGACTTCAACCCCCAGAATTCCTCAGCCAGCTGGCTGAGGAATTCTGGGAGTTGAAGTCCACAAGCCTTAAAGTTGCCAAAGTTGGAGAGCCCTGGTCTAAACAATAGGGTTGACAGATTGCCATTTTTGGGGCTTAATATCCAGCTGCAACCATAAATACAGCTCACTGCGATACTGCATGTGGTATTTGAGATATATAATGTTCAGATCAGAAGTATAAAATGCCAGACAAAATGTTGTGCTGCTGAATCCCAGAGCTATTTCAAACTGTGTTCCCTAAATCCTTAGGGTTCTGTGAGAACTTGCTAAAACATATCTCACTTTTTTAATTCACCAATTGCATTGCTTATATTAAAAAGGGAGGAAAAATAAGGAAAGCTATCAAAAATCTTCCATAAAACACTCATATTTTTTTAAAAAAATGGTCTATTCAACATAAGTGTATTGAAATAAAGTGTCTTGACAAAAAATGTCTTGTGTCTTGACAAAAAAATGTAAGCATCATTACCTAGACAAAGATGGCTGAAACATTATTTAAGTAATGAGAAAGAAGGTAGCATTCAGATACTTCCCCGATTCATGGGAGCATGAGAAGGGAGCTTTTTGTTAAAAGTTACTGACAAATGTCTGTGGCTTTGAAATAAAATCCAGTAGGCTTTCTGTTTCAATTGATTTACTGAGAATTGTTTGCCTCAGAAAGCCTCAGGTTAGACTAAGTTTAAGCATTTGTCTTTATATTCAGTAGTTTATATACTTTAAGAACATGATAAATGGTTGTACTGAAAAAACTCATTATGGAAACTATTACAAGAAAATGCTAGAAATTCTGTGAAAGAGAACAGTATTTATAGAGCTGTCTTAGCTTTAAACTAGACCTGTAATTAGAAGAATCTATAAATATTTATCATATTAAGCAAAGCTAATTTAATAAGTTTAAACAAAAACTATGGAGTTACTTAAATGTCCTGATTTGAGATGGTGTTAGTAACTTTTACCCTTCTGTATCTTGTCTTTGGTGTTGGATAATTCCTGGTGGAGTGTGGCTGTGGATTTGTGGGATATTGTTATTCCTAGAAGCTGGAAAATCCCAGCTATCATTTCTGTCACCCCTTTTGTGAATGGTAGGTTACTTTTGCATGATGATTGGCTTTGTGGTACACTATAGTTTGGGTGTTGTGTGCCAGAATACAAAGTTTTTTGGATAGCCATTGTGAAGAAAGATGTCAAGTAGTTGTTCCTCTTCTGCTTTTCTTAGCCATGCTCACAAGTTTATTGATACCTGGAACTCCACAAACAATTTCATCAACTTACACATCAACTACAACCAGCCTACAAACCCTCAGAAGACCCTTCACAAGACCTTCACCTGGCTTTCATCTTACACCCACTATTTGCTACTATTGCAAATTTACATCAGCACGCAATGCTCAAACTTGCCTGCCAGTGGGAGACTTTCCAGAACAATTTCTCTAACTCATTAAACACATCAGGGTCAACAAGGAAGAAATCATGATCTTGTTCAATGTTACTGCATCTTACCTTAATTGACATTGACCTGGCAAAACAGGTCAAACACCATCACTAAACACCATACCCACAAAGATGACTCCACCACCAAACACTGCATGTCCACAGAATTCATCATGAAACTTCTGAATCTAGGCCTCAACATTATACTTCAAGTTCAATGGAAACTCTACAAGCAAGTGCAAGGCACCTCAATGGGATAACCCATATTAGTCTAATAGCAGAAGCAGTCATGCAACTACTCGAATACATAACCCACAAGTCAATCATGTTGTAGTCACTGTTGGAAAAGGGTTCTTTAATTTCTATTCAGTAAATTGAATTCAAATTATTGCAGAAGATGAGATCGAGGCAGTTGTTAAATCTAGTATTGTTGGTTACTAGTTGTTCCAGTCCCAGATTTGTAAAGCATTGTAGAAGGTTGCTTGTATGGGTTCAGTTTTACATTCATTTAGGGTCCAGTTAATATGAGATAGATTGAAGTCACTAAGAAAGATAAAAGCATGTGGGCATGATGTTGCCCATGTTAGTAGTGAATTTAACTTGTTTACATGCTCGATGTCATAATCAGGTGCTCTGTAACATAATAAGAATCAAAATGTGATATTTAAAGACAGTTCACAGACGATGGTGTTAGAAAGAGCAAGCTCCTGGGTAATTTGGATGTTTTTTATATGTAGGGACTTTTTATAGAAGATAGCAACACCACCTTCTCTATGAATTTCCCTATCTGATCGGTAAACATGATAGTCTCTTACTGTGGTAATGGAGTCAGGGAGAGATGCGTTGAGCCATGTTTCACAGACAAATATGATGTCGAATTTAGCCATGTTTAGTAAGAGGAGAAATTCAGGTATTTTATTTACAAGGCTTCTTGCATTGAGTAGTTTGCATTTAAGGCCAGTTGTAGTTGGAATTGAGGTAGTTAGGGGCGTACATGCCTAGTTTTGAGTGATGGTGGGTTGGATGAGGTAGGGTTGGATGTGGAGTTGTGGGTTTTGTGACTTACTTTTGATACAATCATCACAGTAGTCAATGTACAGGTCCTTCTCTCCATTGTCCATATGTCTTTTGAGTTCTGTGCAGAGTTCACAGGAGTGGATTCTTTGCAGTATGGATAAGTCTGGTCTTGAGAGAAGATTTTATGGTTGGGATTGGTTTTTGCAATGGCATTTATTGTATGAATGAATATACGTTTGCTGGAGTCAATTTTGCAAACAACTTTACAAAATCTTGGAGCCACTGAGCTGTCATTGTATTTGAACTCAGGGCCATCTCTGATTATTTCAATGATATCTTCAGGAGAGATGTTTGTTGTATTTGAGTTGCTTATGATATTGCAAACTTTGGTGATATCATCTGATTCGTTGGTGTCTTCAAGACCAAATGAGATGGCATTTGGACATTTCTGATCACATTCCATGATGTCTCTGATGAGTAAGGGGATATTATTTGTGGAATTATTTGATGGGATAGTAATTATTTGTGGCTGTGGTTTGGTGGTTATTTTTGGTTGTAGTTGTGATTGTAGTTGAGGTAGTATTTGTGGTAGTGGTTGTTGAGTTGGGGTTTGATTTTGAGTTGATAGGTATCTGCTTATCTGTGCTGTAATTTTTTTCAAGAGAGATTATGCTTGCTTACATAGTTGTTTCAAAACGTGTTGCTAAACGTTCTTCTAATGAGTGAATTAGTATTTCTGTGCTATCAACTCTATCAGGCAGGGTATTTACTTTGTTTAGCTCAGGAAAACATGATGAACATAGGCAAGGGAATGTATCTGATGCTTTTAGGAGATCAGCTGTGCTTTTGTTTAAGTTTAAGCAGGCAAGGTGGGCTTGATTGTCACATAGGTGGCATTTGATGTTATTTTCATTTTCATTGATGGTTTCAAGCCATCTGAAGCATGTGCAGGAGTCTGGGAGGTCATTGGTAGAGATATCATTCTTTTGTTGTTGTTTGGTAGTGGCGGATTTGGAGTTTTTAGCTGGCATGGTCAATGACAATAGTACACTAAACAACTACAATAGCTAATTAATGTGATAGGTAGACAGTTACTTAATGAATGTTGGTAATTTATAAAGGTTAATTGATACATTAGAGAACAAATCAAAAGTAAGCTTTCTTATTACTAAGAATCAATTAATCAATCAATCAACTAGATAATCAATGATACAGTATTAAATCTCTATCAATTCAATGAATCAGTAAATTAGTGGTCATTTAACAATTAATTATTATACTATTATATGATAAATCAATTATTTTAGACAAAGCATTATCTCTCAATATTTGGTTTGAGGTACTGAAATAGTGGAGGTAGTTTTATCTATCAGGATTGTTCCTTAATTTTCCCCCCTGTTCTTTTCTCTTTGTGCATTTTTTGTTTCTTCCTATATACTAACTTTCCCTCATGCCAAATCAAACAAAATGGTATACTCTTCTCAGATCTAGGCATTTTTTCTTTTGGAAATCCTTTGGCCTATTTCATAAGCCATCCAAATTAGTTATTTTTCCTGTTACAAATTCCAGGAAACATGCTGGAATGTGCCAGTGGCCTGTAGGAAATCTCTCCTGGCACTCAGATAATGACTAAAGCACCTGTTCTGTATCACTCCCGGAACTGCAGCAGATAAGTCCCATCCCCCCCCCAAACACCCCATTTGTTTAATAAGATGTAATATTTCTTTTAAAAAATGACAGCGACTCAAATATCTTTCTCAAGCAAGTTATAGTAAGGCTCTACGCATTTTCAAAAGGAGGAAATGACCTACCACTATGTGGAAGACAGATTATTGAGGCAGCTAATGCACAAACCATTGTTCCATCACAGTATAATCAAAATGGACACGATGCTGGTGCTATAGGCAAATACAGTAATGCAAATGATTTTTAAAAGCAGGAGGTTATTATTGATATTGACAATATAATCTGTATCATCCTATCTTCTGTAAAGTGATGTTTCAAGAGGGATAGAAAGCTATTGGCTAAAGTTAAGCACATTGTGCGATGTTACACTGTGTGACATGCCCTAGAGCAATGTCATCTTGTGTTACTCTAGTAAAGAGATACTGCTCTTTTATCACTCGGGATAAAATTTTGTGCCATCTTAGACTAAAAACAGTGGACAGTAAACACTATATAGCACTTAAACCATTTTTATATCAAGATTTTATATATATATATATCTTTGGTTATTCGGGTTTTCTCCCGCGTAAGATTGGAAGTATCTAGGCAACGTTATATATATATATATATATATATATATATATATATATATATATATATATATATATATATATATATATATATATCTCCTTAATTGTATATGCTAAAACAGAGCCTTTTATTTAGAGAGGTAAGAGATGTATTTGAGGAAATAATAAAAAAGAGAAGGCTTGAGGAAAAACTGGGTCATAGGAGTTTAGAATGTATTTACAACCAGCTGCATAGTTTTTATATCTATTTTACTGCAAACACATGCATGCACACACAATTACCATTAGGTGCAAAAATATTCAAAAAAAAGTATAGTATATGGAGTGTGAAGAGACAATAGCACTTATTTGGTTTATGAAAATTAGACATATACCAGAAAGGATCTTTGGTAATCTTCTTAGGTGGAAATGCTTAGTGGTAGAAGCCTAACTATGCATTTTCAGGCATAGAATGGTCATTATCACTCTTCTGTGATTTTTATAAGCTTCTTGCTTAAATAGTACATTATGAAAATGAGCTACTACCATTGGAAGGTAGAATAAAATTATGGCTCTGTTCTGACCTTTAGTGTGATTCTTTTGGGGTAGTGATACTCGATAAGAAACAGTCTTGAATTATTTCATTATGTGATGTTATAAAAAGAACATTTTGTATCCAGACATTCTGTCTAATGATCATTAATATTATTTCCTATTGATATGTTCATCAATGAATTTTATTAAAAAAAAGAAAAATGTGCCCAATGAAAATAGCACTGCGTAGATATAACTATTTCCTGATTTTAGAGAAAAATTACTGTGCATGGTATGGAATGTAACCTTTGGTTATATTCTGCAGTAAAAAGAATGGCTTAGAGAGATTTTTATGTAAATTAGTAATGCTCAGTGTTGGAAGCTTAATTGTACTTTTTATTGTTAGACAAGTCAATACTGCTTTAATACACATTTTATCAGCTCCTTGCTAAAGTTGTATATGAAAGGGATTAGTTCCCATAGATGAAAGGCATAATCTTAACAATGAGGCCACATAAGAAGAATGGTTGAAGTACTGATAAAGGATTTGTTGGCTCCAACACAGAATAAGTCTTATTAGTCACCACTGTTTGACCCACTGCTGCTTATTGTATGGGCTACTTATAGAAGCCTGAGCAATACCATAGAGATTGTCTATGCTGAGTTATAATTATGGTGGTAAACAAATATAATGCCATATAGAAAATAATTTAAATAATGATTATAATGCAAAGGCTTGTTTGCTTTGAGATTCTTCCAAGTGAACAAAGGGAAGAGGTAAACTAATATAGTAGCAAGAGAAACATTAGTTTGTAGTACATTCATTATCACAACTGGGAGAGGGGTTTCGGATAATACCCATTTGCCCCACAGAATTCTTCTGATTATATTTTCTCAGCTAAATTTACCTTCCTGTATGTTTTGCTAGTCATTTCTTCCTTCACAATTACACTCCTGATTACTGATTTTCTCTTGAGCTGACATGAGACAAAGGAAAGTTAGATTTTAACAGAAGAACTATAATAGGAGGGCTGGTAATCCTATAAAGCACAAAAATATAGTGAAATAGAAAAATAGCTCATAAGAATTCCTGGTTGTTTTCTCAGCTGAGAGATTCAGATCAAGACAAAAGCTGATTGAATGGCAGCGGATGTAATAATGGCCTTGGCATAAAAATTCATTTCGGTAAGTGCAGCCCATAAACTGTGAATGTATTCAAAGCATTGCTGAATGGTTAAGTCTTTATGTTGTGCTTCTGCCCTGCTGTGCTGCTATAGCATAACCATTTGCCAACAGACAAGAGTGTAGGACTGTCAGGTCTAGCTGCAAAATTCTGGATAAGAGCTAAATGGCAGCAAATCAATACAGAAAACTCTGACCATTCTTGCAGCTGAGATCTAGGAGTCTTTTAGATATATAACACAATTTTGACATTTTTAGCTCATTTTCATGTACCTATAATTGTAACACAGTTATAATCTATTTTAAATGAAGCAGGTTCATCATGGCCCCACAGTGGGCAAAAGTCAGTGGTGGGATCCAAATACTTTAACCATCAGTTCTCCACCCGAATGACTGGCTGGGTAGGTGTGGCTGGGTGGTCATGTGACTGGGTGATCATGGCCAACTCAACGTCACTCACATCAAGGGGCACTTCATCTTGCCTGGCCTCTCCTTGCCACTCCCAGCCCTCCTCGCCTCTCCCCTCCTCTCCCCAAAACTCCTTGTCACACCCGGCCACTCACCTCATGATATAAATAAAATAAAATGTTTGCCTTGTGGAAATAAGTAACAAACATCTTGACTTCAGGTTTGATGCATCTTGCAAAGTATTACTACTCATTCTAGTCTTGTTTAACAGGTCCATCTCAGATTGTAATTTGCTAAAATCTCTCTTGTCTTTTGCATCATTATATGGGAAATTATTCCGAAATGTTATCTGTGATGCTTGCAGCTTTACAAGTTTGTTTCCTCCAACCCTGTTTTTTGCATGAAATTCTTACAAGTTATTTTGACATTCCTTCCTCCTTTTTAAATGAAGTAGTTGTCAAGGTGCTGGCCTAGAAACCAAGAGACTCCGAGTTCTAGTTCAATTTTAGGCTTGACAAAATGGCTGAGTGACCAGTCACTCTCTCCCAGCCAAAACCATTTCTTAGATTGTGATTGTGGGGAAACTAAGAGGAGGAAGGAATATCAGATAAGTTCTCCACCTTGAGTTCCTTACAAAGTAATAAAGACAAGATAAACATTTAACAAAATAAATAAATCATTTGTGAGAATGATGTCCTTCTAAAGGAAAAGGGGTGCTGACTGCCTTGTCACATGCCGTACACTACTGCATTTATTTTTATCCACTTTATTTTTCTCTACTTTTTGGTTTATTCCTCAATGATGGTATAGCTTGTGAAATTCTTACCTGTCTCACATGCCAGGGTTATATGGGAAAATATCAGGTTAACACTGTTAGGGATACACCCTAGCAGAATCTGCACGGCAGTCAGGCAGGCAGGCAAATATCTGAGATAAACGTTTTTATAGCTTACACTCAGTAAAACAGATACACTGTGCTAGTTAAATAATTTATTCCAGTAAGAGTTTTAGCATAGTCAAAACAGTCCATATATCATTCACTAGTTCAGTCCGTCCAGGGATTATTCAGTTGCAAAGTCCAGTGTCGGAAAAGAGGTCAGTAAACTTACAAATAATCAGTCCAGTAATAAATCTCTTCTTCAGTAGAGATATGAAGAAAAGCAAACCTCTTTTCTTCCTTCAGCAACAGCAGGGAAATACGCAGTTATCACCATCAATCCATCATTGTCAGCAATCCAGTAAAAGCCAGCAAACAGTGAGCTCTCTTGCTCCCTCTTATGGTGATTTTACAACCGCACCCAAAATTACATGCTTTGCTGTTAAAGTGATACACACACTTATACTCACTAACATAGTTTATATATATTATTTTACCCAAACTAAGTTAGGTAACCTATGTTATTCCTAACAAACACATCCATGTGACTGATAGGCAATGGCAGCAGAAATCACTAAGCATCCACATTAAGATAGAAAGGTGGAAGCACCAGTGTGCAAAAAGGAGAGGATCTCAGGAAGAAGAGAACTGAGACATTCACCTTTCATCAAACTGGCACAACCTAATCAACTACAGAAAGGTAGGAAAGTCATCCATGCTTCTTTTATATGCTCTTTCCATTGGAAATTTTGAGATTGTTTCAAACTGACAGTGCAAAAATTGCCCCAGCTCTACAATATTGGTGATCTTTTAAATAATCTTTCACTTTTTAATCTAGAGAAGTGCTGACAAGATTTAAAAAGCAAATTCAACCAGGCCCTTCTTTCTACTTAATCAATTTTGCCAAACATCTCCCCAACTCACCATAAAATAGCACAATAAAATATCATTGTTCCAATATTTGAGGGGCTCCTACAAAATGTGGGGGTCCATCTATTTCCAAAGCACCAAAAGGCATGACAAGAAACAATGGATGGAAACTAACCAAAGAGACAAGCAACCTTGACTAAGAAGAAATTTCCTAAGGGCGAGACTAATCAACCAAGAGAATAGCTTGCTTTCAGAAGTTGTGGGTCACTAGACATCACTAG
Organism: Hydrophis major; assembly: GCA_033807585.1. Taxonomy (NCBI): domain Eukaryota; kingdom Metazoa; phylum Chordata; class Lepidosauria; order Squamata; family Elapidae; genus Hydrophis; species Hydrophis major. The sequence continues at coordinate 126,913,921 of CM066331.1, forward strand.
AGGTTTCAAAAAGATTGAGGAAAGTATACCCCAAAAGGACAGTGCCAGGAACCACTAAAACAATGTAGAAAACTTAAAACAGCTATTCTCCTTTAAAAAAAAAAAAAGTCAAAATCCCAAAGTAAAAGAACCAGCTGAGAAGGAAATAAGAGCTACTAAGGCTAATTGAAATCCTGGGCATGCTGCCAAAAGTCATTAACCCTTCCAACTCTATTATTCTATGTTCTCTTAATTCTAAATTGGATGCTTCACAGCAGAATCAATACCACTGGCTGGACCATACATGCATTAAATTCACTATTAAATTCATTGTCTCCTCCTGTATCTTTTTCCTCCAGGAAGAAACAAGAAGTAGCCAACACTGCAGCAGCTATAAAAAGTCTTGGGGAACTCCAAGGAGTCTCAGTTGATCATATAAGTGTTACTTAGCACCCTTTATAATGAAAATGCTTGTAATCTTGTCCTTCTTCCTAAAGGGAAGAGATTACTCCCATCCCTAGATGGGTGATTGATGGTTTTTCTGGATGTTTCCCTGCTCTAATCCTATCAGTTTCTGTTGTTTATTGACTTTATTCAAGGAGTGTGTCAGCTGCATTCCAGGTGCAACTAAGTAGCCCGTTAAGTGGTTCTTGGCTGTCTGCCCGAAGCTATTAACTGAAGGGAAAGAGAAGAAAAAAAAAAAGCTCTTTTGCACTTTATTTTCAGCTGGTTCTCCGAACTGTACAAGCAGTTAGCTACTGGTTCAGGTAGTGCAAACCAGCTGAAGTAGTGCAAACCGGCGGAATCCCACCACTGGCTAAAGTTATCGTTAACAATACCAGTTTTCTTTCTCTCTCTATCTCAACAGTGATTTTTGATGTGAATATAATCTAGGAAACTTTACTGACAATGTAGTTAATGATAGAGTTAGGCCTAGGAGACAATTGAAAAGTACACTGTGGCATATTTTGATATGATTTTGAGGAAAGTCTAGAACAGCTAAGATCTCCCACGTAACGTGTGACTGGTGCTTTCTGAAATACTTAAGTTTTTACTAACTTCCTGTTAAACATAGAGTGTTTTTCCAAAAGTAATAAACTTGAATTAATCCCCACAAATACACACAAAAGTTCTGTGTTATGCAGAAGATGCACTAACTTCCAGTCAACAACACACCCCTACCCCATCTTTTAAGTGTGGTCCTTGTCCCTCCCTGCCTCTGTCCTATATATATAGGACATGATATATGTTTTCTTAAGTTTTCGCGGGTACTTACATGTATGGCATTCAGCTTTGTTCGGGTATTTTCCCACGTCATTGTAGTTGTTCTTTTAAAGTTGTAGTAACGTTTCAGCAGAATCTCATCTGCCATCATCAGGCTTCTGTATAGTGTTCATCTGTGAGTCAGACTTTTACAATGGTTTCAGATTTAAATTTGGGGCAGCCTATTGCTGTGCCAGAATGGTTTTTTCTTCATCCTGATTGGTTGGGAGTCTTGGTCTGTGTTTATTGGTCTTGGAGTTTGCTGTGTTCTGCTTGATTGGTGTTTCTAATATCTTCTGTCTGTTTTTTTGGCTCTTTTTGTATCTTGATTGGCTGGCAACATTGTGTTACTTTATTGGAGGCCTTTAGTGCAGCTTGGCTCTGGGTAAATGGATGGCTATCATTAGTTAGGAAGCTAGGTTTCATCTGGGTGCCTGGTTGGGGTGTGATTGAGCTGGAGGTATCAGGGAGGGATCTGTTTGTGCCCAGGTGTTTGCCTGGCTTCTGGTGTGGAGATTTTTTTGTTTGTGAGTGCAGGCTTCCAAATGATTGACAGCCTGGTGGAATCATCTCTTCTGTTCATGCTTTCTGGTCTTTTTTCAATCTCTATGGCTTCTCTGATGATTCTGTGGCTGGGGTTTTCTATAGGTCTCCATTATGTCTCAGTGTGTTTTTGTGGATCAAGCCGGTGATTTTGCTTTTGTGGAAGCCGTTGGCTGTCAGTACTTTAGTCGGGGTGCATAGTTCAGTCTTTATGTGTGTCTTGTCTGCCAGGTGTTTGGTTCTAGCAATTAGTGTTTTAGCCACGGAGTTTATCTGTGCTGGGTGGTGGTGGGATTGGGTGTTGAGGTAGTGGTTGTTGTGTGTTTTCTTCTGGTATACGGTGTGTCCTAGTGTGCCATCTGTTTTTTTGTAGATTAGTACATCTAGGAATGGTAGTTGTTTGTTTGTTTCTGTTTCCATGGTGAACTTGATTTTGGGGTGTTGTTTAGGTGTGTTAGGAAATTGTTTAGGTTTTCTTTTCCATGGGGCCAAATCACAAATGTGTCATTGATGTATCTTAACCATAGTTTGGGTTTGTGGGTGGCATTGGCCAGGGCTCTGGATTCAAATTCTTCCATGAACAGGTTTGCAATGATGGGTGATAGTGCTGATCCCATAGGGGCTCCTTCAATTTGTTTGTATCTTTGTCCTTTGTACATGAAATATGTGTTGGGTAAGCAGTGTTCTGTTGGTTCCATGAGCTGTTTAGCTGGTTGGTATTTATTTTTGATGATTTCAAGGGTTTCTTTTATCGGGACTTGAATGAATAGTGAAACCACGTCAAAACTTACAAGTGGATCTTCTTGCTCCACGTGTAGATCTTTGATCATTTCCAAGAAGTGGAAATATATAAATATATAAAATATATATTATATATCTATATATGTGTGTGTGTGTGTGTGTGTGTTGTGTGTATGTGTGTGTGTGTGTGGTCTTGTTATTGCCCCAGCTCCTGCCAACCTAGCAGTTTGAAAGCATTTCCCCAACTGCACAGGGGAAACCTTTACACACAGACAGACAGACACACTGTGTATATATACTATGTGTGTGAGAGAGTATATATAATATATAGTTAGTTTATTTGTGTGTTGGGGGGAAAACCCCGAGCCAGCATCATTATATCAGGTTGCTTTGAGAGATCTCAGTAGATATAAATAACTAGAAGAGTGAGTTGTAAAATCTACAGACTTAAATGTATGATAGATTGATTGTGTGTTCACTCTCCTGAAACAAGTTCTTAATTGGTTGGTTGATTAAGACAAAAAAGAAGTGCCAAATGTTATTAGGATTAAAAACAAACCTTTTGGTTCTTATATGCAAGATGTTTAGCCAATGTTTTTAATTTGAAACTTATTCTTCCTTACGTGTACATTTTGTAAAATGAGAATGCTGCATACAAATCACTTCTGATCTAGATCCACAGACACAACTGGGACTTGAGAAGCTGACAAATTGATAGATTTTGTTTTTGTTTTTCTGGCTGATATTGCTTGATCACCTTTATCAAGGAAAGTTTAGCAAGATTTTTAGTGCTATGGATATGTGATAACAGTTGTAATGGCAAAGTACCACCTCTTCTATACCTGTGCAACAAATAATGTTGATTACTTATCATCCAACTAGAAAAAAGTGAAGCTCCTTGTCTATAACTAATCAGGGCTAAATGTGTCAAATATTTAAAATCTAAGTTTCCAAGTTCAAATACTGACAATTCTGATTTTTGAAATAGAATTAAGGAGTTGTTAATATGAATATCTGAAACACTGGAAAACCCTATTCCATAAAATTATGCTTTAAAAGTGAACAAATTTATTTGACCTAGCATAAAACATATATGGCAGAAATATCTCCATTCTAATGAGATAGAACATTTCTGGTGATCGGAGGTTCGGTTTTAGATATTTATTTAACATATTTATAAAATGCATCCTACAGTTTACAGCACTGAAATGATTTATAGCCATTTAATTGTATTAATTAATTCAATTTATTATAGTTGTTAAGGTTGCCCACTCCATAAAATTCAGGATGACTATAGAATACATGGTTTCTTGAGAATGATCCATAGAAGTGAAGTCTTGGAGAATTATTTTTCTAACCAGTGACATGACACTCTTTCTAACTATGCAAAAGCTTCTTAGGGATATACTGCCCTCACATGGAGCTCTAACTTCTATTTTCCAACTCTGTGTATCAGAAGAGAAACCATTAGATTCTACAGCAGTCATTCTGCATCTGTGGGTTATTTCATTTGTACATCTTATCCTTCCTTAGAGTTTTTCTCCTTCTGAAATGCTGCTTCAACTTGTTTCAGGAAGACAGTTTGTGCCTTTTTGTAAGTATTCATCCTTATAGCTGTCCTGAGTAATTGTGGAGGGGAAATTGGCAGTATCAAACTTTATTAAATTTAAAATAAAGTGGTCTGAGTGGCTGTCCTCCTCCTTTGTTGCTTTGGTTATATGTAGCCCAGAAAGAATCATGCCCCTCTTAAAACAATTCCTTACAAACTTCTTTTTGAGAAAGGACTTGCCAGAGAGAGTGGGGCACCCTAAGTCCAGGCAACATGGCTGGGAGAATATATTCAATGCCACAAAGTAATGACTCCATTTTCATGTGTATATCACTGAAAGCTCAAGTCCTTCATGTCTCACTTTAACAGAGCATCTTGGAATATTTTCATTAGAATATTATGTTACTATTACCACTATATTTTGTTTTGCATTTTTTTTCCTCATTGATGTCTTTTTTACCTTCTAAGGTAAACCCTTGCGGATACTTTGACCTATTCTGATCATGTACTGTTAGAGTGGCAACACTCTAGTGTAAGATTGTTTTGCCTGTAATACACAACTATTCCAGTGGTTGGTGTTCAGCTGTTAGTGGCTCAATGATTGCCACAATTACCTTTGACCAGTATAACTGAAAACTGAATAAGATAAGAAATCAAATATGTTTTTAAAATGGTTCTTTCCTCCTTGTTTGTTTTAAAGGGATTTCTCCCTACATCCACCATAATTCCATTTTCTTTGTTTCTGCATGCTCTAAAAGCTGCATTACTGTATCATTATTTTTAAATCCATTTAGCAGAAAAGGAAATGTCTAAGATTCTGTGTACATAAAAAATTCTGTCTTTCCAGGTCATCCTACATTTAAAAATGTAGTTCTCAAGTCTTATTTGCAGCTAGGTATAATTATGACTTTATGCACTAAGGTTAGTGTGTCATCTTCATTTGAATACTGCATTAAATATGTTAAGCAGTTGTAATTTGTTTTAACGTGCTTATACAAGAACTTGCTTTCAACTCTATTGATTTATTCCTCTATAAACTGGATAGTTACAGAATAATGGGTAGTGGTTTTTTAGCTGACAACATACGTTGAACTGAAAGACTGGGGAAGACTGCACTCAAATGATTAAATAAAAATTCTCCCAGAAAAATGGCACATAGAAATGAACATCCCATAAATGTGGAAGTCTTTCTATAACGTTGGTCACTAGAGACATGTCAATAGACTGAACCATATTGGTTCTGGCAGTCTTTCTAGTGGGACAAAATTTGCCTTCAAGTACTATCTTTTCTCTTTTTTTCAATGTCAGCCTGAAGGCCCTAAAACAACATGTGTTCACTTCATGTCATAGAGATATTGCTTTTGGTATTGCAAATACATTACCATACTGAACTTTTTCGTAAAACAGATGGTACATATTAAGGTCTCTGTTCCTTAGATGATTTCTGCAACAATTGCACTGCATTCCTCACATTGACAAAAACATCATCAGCACCATACAGTGCCGCACTAGATGATATCAGAGTAGAAAATGAAGACCCACAGGAGAAAGATCTATAGAGGTGAGTGTTCCCCTTTAGGAAACAGAAAGGTGTATTAATCAATTACAGGAAATGCTTTCTTGCACATTAATACAGTAGTCTTGAAAAACAATCTGTTTAACTAGTACATGCCAAACAGTAAAGTTATATTGATTTGGTAAGAAAGAAGAAAATGTTTAAAGTCATCTAGTCCAATTTCAAAATATCATGCTCACAATCTATTAATATATGCATTCCATATTTTAGTGTGTGGATATAATCTGAGTCAACTCATTATCTAAAATTGTATGCTATTATAACTACATATAGATTAATGAAAACATTCAATCCTAACATTATACAGTGTACCTCATAATTGAAAAGAGGGTGATTCCAACTCTCTCGGTCTCAGATTTGGATCTTCTGTAGCTTTGCTGCATAACTGTTTAGAATTACAATCTGTTTGAGTTTTATGTTATAAAAATCATATTATCAAAGTGAACCACATTGACTCCAATTTCTACTCTTTCATTTTATATACTCTTTTTGATGAGGCAGGTAACTAGGAAAACACGTATATTCAAATGATATGTGTCATGATTTTTGAGTTAAATGTACACTCTTTTAGCATGCCACCGTTATGATACTAATAACAATACTTCAATTGTATTTACTGAAAGTAACACTAGTAGTGAGAAATATTGTCAGTTGGCTAATACAAAAACATTGCTACATACAAAAAGAATACCTGATAGGTATTGTGATGACCCGGAGTGGATCAAAAATGAAATGGTTTCAGGCATGGGTGAAATGAATGGAGACAGTCTTAGTTGGTAAACTTTCAGCTCTTTATTACATAGTGACTTAAGACTTTAATAACAACAACTCTGCCTTATATAGGCAACCTTAATGTGAAATAACCAATAGGGAGCTGTAAGACGCTAGCTCCAAAACCAATAAGAGTCCTTCGTTAAGGGCCAATCGGATTCTCTGAACCCAACCAATCCGATTGAGCTGCTTAACAACCAATCAGAAGTGCAGGGCCAGAACCCTGCACTTTACCCCAAGCTCGCTTTTATTTTAACTATTTACATACATAACAAAAAATATAACAAAAACCAAAACATAAATAAAGGTCCTTTAATGCCTTCAACTTGGCTTCACTGTTTAATTGTTCACAGTTGTAGATTAAACTATTTTCAAAATAACATTCCAAATGAAAGAAACACAGTTCAAATTCAAAGAGCAGATAATGAAGCAAAAACCAAAAACAAATGGCACTGAATAAAGTTCCACGACAGACCAGGATAAATAATTAGAAACATCAGGAAGATAACCAGGTACAGTCCATTGGAAGAACGCCAACCAAGATAAACCTCATCTAGGAATAAAACACTAACTTGTCTTCAGCATTTGTCAGCACTCAGGTCCAACTTCTTATGCAGATCTTACACCTGCAAACCATGAAGAAGATCATGGCCCTCTTCTCCCGAGTAGACCATGTTTTTCCCTGATCCGGTCCTTCAGAGTCAGTCTCCACCAGGGGCATGACAGGTATCAGCTTTGACTATTGAGTTTGTGGCTTTTACCAACCAGATCAAATAATAAAACAGCATTGATTCATACTTCCCCAAATGTTCCTGGACTTAGATGGTTGCAGCACTGTCATCAGAATGTGAGGATTGCAGACTAGAAACTATATTACATTTTTAGTCATCTCAATCCTGGCTACACTAATAATACACTAAAACAAGAATGCTTTAATAATCTACTTTTTAGTAGAATAGAATAGAATAGAATAGAATAGAATAGAATAGAATAGAATAGAATAGAATACTTTATTGGCCAAGTGTGATTGGACACACAAGGAATTTTTTCTTGGTGTAAATACTCTCAGTATACATAAAGAAAAGATACATTTGTTAAGAATAAGAATCATAATGTACAACACTCAATGATAGTCATAGGGTATAATCAACAATCAAATCATACTAGGAAACAGTCAATATAAATCATAAGTGTTAAGTCCTGGGCATGGGCGCAAGGAATGGAGACGAGACATCGAACGGTGACTTCAACTCTTTATTAACAAGAAAGGACAGAGCAAAATACTTGGGCAGCAGCAGCTCTTTTATAGAGCTGGCTGCTGTCAAAACAACCAATGAATTGAGTTTACCGCTTTCACAAGCGTCCAATCAGGGGGCCCCGTTAACAGCCAATCAGACTGGCCAAAAACGACCAATCACAACTCGCTATCTACGGGCCAATGAGAAGTGCAGGATTACAAGCCTGCTGTAAAGTAAAGTTGTTGAGGGTTGTATCCTTATAACAATAAGGAGACAAGTTGTCATAATTACAATCCTACAATCACAAGTGGGAGGGGATGGATGATAAGGAGTGATGAGAAGATTAACAGTAATAGTAGTGCACACTTTGTAAATAGTTCAATAGTATTGAGGGAATTATTTGTTTAGCAGAGTGTTTGGCTTTCGGAAAAAAACTGTTCTTGTGTCTAGTTGTTCTGGTGTGCAGTGCTCTATAGCATCGTTTTGAGGGAAGGAGTTGAAACAGTTTATGTCTGGGATATGAGGGGTCCGTAAATATTTGCACAGCCCTCTTTTTGACTTGAACATTACAGAAGTCTTCAATTGAAGGCAGGTGGGTAGTAATTGTTTTTTCTGCAGTCCTAATTATCCTCTGAAGTCTGTGTCTGTCCTGCTGGGTTGCAGAACCAAATCAGACAGTTATAGAGGTGCAGATGACAGACTCAATAATTCCTCTGCAGAACTGGATCAGTAGCTCCTTGGGCAGTTTGAGCTTTCTGAGTTGGCGCAGAAAGAACATTATTTGTTGTGCTTTTTTGATGACGTTTTTGATGTTAGGTGTGCATTTTAGGTCATATGATATAGTAGAACCTAGAAATTTGAAGGTCTCTACTGTTGATACTGTGTTGTCTAGTATTGTAAGAGGTGGTAGTATGGGAGGGTTTCTTCTAAAGTCTACCACCATTTCTACGGTTTTGAGTGTGTTCAGTTCCAGATTGTTCTGGTTATACCATGAGGCAAGTTGTATAACCTCCATCTGTATGCAGATTCATCATTGTCTCGAATGAGACCAATCACTGTTGTGTCATCAACAAACTTCAGTATTTGAACAGATGGATCATTTGAGATGCAGTCATTGGTATATGAAATGAAGCTTGCCATGCCGCTAGAGCTAAAATCTATTTCATATCTCTGTATATTTTGGCCTGATTATTGCTTCAAAAAAAAAGGCTTTTAAAGGTTCTAGATAATCTGGATAACTTTTGAAGTACACTGGCATGCATCTTCAGCAAAATTTTCAATGTTATGTGTTCTTATGGACCTTTATAAAAACCCAGTTCTATCATGGAAGCATGTAAGAAGGCTGTCAGCTACCACCTCACACCCCCTTGTGCTTTGATACCATGCAGTGACAGTCTGCAATGAACTATGGGGAGAGGGGATGAAAGGGGGAAAGTAATTGGGGGAAAGTGAAAGTAACTGCTGCTTGTAGAAAGTGAGGACAATTACTTTATGTCTCCCCATCAAAAAAACATTGCTTGCTGTATCTCCATGGAACATGTTTCAAGGTCAGCTGGCTAGGACAATGCAGCTGCATATCAACCTACACTTGAAATGTCCATTCTGAAAACATCTTGCTTGAAAACCTGATTGGTCAATGGAAGGGGGCTAATGATGGGAGACAGCTAAGGGAGGGAAAAGTTGAACTTGGGTATTTTGGCACGCAATTCTGGCTATGCGCTACTGCAGTGCACTTGATTTTTAATAAAACTATACCTTTCTCAACAAATGGAGTGAAGGATCATTTCTATTTAGCAATAGCAATAACACTTAGATTTATATACCACTTCACAGTGCTTTTACAGCCCTCTCTAAGCAGTTTACAGAGTCAGCATATTGCCACAAACAATTTGGGTCCTCATTTTGTTACCCTCATAAGGATGGAAGGCTGAGTCAACCTTGAGCCTGGTGAAACCTGAATTGCCAAACTGCTGGCAGCCAGTGATCAGCAGAAGTAGCCTGCAGTACTACTTTCTAACCACTGTACCACCACGGCTCTTTAGAGGTTTAAGTTGCAGCAGGTCTGACAAGGACTCAGTGGAAAATCTATTATGTAAAGTATGTAAATTACTATTTACAAACCCTAAGATTTGTAAAAAGTAATTCAAATAATAATAATAATAACAACAATAAGCTGCAACATTAAAAAGAAAGAAACTGAAAGCTTCATTTTGGCTGCTCTAACAGCAAGCTATTTAAACATGCAATTAAAGCTAAAATCATCAAATCATTTAAATTGTACAAACAAGCAGAAGAAATAATAGACATACTTAGTTTGTGCAAGACCACAAAACTTATAAACAATGACAGTGTTAACCAGAGAACAGACAAAGCTGAAAAGATCAGAGCACCAAAAACAAAATGGAGCTGGTGGAAAAAAGGACAACAGGCCGTAACATGGAATGATGGAAATGAAGGCAACAAATTAACCATGAGTCCCAATTGGCAGGGACGAAAGACACCGGTAGAGAATAAAAATAAATACAGGAAAAAAGATAAATAAATAGACAAATAATAAGGACATTAGAAATTATGGAAGAGCAAGATAAATAAAGATCAATCAAATAATTAAGACAAATCTTAATAAGTTAGGGAGAAATTGGAGCTCAAAAACTTTTAAAAATATAGGGAAGAAAAAGATGAATAAAACTAATATAATAGTAAGCAAGTTAAATAACAAGGTAGAAAAACAAGCACAAAAAAAGGATTTAAAAAATAGGCATAATTACCTAGAATTGAGAAGGTAGAAAAAAGATTAAGAGCAAAGCACATCCATCAACCAAAAAAGGGAGATTTTCAAATGTAGATTTTAAACCATAAAATTTTTAAATTTTGTAAACTTTAAAATAACTATTACATTTTTAAATTTTTAACTTAAATTTTTCAAAAAATGTGGCAAAATCTTTCACATCCGTAAATGAACTACCAAAATGAAACATATTTAAACTATTTTTTCTCTTTCTTTAAACTTATATAATTCTACTTTCACATATTTTTTTTTATCCTTAAAAGAACCAGCAAAAGGAAACAAGCTCATGGAACAGGTGATTGATACTATTGTGGTTTGCGATATATGTTCCATGTATGTGCTTTGCCCTAAGAATACCCAAATTGTATATGTATTAAATGTAAACTATATGAACCAGTAGAAGAAAAACCAAAGAATCTGGAGCAGTGGTGGCTAACCTTTTTGGGTTCCTGTTCCAAAAATTGTGTGCGCACTTGCACACTCGCGCTCACATGCCAGCACCCTATGCATTCATGTGCAATCCCACCCACCCACGTACTCCACCCCTGCCACCCCTTTACCTGCACTGCGCTTCAGCTGATTTTCGGCTGGTTTGAGGCCTTTTCCGGCCTTCCAAAGGCTTGAGGAAGGTTTCTGCAGGCTTCTACAAGCTTTGTAGGCCAAAATCTAGCCCTGTTTCATCACTTCCTGTTTTTCCGAAAAACTGGAAGTGATGAAACAGGACTAGATTTCGGCCTACAAAGCATGTAGAAGCCTACAGAAGCCTTCCTCAAGCCTTTGGGAGTCCGAAAAAGGCCTCAAACCAGCTGAAAATCAGCTGTGAAGCGCACACATGTGCATTGAGGTGAATTTGCCTGCAGCTTGCATACCAGCACAAATGGCTCTGCGTGCCACCTGTGGCACATGTGCCATAGGTTTGCCATCACAGATCTAGAGGCAACTCTAGCCAAACTCCAAACTAACCAAGAAATCTATAATCCAATCAAACTAGATAAAGAACAGCTAACTTCCAGAGGATTTGACTCTGGATTTGACCCTTGGAGGAAAACAAATGGAGGCATATCACACATAGAAGGAAACCCAATAACCAAAGAAAGAAGCCACATACATCTAACAAACCACTACTGCCCAATCTATCCCAGCCAGAATCAGCCCCATTAAAACTGAGCAATCGATTTCTCTTCCAAGATGAAAATACACAGACCTGTCAAAGAATACCTGCAAGACACCTAGAAAAGAGACATCATCAAATATCCCTTAAAAAGTCACATCATCAAACACACCTGAGATAAACAGATAAGCATCTCAGATCGCATCCTCAGAAAAGGAAGGTGAGTGTTGGTGATGAGATATTCTATTCTCAGAGGAACAGAACCAGCCATCTGCAGACCAGACATACAATCTAAGGAGGTATGTTGTCTCCCTAAAGCAAAAAGCAAGGATGTGGCTGAGAGCCTAACCAAAATAATTAAACCCACAGGTTACGACCCTTTTCTCCTCCTTCACATAGGGACAAATGATGTAACTGTTATGTTCTGCGCATGGTGCAAGGAACGGAGACGAGGCAGTGAACAGTGAACTTCAACTCTTTATTAATCATTCTGAACAGAGCAAAACCCTAGGGCAGCAGCAGCCCTTTTATAGGGTAGGCTGCTGACCTATTAGCCAATGAGAAACATGGAAGTATTAAACCCTTGAACCAATGAGAGTTGGCCCGTTAACAGCCAATCAGATTCCCCAGAAAGGACCAATCCGATATTGCTATTATTGGCCAATCAGAAGTGCAGGATTAGAACCCTGCTTTTCCTTAAGGTTTGTTAAACTTTATTAAATGCCTTTATTAGTTCATAACACCCCTTCCCCCCGGGTTCCGTTTGAGGGGTGCGGTGACGTAATCCCTAAGATATGCAGGTTGTTTTAACTTTCTATTAGATTTGCGCTGTCCCACCAGTTCCTGTCTGTTGTCCAGTTTCGGCGGGACGTTTTTAGATATATCTGGTATAGGTGGTTCTGCATCCTCACTGGATGACTTGGTGCCGCTAATTCTGTCGTTGTTGTCCTCCGATCTTTGCAGGCTTGCCTCCGTTGAGGTATTCCTCTGTGGCGAGGCCAACCCCCTCCCTGATTCTTCTTCATGTATCGCGCCTGGCTGCTGACTTCCTTTGATTCTGCTTTCCACCATCTCAAATTCGGTTTCTTCGACATCCCCTCCCCCCTCAGTTTGAGAGTCACAGGAGTCACGGGAACTGGGTTGTAGCCTAGAGTGAAGCTGATCTATATGGCGTTTCCACATTTTTCCATCCCATGTTTGCACACGGTAAGATCTGGGCCCAGTGGTTTGAGTTACGGTTGCTTCGACCCATAAAGGTTCGCCGGAAAGGTTTTTAGTGAAAACTAAGTCGCCTACCATGAACTCGCAGCATTTTCCGCTAGATCCACAGGGTTTCTCTGGCTCGTAGGATGGGTGGAGCCGGTCGAGGTGGAAACAGAGCTTGCGTCCCATTAACAGTTCAGCTGGAGTCTTGTTGTGTGGGGTGATGCTGTGTGGGGTGATGTGTTGGAGTAGGAGTATTCTGTTTAGTTTGTCGTCAATGTCCCCATAGTCCATTTTGTGGAGAGTTTCTTTAACAAATTGGACCATGCGCTCAGCCCTGCCGTTAGCCGCAGGGTGCGCTGGCGAAGTTAGCGCATGGCGGATACCCCGGTCCACTAAGTATTGTTCAAACGCCAGGGCGGTGAACTGGGGTCCGTTGTCGGAGACCAGAACGTCTGGCAGTCCATGCGTTGCAAATAGCCTATTCAATTTTCGGATGATGGACTCTGTTGTGGTATTCTTCATTTCGTGGATCTCAAGCCAGTTGGAATAGGCATCTACTGTTAGGAGGAACGTATGTCCTTTAGTAGGTCCTGCAAAGTCAACGTGGATGCGGGACCCTGGACCCCGGGGGGTTTCCCATTTTGTTGGAGTTGCTCCAGGTGGGGCACTGCTGACTTCTTGGCACTTTAGACAAGTCTTTACTCAGGCTTCGATCTGCTTGTCGATGCCTGGCCACCACGCATAGCTTTGTGCGAGCGCTTTCATACGCACGATGCCGGGGTGACCGTCACGCAATGTTTTCAATGCTGCTCATTGTAACCGCTTTGGGACGACGACTCTATCTCCCCATAGGATGCAGCCCTTTTGCGAAAAAAGTTCCGTTTGCCGGTTTTTGAAAGGGGTGAAGTCGTCAGGGGTTTGTTCTATTGGCCATCCTCTTTCGACCCAGCTAAGAACTCACGCCAAGACAGGATCTCGTTTGGTTTCGATTGCAATGTCTCTGGCTGTTAGCGGTGGTGACTGTAGCATTTCAATCTGGAGTGTCATAAGGGTTGGAGCTGGGTCATCAACGGTTTCCGGAAATGGGGCACAGCTCAATGCATCAGCGTGGGGAATGGCTTTCCCCGGGCGGTGTAGTAATTTATAGTTGTACGCAGCTAAGAACTCCAACCAGCGAGTCATTCTAGGTGACAATATATAGGGAGTTGGCTTGTCTCCCGCTATAATCCCTAGCAAAGGTTTGTGATTGGTAATAATAGTAAAAACTCGTCTATACACATATTCATGAAACCGTTTCACAGCAGATACAACAGCAAGAGCCTCTTGGTCAATTTGGCTATAGTTACGTTCAGCCTTTGATAGGGTTCTTGAAAAATAGGCAAAGTCTCATTATACTGCATTAAAACAGCATCTGAGGTTAGTAAGTTTTTCACTTGTCGGAATGCGTGCTCCTCTCGGTGTCCCCAGACCCAGGTTACTTTTTTGTCGAGAAGACTATGTAGGGGCTCAGCTACGATCGCTTTCTGGGGCAAGAAGATGTTGTAAAAGTTAATGAGCCCCAGGAACGCTTGGAAGTCAGTCTTATTTCTGGGTCTTGGGACATTTTTGATTGCTTTTAGTTTGCTATTAGTGGGGTGAATGCCTTGTTTATCAATTAGGTACCCCAGGAACTCTACTTTATCTGTAAACAGTTGACTTTTTTTTTTTTTAACCTTTAGGCCGGAGTCTTTAAATTTCTGGAGAACCATTTTAAGATGCTTTCCTAGTACTTCTTTATTCGGGGCCGCAATTAAAATGTCATCAAAGTATGGCACGACCCCTTTGATCCCTTGCAAGAGTCTCTCCATCAGACTTTGAAAAATCCCTGGGGCTACGCTCACTCCGAATTGGAATCGGTTGCATTTAAAGGCGCCTCAGTGCATAACGATTGTCTGTACCTCTGCAGTTTTTTTATCTACAGGCAGTTGTTGGTACGCCTGTGTTAAATCCAATTTAGCAAAGACTTTTCCGCACCCCAGAAGGTGTTGCACTACCGGCACCGGGTAAGGGTTCTGTTGAAGGGCGTGATTAAGGGTGGCCCGGTGGTCCCCACAAATCCTGAACAATCCATCCAGTTTGATGAGTGTTACGATTGGGGTTTCCCAACGAGGGTGGTCAGTTGGTTCTAAAACACCCTGGGCTATTAATTTATCGAACTGCTCATCAATTTTTGGTTTAAGGGCAAAAGATACCCGACGAGGCTTAAGGCGGATGGGGGCTCCTTCAGGGTTAAGGTTAAATGATATCGGGGTTCCCTTGTACTCGCCTAGTTTGTCTGCAAAGATGTCCTGGAATTCCTGGATGAGGGCCTCCTCCCAGTCATCGCTTCTGGTTTGGTGAATGCCGGCTACCTCGATCCCGAGTGGGGCGAACCATTGAAGGCCTAACAAACTAGGCCGGTCACGGTCGACAACAGTCAGTGGTAATGACACAGTACGATTTTTGAATGATACTTGGACTTGGCTGGATCCAACGACCAGAATTCGGTTCCCCTGATAATCTTTGAGTATGATTCTTTGGGCTCTGAGGTCTTGACGCCAGATGGCAGGGATTAATTGTTTAAAGGTCTTCCAGGAAACCATCGAGAGGATCGATCCTGAGTCGACTTCCATCACACAAGGCTGGTTTTCAATGGCGACCTTCACTCGGATCTTCTTTGCATCTAACGATGAAGCGTGACCGATTATAATGGTTTGGTGTGCCTCTTCCCGTCTCGTTGAAGTGGCCAGTGTTTCATTTCTGTAGGAGTGGTTGTTCCACTGGTGGTTCAATTGTTCCTGACCCACAGGACGATTCCCTGTGGTCTGGCGGTAATTGTTTCCCTTTTGAATTGGGCTGGATCCTTGCTTGCTTCTACAGACCTTCCCGATGTGGCCTCTTTTCCCACAGAAATGGCAGAGCGCATTGAGGAATTGGCAGTCTGATCGTGGGTGGTTTGCCCCACAACCCGCGCATTGGTGCGGTAGTCTTTGATTCCGCTGGTGGCGTTGGTCACGTTCAGACCGGAGTCGGTTGACCTCCTCCTCACCACTTTCTGATGGCGATTCAAGGTCCTCGTGGTGGGTCGCTGTTGTGTGCCTCTCTAGGTGAGGTGAGGTATCACTGGCGAGTTGACAGAGCGGTGCGTTGGTGCGGCGCATTCAGGCGACCAACTTCCTGGTTGCTGCAGTAGCGTCTTTGATGACATCAGCAAGGTCGATGTCCCCTTTGGCCATGATCTTGCTCTGTACTGTCTGGTCATCTAATCCCAGAACTATTCGGTCTCTCAGAGCTTCTTTGAGGTCTGTGAACCCACAGAGGCCTCCCAGGTTCCGGAGGTCTGCGATGAAATCTGCGATGCTCTCTCCTTTCCGTTGGTCCCTCTGGTAAAATTCATGTCTTCAGACAAGTGTTGGTATGCTATGCGGGTGCATAGTGGGCCCGTAGAAGGGGCGCGAGGATGTCCCAGTCCATGGTTTTCACCTCAGCCGGTTTTGCTAGTGCCTTGGCCATCTTAAAGACAGCAGGCCCGCAATGGGTCAGGAACACTGCTCGCTTTTTCCCTGTAGTGGCATCCTTCAAGTTGTTGGTCTCCAGAAACATCTGGAACCGGTCTATGTATGAGTCCCAGTCTTCTTGTGCCGGGTCAAATGGAGCAGGTGGTATGGCGCCGCCGGACATGGTTTCCATTGTCAATGCGCCTTCAGCCATGTGCTCTGTTTGGTGCTCTATAATATTCAGTCAGCTCTGATGTCTCCGCATCCCACCCTCGTCGCCAGTGTTATGTTCTGCACATGGGTGCAAGGAACGGAGACGAGGCAGTGAACAGTGAACTTCAACTCTTTATTAATTATGCTGAACAGAGCAAAACCCTAGGGCAGCAGCAGCCCTTTTATAGGGTAGGCTGCTGACCTATTAGCCAATGAGAAACATGGAAGTGTTAAACCCTTGAACCAATGAGAGTTGGCCCGTTAACAGCCAATCAGATTCCCCAGAAAGGACCAATCCGATATTGCTATTATTGGCCAATCAGAAGTGCAGGATTAGAACCCTGCTTTTCCTTTAGGTTTGTTAAACTTTATTAAACGCCTTTATTAGTTCATAACAGTAACAAAGAACCTGAGTACAATATTGAGAGTTTACAGGCAATAAAGTTAAGGCGTTAGGAGCACAAGTTGTGTTCTCATCAGTACTCCAAATGAAATGTCAATACTCATTGAGGGAAAAAGAATTCTAAAAATAAACCATTGGCTAAAGGGTTGATATTGCCAAGAAAACTTTGGTTTCCTGGAACATGGACTTCATTACCTACATGAAAGATTCTTGGCAAGGGCGGGCTAAATCTTAAAACCAGGGAAAATGAACACAGAAAAAGACTAACTCAACTCAATTAAACTAGAAATTGAGAGGTGGGGGAGGGTGACCAGTCTTTAGAATCTCTAGAACACAAAACCAAATCATAAATCCCAAGAAAACAAATCAAACAATGAGGTAGGGAGTGATGAGAAAAAAAGAAAAACTCAAACAAGTAGGAGATGCAGGAAACAAACTGGTGGACAATCCTAAAAGTCTTAAATGCTTATATAAAAATGTTCAAAGCTTGGGGAACAAACAGGGTGAACTTGAAGCAATAGTACATGAGGTAAACTATGACAAAATTGCCATTACAGAAACCTAATGGGACAAAACCCATGACCGGAATGTACTGATGGATAGATACAAATTGTTCAAAAGAAACCGATCAACAAAACGAGGTGGAGTTGCACAATATATATATCTACAGAAATGCACATGATCAAAGATAAAACTGTACCAGAATATATATTGGTCAATGTAAAAGGGAGAAAAGAGTGTCATTGCCATAAGTGTATATTACAGGCCACCCAACCAGTCAGAAGAAATAAACAAACTCTTTGCCAACCAGTTAAAAATGTATGTAGAAAGTATACCACAGTAGTAATGGGAGACTTTAACTATAAAAAGTTGGGTTTCATTGTCAAGAAAAAGGTGAAATATTTAGGTGTTATGTTGACAAACACAAATATAAAACTGTGCAAAAATAACTATGTACCTCTTTGGAAGGGTATTAAACAGAATTTACAAAGATGGGAGAAATTGCATTTATCATTACTGGGAAGAATGTCTGTAATCAAGATGAATATTTTACAAAAGATGCTTTTTTAAATTTCAGATGTTACCAATACTCACAACTGTCAACCCATTTCAGCAATGGCAGAAGAATATCTCTGAGTTCATATGGCAAGGGGAAAAAACAAAGAATTAGATATAAGCTATTACAAGATGCCAAGGAAAGTTGGGCCTACCTAATATGAGATTGTATTTCGATGCATGTTGCTTCACCTGGGCAAAAGAATGGTTGAATCTCCAGAACAAGAGACAACTCGCATTAGAGGGCCATGAATTAAGATTTGGATATAATAAAAGTAAAGTTAATGTTGATTTTAATAACCATTTTGTTAGTCGTGAAATACTAAGAGTTTGGAATAAATATAAAACACAGCTCTCCACAAAGCTGCCCCTTTGGGTGTCACCACGGGAAGCTTTTTTAAAGAAAAGAAATGGTGGCAAAGCCAAATTGGCTAAAGTATTGTAAAATTTTATCTTCTAATTCTGGTGACCCAATATGAAAGCCGAGGGAAGAACTTGAATCAAAAGGTTATGCTTGCCATTGATTTACTTCTCAGCAACTGAAAGTTTCAAATTAGATGAAAAGTGCTATTGATTTGACTTAGTTAAATGTGGCAATGATGAATGTATTATTGCTATGATTTATAAAAAGTTATTGAAATTGTAATTGAAAAATTAATATGTAAAACATTGTATGATTCAGTGGGCAAGGAATTTTGGATATAATGCGATGCTTGAACAATGGGAAAATATGTGGACGAAGGGTTTAAAATTTATATTAAATTATAATCTAAAAGAGAATTTCTATAAGATGAGTATTTGGTATTTAATACCAGATAAGTTATCTAAATGTATAAAGGCATGTCAAATGAATGTTGTAAAAATAAAGAAGGGACTTTTTAATCATCTATGGAGGACATGTGATGAAGCAAAAAGATATTTGGAGTATGGTTTATATTTTAATACAAATATTTTAATACAAATCTCCATGAAAATGGCGATAAAAATGAAAGCAGGACTTTTCTTTTTGGATCTAATGGAAAGCGTACTGGAGAAAAAAATGGAACTTTGTTATTGTATATGTTGACAACAGCAAGACTATTATATGTACAAAAATGGAAGAACGCTTCAATTCCTACCATGGACAAATGGTTGCAGAAGTTGAAATTGGGTGAAATGGCAAAACTGATTACTTTGATTAAAGAAAAAAATATAAGTTCTTTTGTTTCTACATGGAAACCGCTTCTGAACTTTGTGCTTGAAGTGGAAAAGAATGGAACTCTTGACTTTGTGTTTTATAGATTAGATCTTCATAGAAATGACTTGTTCATACTATTATGGAAAAGCAAAAAGTTGTGATTTGATGTTAATGCATTATTTTACTGTAACAGAGAGTCAATTATCCTTTTCTTCCCCCCCCCAATCTTTCCTCACTTCTCTTCTGCCTTTCCCCTCCCTCTCACAGCTCTTCTATTTATTTTTGTATTTTATAATGCTCTAGAACTTAATAAAAAGGTTTTTTTAAAAGGTTATGAGCAATTTCATACGCTTATTCTGTTCTGTACATTCATTAACATTCTTGAAACCCCACGCTTTGATTGGCCAAAGCGCGGGGCGGTCTGATTGGTTTAGTGAGCCGTGCTGATTGGCCTGCTAAGAATCTCCCGTGATTGGTGGATACGAATCGCGGGAGATTCAAAGCAGTGCCATTGGCCGCAGCCACCGCAGCTTGCGAATAAAAAGCCGCTGTTTTTACCCTTGGAGCCAGATTGGTTCCAGGGACCCAATAAAGAGCTGAAACCTAGTCACCGCCTCCTGGTCTCCTTACCAACGGACATGAAACTGGCGACGAAGGTGGGATCCCGATTCTGAACCCCAGCAAGCATGTGTCCAACGGAAGCAAGACTGACGAGATGGCCAGCATCGCTCCACCCGCGCCCTTCAACCCCGCTAGCGAGGACTTTGAATCCTACATGGACAGATTCTGCATGTTCCTCGAATGCAGCGACATGAAGGATGCCACTGGGCCAAAGAAACGAGCCGTCTTCCTGACACACTGCGGGCCCGCAGTGTTCAAGATGGTGAAAGCCCTAGCGAAAGCCGCTGACATCACTGGGATGGACTGGGCCGACCTCGAACCTTTACTCCGAAAACACTACGCTACCACCGTGCCCACCCTCATTAGACGGCATGAGTTTTATCAGTGGGACCAGAGGTCGGGCGAAAGCCTCAGTGACTTTGTTGCGGAGCTGCGGAACCTAGGAGGATTATGTGGGTTCTCCGACATGGACGAGACCCTATGGGACCGAGTCGTGCTCGGGTTTTGGGACCCAGTCCTACAGAGTCGGCTGATGGCCAAAGGCGACATCGCCCTCGCCGATACCATCGCTGAAGCCACCGCAGCCGAGGCCACCAGGCAGTCAGCAAACCGCATGCAGAGACCGGATGCCGGGGACCACACCACGAACAACAACCCTTGACAGGCAACCGAGGCCCAACCAGAAGCAAGTCACCGCGAAACTACCACCCACCATGGCAAATTCCACTCCGCCTCTGACACTTCGGGCGAGGAGGAAGAAATCCACCGGCTCCAGGCAGGACACGACCAGCACAGTCGGCGGGGTTGAAAGTTGGGGACCGCGTGTGCCGGTTGCAGAGGCGACCACCCTAGATCTGAGTGCCGGTTCTTCGATGCAGTCTGCCGGCACTGTGACAAAAAGGGTCACATCGCCCGCATATGCTGATTAAAGAAAGCCTACAGCCCCAGACGGCGGGACCACAGTGAGCGGAGACGGGACAGCACCCCCCCCAGAACCAGAGATCGCCCAGCTGACAGCCATTGGGACCGGAGCAGGCAAGCCCGACGAGGTGGCGGGACCCGGCGGAAAGAGGAAACCCACCAGACGGTCATCATCGGCCACTCATCAACCACCGACGCCCGAAAATTCTACGTGGAGGTAGGCATCAAAGGCGAGCCATGCAAGATGGAGGTGGACTCCAGGTCCTACCTCTCCATGGTCGCCTGGCAAGAAATCAAGCATTTGGTGCCTACCATCCAAAAGAAGGGACTGGAGAACCAGAGACTAATCATTAAAGACTACCAGGGAAACCGCATCCCGGTAGTCAGAACCGGACAATTCAGAGTAACATTTAAGGGACGCTCTGCAAAGCTTCCCCTAACAATCGTGGACCAAGACTGACCCAGCCTTTTGGGACTGCAATCGTTCGCACCGCTCGGCATCGAAGTCACGGGCATCAACCACATCGCCGAGACCGATTGGGAGCAACAACTGGCACGAGACTTTCAGGAAGTGTTTGACGGCACCCTAGGCAAGTACCGAGGGCCCCCTATCTCTTTCAGCCTAGACCCGAACGTTTCCCCAAGACGCCTAAAACCAAGGCGGGTACCTTTCGCACTCAGGCCAAAAATTGACAGCGAATTGACAAGCTCGTCAAGCAAGGGGTCCTACAACCAATAGACCATGCCCGGTGGGAGACCCCAATAGTCACCCCAGTCAAGCCTGATGGGTCGGTGAGAATCTGTGGGGACTATAAGGCCACCCTAAACTGCACCTTGCAACAAAGCGCCTACCCCGTCCCAGTTGTGCAGCATCTTCTACACTCACTGGGGGGGGCAAGGTTTTCACAAAACTTGACCTGGCCCAAGCATACCAGAAGCTGCCGGTCGATGAAGAAACCGTGGAGGTGCAAACCATAGTCACCCACTGGGGAGCTTTCCGATATAACCGACTCCAGTTCGGAGTCAGCGTGGCACCTGGAATTTTCCAGAGCCTCATGGAGAGACTCTTACAAGGCATCAAGGGGGTGGTGCCCTATTTTGACGATGTGCTGGTATCGGCAGCCAACCAGCCAGAACTAGAGGATCGACTAAGGGAGGTGCTAACCAAATTCAAGGAAATCGGGCTGAAGGTGAAGAGGGAAAAGTGCCAACTTTACACAGAGCGGGTCGAGTTCCTGGAGTACCTCCTAGACCGGCACGGCATCCATCCAACCGAAGCCAAAATTAAAGCCATTGAAGAGGCCCCCACACCCAGGACTAAAACTGGAACTGCAGGCGTTTCTGGGACTGCTTAATTTTTACAATGTTTTCCTGCCCCAAAAGGCGACCGCGGCGGAGCCTTTGCATAGGCTCTTGGACAAGGCGACTACCTGGACTTGGGGGAAACGTGAGGAAGCCGCCTTCAGGAAAACCAAGGACCTGCTCACTTTGGATGCCGTTCTCATCCAATACGAGACCCTACCACTAGCAGTCACATGCGACGCATCACCTTTTGGTGTCGGTGCTGTCCTCAGCCACACTCTCCCCGACGGAAAAGAAGCATCCATCGACTTCTTTTCAAGGACCCTCACCAAACCAGAGAGAAACTACAGTCAGCTGGATAAAGAGGCTCTGGCCATCGTCGCCGCAGTGAAGAGGTTCCACAAGTACCTCTATGGCTGGACGTTCACCATTATCACCGACCACAAGCCGCTGCTGGGAATCCTCGCAGGAACAGGTCCACCCCGAACATTCTATCTCCTAGAATGACAAGGTGGTCTGAATTCCTTGCCGCCTATAGCTACCGGCTCACACACCAATCCGGTAAGACGATCACACATGCAGACGCTTTGAGCCGCTCACCGCTACCCGAGCTAGACACTGACCCAGCACCCACCACGACCACCTTCAGCATAGAGACTCTGCCCGATCTACCCATAACTGCGTCAGACACTGCCCAAGAAACTAATAAAGACAAACGTCTGGCGCGGGTGTTACATTGGGTAGAGAAAGGGTGGCCGGAAAAGGACAATGACGAGACATTCAAAACATTCCAGAACCGGCAAACAGAACTCTCGCGACAAAAAGGGTGTGTACTGTGAGGGGATAGGGTGGTTATCCCGGAAAAACTGCAAGGGAAGGTACTGGAGTTGTTACACGAGGGGCACCCGGGCATAGTTAGAACAAAAGCCCTGGCCAGGAGTTACGCTTGGTGGCCAGGGATGGATAAACAAATCGAGGCTTGGGTGGCAAGGTGTCAATGCTGCCAAGAAAGCAGACCAAGCCCTCCCACGGCACCGATCCTAGAATGGCAAACTCCCAGGGGACCTTGGTCTAGGATCCACATAGACTTCGCCGGGCCCACAAAGGGACATACATTCCTAATAACCATAGACACTTACTCCAACTGGTTGGAGGTAAGCAACATGAAAACCACCACTACAGAGGCCATGACCAAGGAACTTTGCAAACTCTTTGCA
The DNA here is from genome assembly GCA_033807585.1 of Hydrophis major. Classification (NCBI taxonomy): domain Eukaryota; kingdom Metazoa; phylum Chordata; class Lepidosauria; order Squamata; family Elapidae; genus Hydrophis; species Hydrophis major. The sequence continues at coordinate 126,937,111 of CM066331.1, forward strand.
ACACACGGCCTCCCAGATGTCATCGTGTCGGACAACGGACCCCAATTCACCTCGCTGGAATTTGAAAAATTCCTCGCGGAACGGGGCATACAACACACACTGACAGCCCTGGCGCATCCGGCGGTGAACGGAAGGGTGGAACGGATGGTTCAATTTACGAAAAAAACCATCCAGAAAATAGACCACAGGGAGATTCAAGACAAAATAAATAAAATGCTTTTCATACAACACATAACCCCGAACACGACAACAAACAAAAGCCCAGCAAAGCTACTAATGGGGAGGAAAATAAGGTCCCCACTCGATAGACTGCACCCCACATACAACCCAGAAAAAACCCCAAACTCCTCCAGCAAGCACCAATCCTTTGCACCAGGCAACGCCGTCTACGAAAATAACCTAATCGGAGACCCACTATGGGTACCAGCAACCATAACCCAACTGACAGGTCCCCGCTCGTACCGGCTACAAACAACCGACGGACGAGCATGGAAACGCCACATCGATCAATTAAGATCGAGGACAGCCACAAGAAACACAACCGACACGCAACCAGACATAACCAATCCCCTTAACACAAACCAAGAGGGGAGGGAATACCCCAGGAACCAAACCCAGAAGAAAGGAACCAGCCATACTCACCAGCAAGCAGCCAGTTCGGAACCTCACCAGGAAGAAGCAGCCAGCTCGACCAGCCCGGAAAGACCAGGCGGGAGCGGTGAAAACCGCTGCTCAACCAGCCCGGGTAGACCGGGAGGGAGCTGCAGCGAGCGGCCCGGCAAGACATACCAGGCGGTTCCACCAACAAGTCCAAGAGACACAGAGAACCCGACCGAACCGGCCGGGAGCCAATCCACGACTGACCTGCGCAGGTCCAGTAGGCAAGTACGGAGCCCCGCCTACCTACGGGACTACATTACGTAGGACCAAACCAAGAGGGGAGGGGTGTTCTGTACATTCATTAGCATTCTTGAAACCCCGTGCTTTGATTGGCCAAAGCGCGGGGCGATCTGATTGGTTTAGCGAGCCGCGCTGATTAGCCCACTAAGAATCTCCCACGATTGCTGGATACGAATCGCGGGAGATTCAAAGTGGTGCTATTGGCTGCGGTCGCCGCGGCTTGCGAATAAAAAGCCACTGTTTTTTCCCTTGGAGCCAGATCGGTTCCGGGGACCCAATAAAGAGCTGAAACCTAGTCACCGCCTCCTGGTCTCCTTACCGACGGACACGAAATATTCAATTATTAACATGAAGATGAAAGATGTAAACATTAATGCACCTCTTGCCTCCAGCAGATAACAGATAATCAGAGTTGGAAGGGATCTTGTAGGTCATCTAGTCCAACCCCCTGCCCAAGCAGGAGACCCTACACCATTTCTGACAAATGGCAGTCCAATCTCTTCTTGAAAGTCTCAAGAGATGGTGCTCCCACATCTTCCAAGGGCAAGGTGTCCCATTGGCTGATTGTTTTCACCGTCAGAAACTTTCTTCTTATTTCCAGGTTAAATCTCTTCTTGTTCAGTTTTCATCCATTATTCCTTGTCTGGCCTACAGGTGCTTTGGAAAATAGCCTTACCCCTTCCTCTCTGTGGCAGCCCCTCAAATATTGGAAGACTGCTATCATGTCTCCCCTGGTCCTTCTCTTCACTAGACTAGCCAAGCCAAGTTCCTGTAACCGTTCTTTGTATGTTTTAGTCTCCAGTCCCCTAATCATCCTGGTTGCTCTTCTCTGTATTTTTCTAGAGTCTCAACATCTTTTTTGTAATGTGGTGAACAAAACTCTAGGTGTGGTCTTACTAAGGCTTTGTAGAGTGATATTAGTACCTCCCTTGATCTTGATTGTATCCCTCTGTTAATACAACTTAGGATTGCATTAGCTTTTTTGCACCAGCACTTTATTTTAGTTGGGCTCATCCTTAGAAAATAGAGTATCTCAGGAATGTTTCAAGATATAAATCAGAAATCTTGATTCTTCTGGATATTTAACCATGCGCAGATTATCGGTGTTTAGGAAGCTTAACAGGTTGTCACTGGATACAAAGGGAAAAATGCAATGGAAGAATGGGGCCTGCGGGGCCTGTGCATGTTTTGTTTTCTTCCGACCTTCTTTTAACCCTTATTTATTCTGGCAATGCCTAAATAGAACTATCATTCCACCCACATTTTGATATAGATTTAGGATACAGTAAAACATTGATGTATTTCAACGACATAACTGATAAAAATGTCAATTTATTTGAATGGGACATATACACAATGGTGTCTGATAACTGCCTATGTTAAGCATGCTCTTTAAGATTTATTTTACAACTTTTGGCTTATTTTACAGTTTCTTATCACTTATCTTACCTCAATTTTGTCTTCATTACATTGTTATAGCAATGAGAAATGTGTAGGGTAGAAAATAATGTTGCATAGTCTTATTTTATATGCATCAGTATGAGGAGGGCTGAAGATTAAATGGGTAGGACTGCCATAGAAATGTGATCAACTGTTACATCTGTACAACAGTGGTCTTCGGAAAACAGCATGACATTTTGCAGTATTAATCAATTTCTTGCCAGTATTCTGGGACATTTGGATTTGAAAACACTCAAATTATCAGCCTAGTAAATCAAAATAGCTTTAGCGTACAATTGGTAATATAAACAGAGCTATTTCGCATGATATTCAGATTGCATTGGCTTAACTTGTTCAGCATATTATATCAAAATACATACTATTTTAGGGCTGCCTAAGTGTTAGAGGACTATCCTATATTTCAAAGGGCAACAATCCCTCTGCCACAAATCATTTTGAGTGAAAACAGAAAAGCCAGCTGGTTAGAATGTAACTTATTTTTATTGTTAAAATCAGTTCCAAAGTGGATAATTCATATGTAAAATTACACAGTCCAGAGTTACAGTTGTCTACTTGCATCACCAGTTACAGTGAATCACCAAAACCATACCTAATTCCAGTATAATTCAGGGTAGATTTTTGTATTTTAACAAAGCAATAATTATATAATAATGCAAAAGCAATAATTTTGAAGTCAAATCTTCCTTTATCCTACTTCTTAGTGTTTTAGAATATAGAAACTACTTAAGCAGTCTAGAAATAACCTGACAGCCATTTGATTCAGATATGGAAAGTTCTGCTTCATATTAATTCAATTTCTATGGCCAAAATACTGCTGTACAAGAGAGATGCACTGCTTTAAGCAATTACAATGGACTCATTGCTCTTATTTGAAGAACAGGTGATAATTATGGATGTGCCTTGTTATACGCATCTTATATCCATGCTTTGTGCTTTAGCTCCCAAATTGTTTCCAGTTGCATCTCAATGTGATGGTTATTACCTATAAAGTCCTAAATGGTACGGCACTGAAATCATGAGGTGTGCTGTAAACCTGTGTGTTTTCCCTAAATATTTTTCCTTTGAACTTCTAATGTCTGGTAATTACTATTAAGACAGGACTTAAATTCTAGCATATTCTTAATTTGAAAAATAGCTATGCTCTCTAGAAGTTATATTGAAGTATTTATCTAAAAGTATTCTGTGATGTGTCAAGATGCAGACATTACAGTGGCTAATTCTGGTCAGACATATACATGTGAGCATTATTTTGGTGTAAGTTATGATGCATTCATACTCATATGATATTGGCAGAATACAATTATGCAGAATACAATTTTCATTCATTTTCTTTGAACATTTCCTTATTTAAATCTGTCCTAATTATTTAATAAGTCAGAAGAAGACATAACTTATTTTGGGCAAGAATATGGGTCATTTTGTTATTAAATGACAAGTCAATTCAAATAATACATTATCCGCATTGGGATCATTATTTTTTTAAATAAAAATTATTAAGGAAATAAGCCCATGGGCAAAAATATCTCTTTCATGTCATTACTCTCAATCTATTCTCTTCAGTTATGGTAACTTAACTATATTTTTGTTAATCTAGAATTATTTTCTTCTACCATTTTTTTTAGCATTTTAGTTGGTGAAATTTTAATAGATGGGGGTTAAGATGCAGTATTTAGCAATATAGGCCAAATTGATTTAATAATCTGTAAACTGTGACAAGAAATGTAATTGTCCTATACTACAAGGATAGTTCTTCAACTACACAGTTTATTCATATGTAAAATCTAAATAATTGAGTACCTATTCATATAATAGAACATTTTCTCAAATGCAAACATAATTTAATAGATGGTTATATCCATACAGATGGATAAAAAGAATGCCATAATATAATTGGTTTGCTTTTGATTATATTATAAATTCAAATTTACTTAAACAATAAATGTGGATAAGGTAGACATTTTATAATGTTCCGATTCAGTGAAAAATTGAGCTTATGAGACACATATTTTCAAGTTATTAATTACAGTTGCAGAGGTACATCTGTTAATAATGTATTTTGGAAGTATATTATGTGGATGTTTGTGTAGTATGAATGCGTACAGAGTAACTTAAATAAGCTATGCAATTTTAAACAACAATTGGGTTATATCCTTCAAACATGAATTGTTTTTGTCTGCTGACATGTTTAAAGTTTATTCTGTTATTATTATTAGGAAAAAGAGCCAGTTTGGTGATATCAATAAATGGGAGTCATTAAACCTCACTCTGGGGGAAAGGTGAACACTCTCAAAATAAATATTATTTTGAGATTAATTTATATTCTGAGAGTAATTCCTGTTTTTATATCTGGAAAATATTTTCAGAAAATAAACTCTTTGTTTAGAAAATGTTAATAGAGATCTTCAATTCTTAGAATATGGGTTAATATTCAGAAAATGCAATTGGCAATTTTTGAGGGAAGGTTTGGTGTTCCAAATTTAGAGCTACTGGTATATCATCAATATTTTCCTATGCCTATTGTCAAGTATTAAATACTGGAAGCTAAGAATTAGTGTTAATTTTCCAATTTTGGCATCTTTGGAATGTATGTGTGTATATATACAAAGCTGAACAAAGCTGAATGCCATACATGTGTGTGTGTGTGTGTGTGTGTGTGTGTGTGTGTGAGAGACCTTTATCAGGGGTGGGATTCGAATTTCTTAACAATCGGTTCTGTGCGTGTGACACACAGTTTGTGGGTGTGGCTTGGTGATCATGTGACTGGGTGGGCATGGCTTGTATGTAAATATTATAAATATTTATGTATTGATTTTTTTATAAAAAAGAGCAACTTTTACCTAAAAGCAAGCAAAGCAGAAAGGCAGATTGAGTTGCTCACAGAATCACAGATTCACTTAGAGATCTATCTATCTGTAATCGGCTACTTGAGTCTGCACTGAAAAACTTCAGTCCTAAGGAAGATTCGGCTCTGCTTTTAGATTAGTTATAAAGCATGAAATCCAAGGATTTCCTTCTTTCTAGCTAATCTAAATCTCTCGGCAGAGCAAAACAGCTGATGGTTGGGGGAAAAAAGGAAAAATAGCAACTTACCAAACCAGGCAAGTTGGATGTCTCACATGCCAGGTAAGGAGTGAGTGGGCGGGGAGGGGAGGGGCCAGCCAGTTAAGTGATTTTCCAGTTCTCTGAACTGGGGACAATCGTGTGTGCAGCCTTTGCAAGAAATCATCAGCTGTGCCACCTGGACAGCTGACAAGCACTGCACTCGGGTGTGCAGCATTTGAAAATCCTCTTGTTTCTTGCTTTTTCAACCTCAGCTGTGTCGTGCAAAGCAGCTAAGGAGGGAAACGCAGGGAATAAAGGACAGCCGAGAGCCCAGGCAAGCAGGTGGGCCAAACACTGAACCGGTTCGGTGTCAGCTGTTCTTTGCAGCTACAGGTTCTATAGAATTGGCTGAACTGGTAGCATCCCACCTTGACCTTTGTTTGGTTGGACAGTATTAGGATCAAATACATTAGAACTCCAGTATTTCTGAAAATAATTACCGGTATGTAAATGAGAAAGTTATCAAATATATATAGTGTCTAATAAAAAAAGATTTGATCCCTTTTCCAGTGCTAAATGAACTTTACAGGAACACCCAACTTTAAAAATTGGGGAAAAGATGGTGATAATAAAAAGTTGGATAGAAGCAGGAATACTGACTTTGAACCAACTGACATACAATGAAGACAAATTTAACTGCCAAGTCACAGAGCTGTTATTTTAAATACATTTCCATCCAGGATAGACCAAAACCATCATTTAAAAATTGAATAATTAAATAACAATGTTCTACCTTTTCTGTAAACCAATTCCAGGTATTATTGAGCATGTAATTGTTGGTTGTTGTATTTATCAGGCAGCAAATTTTAATAAGCCATCTTTTACAGCACAGAATTGTGCTGTAAAATTGTTTCAGTCTTGGTTGATTGACTTAAAAGCCTTATAAATTCACACGTGTAAAGAAAGGAATGGCAAACGAAAATGCCCTTGTGAGCAGTGGAAAAGAATTTAGGCCTTAATATTATTTATTATATTGTTTACAGGTATTGGTCCTTAAGCATTCTTTCAAGCATGATCATCTTAAAAGGAGGCTGGAATTCTGATTGCATGACAGTTCTGACATAAGAATTTTACTTTCTGAAATTTCTTTTTCCTCTTAAGTATTCACAAAGAAGATGTCCTGAGTTAATTTTTTTTTTCTTAATTTGGCCTTAAATTTAATTTTTCGAAAACTGACATAAAATGATGGGCACCAGAACATTCAGGAATAAATCTCATCCATTTCATTATATCTTTTTGTCCCCCAGATGAATACAAAAATATATCTCATAGATTATTTGGAATACTTTTAAGTATTACTATAGTTGTGATTGTAGTGAAGTAAGCAGTTAATGACTGATATTATTAATCAGAAACAAAAACTCTCAGAAAATCTATTCGAAGATCTTTGATTGACATAGTTACTATATGCTAATTGAAGCTTTTTTTTTTTTTTTGAAAAGTGAAACATGCCTTTACTTGTAATTGTATCTGCTGAAATAGTGACATGTGTTTTGTTCTCCTCCTAATTAATCACATTGTATTAAGCATATATCTACTTGGTTGCTGAAGTTACTTATGTACAGGTGTATTTTTTCCCGAAGCTATTTCAGGGATTTTTTATTACCATTAATCTTTTCAGAGGGTGTATATAATTTATCTCACCAGCCATCACAATTCCCAGAGGGTAAATTACTCTAGAGTCTTGGTGCCCTCATACTGTATCAAATTGACCTACTCCTTGTTTGCCATTTTTGTGTACTACATTGCTTATTTAACAAGAAACAGAATGATTGTGATTCTGAGAAGGTCCTTTGATAGTAGTTTTGACACTTGCCTGAATAATGACCCTCATTATGGAGACCATGGCAGGCTCTAAAACTCCTGATTTATGAATATATCACAGAATCTGCATCACAGCTTCTCCTACTCCCTTCCTCTTGATACTTGAATAAGCTCTTTGAAATGAGTGGAAATGAGATAATTATATGGTTATGATAATTAATATAACCTCATTTTTTGGTCTTTACAAAAGTATGTCATTTAATTTTATTGCCTTTTTTTTCAGATTATTAGGAATATTTGACAAACTGATATAAAAAAAACCTGTTTCATATACAATAAACAATTTAGCCTTATCATAGAAGAAAAGAAGTTGGCCACACTTCTTTTGTTGTTAGATCTCTAGTTGTCCTCCCACCTTTTAAAGGTTTACATTTGTGGGCAATATTCAGTCCAGAATGCCATTTTTTAAATCTATGACAGCATATCAGATATTCTTCTCAGGTAGTAATTTTGAAGTCTAGTATTAGGAACTTGTATGTTCTTCGGATGCGATAGAACTCCCAACAGTCTTTGCAATCATGGCCTGTATTCACACCAGAAGCCCCTGCAAAGCTTACTGAAGGGTGCTTCTGGGTTGAAAGGAGAGAAGCTTTAGTTGCAGTTCAATAGTATCTGAAGAGCACAGGTTCCCCATTGTTGCTGTATTCCATTCAATCTATAGTTTTTGAGTATATGATTATACTTTCTATATCTCATATTCTGCTCAGCATATTGTAAAAGAAGACAAAGCTTATCTTTCAAAATCAGATATGCTGCTTACAAAGTAGAATTTTACTCCATAAAATCTAGCATGAATCTATAATGTTGCTATTATATGAAATAGCTACTTAATTAAAAATGGTTTGTATGTGAATTGAGCATATCATTTGAAAAATGCTCCTTTGTCCCATACCTTGAGGTGGATTGCCACCTACTAAATTGTTTACACCATTTTCTGTATTAGAATGTTCTCACTCTCTGTCTCTTACTGTTCTTCCTCTCTTCATTTATTTACAAAACTTATATAGCTGCCTTTCTTGTACAAGATAAACCTAGATAGCTCAATCAGCCAGTAAAAACAGAAGAATAACTCACAATCATGCACCTTATAGAAAAAAAGATGGTGATTTAATGGAGGCATCTTTACATTGTATTTTATTGTGAGGAACTGTGGGGGCACCAAGCTCATCACAGTATAAAGCTGCGTAAAGATACCTTGATGCAGCAGAGAAATATGAATGTTGATTTTCTCTCTCCAAACCATCCTTGAGTTAGAGCAAACCCAGCACGCCAATGATAACATTCCCGCTCTGTTCCATTCCTCTTTGTCTGGATCGTCCTCCATTTTCTTTAAGTGACTCTGGGGATTTAAATTGCTTTCAAGATACCTCCTTGAGTTAATTGTAAATTATATCTTGGAATGATAAGGGTCATCCATGTCACAGGCAGCACAGGCAATTATAGTGTATTAAGATGGTTTTGAAATTTATAATCAAAATGCTACCATCTCGTTTATGTTTAGATTTTATGAAGTTAGCTGATCAAAAGCATGACCTTTTCAAAAATAGCCTTCATCTATCTGAGTTAGAGAGTTTTTATATTCATTTATAGACTTTGGCAAACCTAATTTAGACCAGAACAAAACAAAACAAAAAAACCCAGTTCACTACCTTCACAGCAGAAGTATATTGAGGAAGACCTACATGTGAAATATTAAAAGCAGAGAGGCAGAAACTTACTATCCCTTCCACAAAGACAGTATCCACACACAATACTGTTTGCTTTGTTGCTTTCATGCCTGGCACCAGAACAATACTGCAGTTCTGTATTTTTATTTTTATTTTATAAGTAAGAGTTTAACAAAACCTGCTAGGCTTTAATAACTATACATGACAGATCTGTCCTTTCTGGCAAGGTTAACTGTTTCTCCCAAGGAGTTAAGTGGCATATAAACTATTGTTCACACCATTTGTGCTAACAGCCTAGCATGACCTCAAATGCTGTAGTGGTCATAGAAAGTATCCAGTACAATACATTTATCAACAAAGGAAAAAAGGACCACCGGGACAGAGCTGACTTAAAGTGTATTAGGGATCTATAAGGATAAATGCCCAACTCTCTCCACAGCAAAAAGTAATTACTGAACCATTGTTTCTATAGTGTTACTATTTTTTTCATGGTTCTTTAGAAATACAAGCTATTTAGTCCCTGGGCTGACATTTGTACTGCATTATATTTCATACAATGCATCTTCTAGACTAAAGTATATAGCAATCTAACAGCTGTGAGAATATTAGGCATTTATATGACAGTATTGATACAAATAAAGGGGGAAGAATCAGATCTGATCAGTACTTGTTATTAAGGTAATGACATGATTTAATTAACACTGCTTGAATAGTCACATTATAGGCATTTGTTTAAAAAATATGCATTCTATTTATATTTTGGATAATCTTGACATATATTAATCTTTCACAAACTATAATAATCATATAAGAATTTGTTAGTTGCCATATAATAACAGTTCTCATAGTGAAGAACAAAATTCAGTTAAAACCCATACAAAATATAATAAAGTGATTCGTTAAACCATCATTTAAGTAAGCTGTTAAAATGGCAGAAACTAAAACATCAGAGATAAAATTAGTTAAGATAGTATTTCTGCATATATATCAAATATTAAAATTAAAGTGTGTAAGTCTTAAAAGCTCTCTGCCAGGGTCCAAAGGGATGAATAAATAGGTATTAGGCATGTCTTCTCTGGAAGCTGCTGCAAAACTGGAGATATAGTATACACAAAGTCTACTACTGCACTCCATGTAAAAGGACATTGAGGTCAAAGCTTTTCAATGTGATGCTACACTTTAGTTATAATATATGGAAGCATTATTACTCAACATACAATGGTCCTTGATGATGAATTATTATCTCTTGAAAGGACTAATAAGGACTTAATCCATTCAATATTTTGTTGCCATATCTGTACCATTTGAAGCTCCCAGATTGTTGTCAAATCCAGTTCCATCCAAACTGCATTGCAGTCATCTGAATGAAAGTTTACTAGAATGTGTGCTAGTGCAGACACAATATCTTGTTCCAGGAAAAATGATAGATGATTCCATAACTGAAGATGATAAAAGTTGCTTCATGCCACGGAGGACAGTTGTGTGTCTATTGACTAATACTGAGCTACAGGCTTTTCTAAATAAATTTGATTTTCAGCATTATTTATTTGTTGTGTGTGTTTTTTTAAAGATGCTTTGCCTCTCTTCCAAAAATAACAATCAATTTTTATAGAAGTCATACAGTTAAAACATGTTTCTGCCAATTGTTAGGTGAAATTGATGGATAGAATAACTAGATTGAGTTGTTTTTTGATAATATTTTGATAAACTTTAGCATTCTGAAAAGGCCTTGGTTTAATTAGTAAAATGCTGCACAAGAAAAAGCTGGCTAAATATCTGTTCAGTTTCTCCATCTCTCCCTATATTCATTCTACGAAATTACATATATTTTGCAGAAGCATATTGTAGGAGAAATGAGGGTGCCTCCGAAGGAAGAGAGAAAAGAAGATTCACTTTACTCATGTTCAGAAGTGACTTCAGCAATCAGTTCTGGGACAGCTGACCAGTTAGTTTCAGTGGTGAGATTCAAATAATTTAACAACTGATTTTATGCTCTAATGACTGCTGGGTTGGCGTAGCTGGGTTGTCATGTGACTGAGTGAGCGTGGCTAACTCAATATCACTCCATCAAGAGGCATCTTGCCTCCCCTCCCAGCCATTCCTTGCCTTGTCTTTCATGTTACAGTGAAGAAGGAAGTTTTTCAAAGTCATCTTCCCCTTGATACTCTCCAATAAGATGAGATTTTGCTATCAGAAGACCTGATGTACATTTCCAAGTATGGTTTGTCACCATTGTCTTGGTAAGACTGAATGGAAAATATAAAGAATAACAGAGTTGGAAGGAACCTTGGAGGTTTTCTAGTTCAAACCCTGCTCAAGCTTGAGACTCTATACTATTATAGACAAATTTCTTTTTAAAAACCTCCAGTGATGCTATATGTTGAGGTAATTCCCCGTTAGGAGATTGAGTGCATACAGGGAAATGTAGTGAGAGTGATGTTGAATAACACACAACCAGTACACAGATACCTCGAATAGTAAAATGTAGGTTTTACTTCCAGTAAATGGTTAAACAGAGTTCAAAAAACAGTCCAAGTCATTCACGGTTAAAGCAGTCAGTTTTCAGTCCAGGGATAATCCAAATAACAAAGTCCAGTATCATACACAGTTCAGTGACAGACTTACAGCAATCCAAGAATAATGATGATCAGCAACAGTCCAGGGAAAAATGCAAGAACCAAAAACATCAACCATCAGAACATCTAACAACTAGCAACTAACAACAGAACTGAACAACCCAGGTTTCTCGCTCCATCTTATGGCCATTTGAGGAACCACACCCAATTACAATTTTAGCATTCCCTTAAAGAGACAGTAGTAAATGTCTATCCTGGTTTTTATATTTCCAACCCAACTGTTAGGTGACTATTAATTCCTAACATTTTCCCTTTTGGGTAGGACAATATATAACACCTTACAGTTTGCTTTACAGAGCCTTGGGCGTTTGTAAAATTATCTGCAATGTTATTCTCTGACATGCAGTATTCCAGTTTAATCATTTTACTTTTTACACATTGTCTCACATTTAAATATCTTAAATAAGTGTGTTTTGATCTGGTCTTTACAGTGATATTGGAAGCCATCTGAATTGCTGATTGATTGTCTTCATATACAACAATAGAATCTGTTACATCAATTCCCATATCAATCAATAGTTGCTTATAATAAACTAAATCTGTACATAATAGAGATAAACATGAGAATTCAGCCTCCATTGTTGACAAACTTTGATGTTTCTGTTGAACAGACCTCCATCCAATCAACACCTTTCCTAATAACACCAATAATAAAAATAATTATTATTATTGTTGTTGTTGTTGTTGTTATTGTTATACCCGACATTGATTTATGTGTATTTACGTCTGCAGTGAAACTTGCATCAGCATATGCAGTTAAATTTAATTCATCCTAAGGCTCCAAATATAATGCATAATGCATTGTTTGGTTCAGATATGTTAACACACGTTTAGCAGCTTGCCAGTGCCTTTCAGTGGGCTCAGCAATAAATCTAGCTAATTGGTTAACACTGTATGCAACATCTAGCCTTGACCAATTAATGAGATAAGATAAACTACCAATCAAGGACTGATAAATATTCTTATCAAAAATAGGACTTTGAACATCACTATGGCTAAACTCCTGGCTCATCGGTGTTTTAGCCGGTTTACAAAGTTGCATTTTAAAATTCTTTAGTAATTGGTTAATTTTATCTGCCTGGGAGATTTTATATCCTCCCCTAGTTTTATCTATCTTTAAACCAAGATATTGTTTAATTTCTCCTAACTGTTTCATTTTAAATTTCTTTTCTAATAGTTAAATTATTTCAGTAGCTTCTTGCTCAGTTTTGGTGATAATGCTATGTCATCAGTGAATGATAGCAACAATGAAACTACACTATCACTTTCCTTTTTAAATAAACATGGATCAGCAATGCCAGCTACAAAATCTATCTTAGTTAATTCCTTAACTATACACTGGTTCCACTCATATCCTGATTGCTTCAAGCCATAAAGACTCTCTTTCAATCTCCAGAAATCAGTTGCATTATCATTTTTGATACCTAAAGGTTTCTTTAAATATATAGTGTGTTGCAACGGTGTATGCACATATGCCATCTGTACATCTAAATGATTTATAATGTATTTCTCCTTAGCTGCCCACACTAATGCTGCTTGTAATGTAATAGCCTTCAGACCAGGCGCAAACATCTCATCGTAGTCATTTGCTGCCTGATTGAATCCTTGTGCTACTAACCTGGCTTTATGGGTAACAGTTCCATCCACACATGTCTTAAGTTTATAAATCCATTTACATCCTATGGCATGCTCACCTGGTGGTAACCTGACATTTTTGTATACCTCCAACCTTTGTAAGGATTTCAGTTCCTTATCCATTGCTTCCTGCCAAACATCCTGATCCTTAGCAGGACACAGTTTCAGTTCATTATAGTTACCAGGAACTGTATTCACTTGGCATACAACACTAGCCTGATATCTATCAGGTGGTCGTGTTGCTCGGGTTGAATGTCTAGGGCTTACTGGTGGACTCTCCACCTGCTCCTGTTCCTCCTGCTCCTGTTCTTCTACCTCCTCCTGTGCCTGTTCTCCTACCTCCTTCTGTTCCTGTTCTTCCTCTTTAATGGCTATTGATGGTTTAACTATTTCATCTTTAGGCATACTTGGGTGGTCAATTACAACATCATTGCTGGATTCCGGTTCCAGTTTATGCCATGCTCAAGAAATTTAGCACTAGCATTACAGTAAACATGAGCTGTGCCTGCATCCCAAAATCTAAATGATCTATGGTGGGCCTCATAACCTACAAAAAATAATTTCCTAGTTCTATGTTGCCCTTTCAGTCTTACTTGTGAGGGAATATGCACCCATGCTGGAGCTCCAAATGTGTGTAAATAACTTAAATTTGGTTTTCTGCCATGCCAACGAGTGAATGGCAATTCACCAGTTGTTATGTTAAACACATTGTTTAACACATGGTTGCTACACATTATGGCTTCACCCCACAGTGTTTCGGGTAAACCTGAATCAGATAACATAGTGCAAGCCATGGCTTGTAATGTTTGCCCTCTTCATTCTACAAATGAGTTATGTTGTGGCCTGTAAGGTGCAGAACGTTTATGCTCAACACCAGCCAATTTTAACATAGTTTGGAATCTATTGTTAATAAACTCAGTCCCGTTATCAGTAACTAAAGTAATTACTCTAGGTTTCATTTTTCTCTCTGCAAACCTTAGCCAATTAAAGAAATGTTGGAGTGTTTCTGTTTTGTTTTTCATGAGATAGCAGAAACTGTATCGTGAGTAATGGTCCATTATACTCAAAACATAGCAGGCACCTCCCAAACTAATTAGGACCAATTATGTCAGCAAACACAACCTCTAAATTATGTCAGCAAACACAACCTCTAAACCATTCAGTCTGTTTACTGGAGTAAACTTGCTTTTCTCCTGATTACAGGCATTACAGTTTAAGTACAGGGTTTCAATTTTACTCCTTCTGACAATTCAACAGTTTGTTTCAACATTTTGAAATTAATGTGCCCTAGACACCTATGCAGTAAATGTATACATTCATCATGTGGCTTAACATTGTTATAAACCAAGTTAGCCATCTGTAATTGGCCATCGTGTATCACATATAAATCATCCTGTAAAGTAGCAGGAACACTTTTGTCCTCTTTCTCTATTATTCAGTTATCTCCCCTAAACGTTACTACATAACCAATATTAACTAAAGCCCTTACTGATAGCAAATTAAATTTTAGTTTAGGTACATATAACATAGTTAAATGCTCATTTATACATGAACAATATGCAGTACCTTCAGCAGATGCTTTCATCTTCCATCCATTTGCCAATGATGCATGTTGCTTACTCATGGACATCTTTATAAACCTCTTTCTATCTTTAGTAATGCATTGTGATGCTCCACTATCAACTACCCACAAATCATGGTTTACAGTTGAATTGCTCAACATAGCTAAACTAACATTCTTCTTAGCCTTCTGGTGATTACTAGTATTCTGTCATTTTCCCTTTTTACAGAATCTAGCTATATGTCCCTGAGCCCCCAAGAAAAACATTTCCTAACAGTATAGGCAGTTGAACACAAATCCTCTTCTTGTGGTTGTTCTTTCCTCAGTTGGTCCCCATCCAGCCGTCTTCTTGCCTCTTCTGACAACCTTCTGGTTATGTCAGTCAATGTCAGTTTATCTCTGGTCAGGATTTCCAGTGAAGATATGTAATCATCATAGCTTTCATCCAATGAGGAAAGAATGATGTAAACTTGATGCAGTTCTGAAAAGATCAGTTCCTTTTAATGTAGTTCTTGAAAAGTTCTTTTTGTAAAGTTCAAATGAGCAAACAAATCTCCACCTTTCAGAAGACGTGCTCTGAACACTTTATGTGTAAGATGTATGTGTGCACCTATACTGTCACGAACATAAATCCCCTTCAAATTCTCCCAACACCTAGCAGCAGACTCTTCTCCACGAATATGGACTTAGCTGCTGGTCACTCAGTGTCAGTCCAATTATACAAAGAGCTCATTCGTTGTTCCATTTAAAGTCAGCTAACTTCTTGGCATTGTTCTCATCATCTGGATCCCAAGCATTTACATCCAGTGGATCCTGAACTGCATTCCATAACCTTTCTCTATGCAGAAATAGACTGAACTTCATAGACCAGGAAACATAGTTTGTTCCATCCAAATGAGTTATCAGTGATAAGACTTGTTGACGGGTCTTGTGCCATCTTTACCAGGATAGTAACCCACAATTAAACAGTAAATAGCTGTCTGTATACAGCTGTTTACTGTTACTGGTATTGTGTATTCACACTAACTCTCAGTTATCTGAGTCTGGTATGGCCTGGGCCCATAACCAGTGTTGAGGTAATTCCCCATAAGGAGAATGAGTGCACACAGGGAGACGTAGTGAGAGTGATGTTGAATAATACACGACCAGCACACAGATACCCCGAATAGTAAAATGTAGGTTTTACTTCCAGTGAACAGTTAAGCAAAGTTCAACAAACAGTCCAAGTCATTCACAGTTAAAGTAGTCAGTTTTCAGTCCAGGGATAATCCAAATAACAAAGTCCAGTATTATACAGAGTTCAGTAACAGACTTACAACAATCCAAAAATAATGACGATCAGCAACAGTGAATAGGGAAAAATGCAAGAATCAAAAACATCAACCATCAGAATATCTAGCAACTAACAATAGAACTGAACAACCCAGGTTTCTGGCTCCATCTTATGGCCATTTGAGGAACCACACCCAATTACAATTTTAGTATTTCCTTAAAGAGACAGTAGTAAAAGTCTATCCTGGTTTATATATTTCCAACCCAACTGTTAGATGACTATCAATTCCTAACAGTATACTCACAACTTCTGAAGGCATTCAATTCCTCTGATTAATTGTTCCCACTGTCAGGAAATTTATTCTTATTTCTAGGTTGGATCTGTTTGATAAGTTTCCATCTCACAGATCTGTCTCACAATTCCTTCCAGTTGAGCCAGGCCACAATTGCCTTGCAAGCCAGCCAGCCTAGACTGAGCTCCTGGCCAATCTCCTTGGGACCATGCATGAAGGTATGATCACGCCCAGCCCGGCATTGTCAGCCTCAAAGAAAAAGCATGTCTGACATGCATTGCCTGGAAAGGTTGGCAGGCAAGGCTTCCACATCCAATGAAGGGGCAGGGGTTGGGATTTTCTCTCCTCCCTTTTTTGGGGAGATTTACAAACAAAGGACTGGAAACTTCAAGCAAGGGGTGCTTCAAAACCTGCAGCCTTGCCCACCCCTGCTGGCAGCTCTGGGCTGGGCTTTCCCAGCTGGCTGTGACTGTGAACTTACTTTCCTTTCATGGCTGATGTCAGAGAGGGAGGCAAGCCAAGGCTAAGCCATTGTCTCTTGGCTCCCCCCCAAGCCCATATCTTGCCCCGGCTTGGATTCTCTGCAGCTGCTGGGCCTAACCTGCCAGTGGGTGAGGGGCAAGGGGCAACCAGGGAGCACGAGGCTATGCCATCCACATCATCCCTCTGTCAGCCACCCCTCCTTCATCCACTGGCTGCTATGCGTGCTTTGTGCGGGCTTTACTGTCATGGCCCTGTCAGAATCTGACTCAGAGTGGGAGGCTGAAATCTGACAGGGAGTGGAAGCGTGGCTTCTTTGGCTGTAGAAGAAACTGGGGAAGGGCAAAGTCTGGCTGGGCAGAGCAGGGGGGAGGTAGAGCAAGGGAGAGGGAATTCAGAGGAAGACCCAGGCCCACCTCATCCTAGGGCATGCAGGGAGGAACGGAGAAGGGAGCAATGTCAGTTGCATGGCTTATGGGGAGGAAAGGGCCCTGATTCCCTTCATTAGCTGCAGCTGCGAACACAGTGTATATAAAAGGAAGCTGCGCGCAGCAAGCTGCTGGGAACAAACATGACTTTATCTTGTATCTTCGTGCCTTGTCTGTATTCCTGGCGTCTACCCAACTGTGTGAGTTTTGCCATGCTTTCATATCTAAAATTCCTTCAACAGCCCTCTCAAGCTAATTACTTCAGTTTGGTTTCTTTGGATTTTTAGTTACAGTTTGTATGCACCTTGTTTTGGACTGAATTTTCTACAGTTAAAGGCTGTTCCTGGGTGTGTTTTTCTCGAAGGCAACCTGGGCCTTGGGGGCAAAGTTGGAGATAATAAAGGGACTCTTATCATTATTTGACCGTGTTGCCTTTGTGCCATGCCCTGAATCATCACACTTACTTTCATGGATAGCTGCAGTGACAGAATGATGCCCCATGGGCTGGAAGGTAAGGCTGACAGCTGGAAAGGGAGATCCACTCTGAGCTTACAGGGGGCACAGTGAGGCTCAGCTGCCTTTCAGGCCCTGCTCTGTGCTGCCATCTGCTCACCCTCCCCTCTGCCTCAGGTCCCGCATCCATGACAGGGACATGCCACTTCCAGGCCAGTCTGGCTGGCAGGTGGGTGAGCAGACAGCCCTCAGGGGAGACATATTCTCTCAGAACTCCCACCCGGAGGCCACTGCTCTGCTCAATGTGGCTGCCCACAAAGTTAAGGCCTGTGTTCAGCCGAAGCATGTGGACCAGTGGGTGGGTGAGGAAGGACCAGCTGGGAAGAAGTCACCACACTGAACCCAAAGATGAGCTATCTGGCACCAAAGATGGGACCAGGTCACTACCAAGGCCAATCCTGGGTGGGCAGGTCTCTCTCCCCACTGGCACTTTCCCGAATTTTGTGATGTGCTCCATGACCTTCTGCAAGTCCCTCTGGCACCGTGAGGTATATGTGTGTTTTCTCTGTATGTTTAAGGTCGAGAAGGAAGAGATGAGTTGGCCAAACTTTCCCACCTCTCTTCACAGCCAAAGCTGCTTGGAAGGCACACGCCGTGGCCTGTCCCTTTATGGTACTTTGATGCTGCCCACCATCCAGCCCTGTGCAAAGGCAGCCAAGTGGGCCCTTTGCCGCCAAAGTAAAAGGGCTCAACTGTCCCGGTCCCAGTTGCTCCACAAGCTGAAGCTGGGTGGTGGGAGGGGAGGGAGGGACAAAGAAAGAGGCAGTCATGGGGGAAGAATCAGAGAGAGAGAGTGAGGGCCCTCTGAAGGAGGGGAAGTTGAGAAGAGGTAAGTGAGCCAACCCAATGAAGGTGAGACCCTGGTGGAAACATGTGGGAGCAAGCGGGGCAGTGGGGGCAGGTGTCCCTTTAGAAAGGCAGGAGGTGGCGCATCCCCCCGAGGGCAAGCGGGTGGCATATGGGCAGAAGATGGTGAGAACCAGGCCTGCAAGTCAGCTGAGCTTTGCCATGTACAACCCAAAGCAGTCCTTCGGTTGAGTGCTTTACTTTCGCAGGCAGCTGCGGTGAGCAGAGCGGGTGAGGCATGGAAATCATCTGGGCCATGGGGCCAGTGTGGTAGGTCACGGTGAAGGCAGGCAAGCGGGCAAAGGGCAGAGATCAGCTGGGTTGTGGGATCTGGGAAAGTGAGCGAGCGAAGGACCCAGAGAGCAACTGGACCATGGGCGTGAGTCTAGGCACCAGCCAAGGCAGGCAAGGTGAGATAAGGAGTGGCTGGGAGGGGTGGGGCAGGATAGGGTGGGGTCAGCTAGTTCTGGGATCAGCCGGTTCTCTGAACTGTACAAAAAGTTAACAACTGGTTCACTCAAACCTGCCCGAACCAGATGAACCTCTGGTTAGTTTGATAAGTTGATGTTTTTTTATACATTTTGGGTGTTTTGCCATTTGGGAGCTAGGATTTCTGTGTCTTTTATTATTTAACTAATGTTCTTTTGTTACCTACTCAAGATTGTAACTAGCCCTCAGAATGGGGGGAAATGCTAATCCCAAGTGTTCGTTTCTTTGGTCTAATCCTACCAGTTATATTTGATCAGTTTCAGCTTGCTTCCCTTGTATTGCCTCTTCGAGATCTCTATTGCTTTGCTTTCCTAGTAAATGAGGGAGGTATGGTTTTATGAATGAAACATTATTTCTATTCATGAAACTTAGTCTCATTCAGGCTGTTTGCTTGAGGCTGTTTCTGAGGGCAGAAGCGGAAATCGCTTTCCTTCTGTAAGCTCTTTTTCTTCAGGCTATTTCTGAGGGAAGGAGGGGTGAGGGAGTTTTGGTGTTGGAGCTTGGTTTTTCTGGAATACTGACACAGTGGCTGTGTAATCAAGGATGATTATTACCCCAGTATCACCAAACATTATAGTCCTCCCCCCCCATTGTAAAAGTTAGGAGGGGCTCACCTTCCGGGCTGCTCCTTAGGGGCATGGCAAGGCTGATGAAGGTGGCATGGACTAGAATAGAAATAGCATAGTTGGAAGGGACCTTGGAGGTCTTCTAATCCAACTCCCTGCTTAGGCAAGAAACCCTATACCATTTCCGACAAATGGTTATCCAACCTCTTCTTAAAAACTTCCAGTGCTGGAGCATTTACAACTTCTGGAGGCAATTAATTATCCACTGATTAATTGTTCTAACTGTCAAGAAATTTCTCCTTAGTTCTAAGTTGCTTCTCTCCTTGATTAGTTTTCACTCACTGATTCTTGTCCTACCCTCAGGTGATTTTGAAAATAGCTTGACTCCCCTCTTCTTTGGGGCAGACCCTGAGATATTGAAATACTGCTATCGTTTCTCCCCTAGTCCTTCTTTTCATTAAACTAGCCATGCCCAGTTCCTGAAACCATTCTTCATATATTTTAGCCTTCAGTCCCCTAATCATCTTTGTTGCTCTTCAACAAAGTCTCAACATCTTTTTTACATTGTGGCGACCAAAACTGGATGCAGTATTCCAAGTGTGGCTTTACCAAGGCATTATAAAGTGGTATTAACACTACATATAATCTTGATTCTACCCCTCTATTTATGCAGCCTAGAACTGTGTTGGCTTTTTTGGCAACTGCAGCACACTGTTGGCTCATATTTAAATGATTGTCCACTAGGACTCCAAGATCCATCTCACAGTTACTACTATTGAGCGAGGTATCACATATACTGTACCTGTGCATTTGGTTTTTCTTGCTTAAATATAGAACCTTACTTTTTTCACCATTGGATTTCATTTTTTTAGTTAGTGCCCAATGTTCAAGTCTGTCAAGATCCTTCTGTAGCTTAAGCCTATCTTCTGGAATGTTGACTATTCCTACTAACTTGGGGTTGTCTATAAATTTGACGAATTCCCTATCTATCCCCTTGTCCAAATCATTAATGAAGATGTTGAAGAGTACTGGGCCTAAAACAGAGCCTACTTCCCTCCATGTAAATGCAGTTCCATTGAGGACTACATGTTGAGTGCGGTTAGTCAGCCAGCTACGAATCATCTGGTGCTGATGCTGTCTAACCACATTTTTCTATCTTATCAAGTAGTAGGTTATGGTCTACTTTATCAAATGCTTTACTGAAGTTCAAGTAAATTTCATCTACAGCATTCCTATGGTCCACTAATTTTGTCACTTTGTCAAAAAATGCAATAAGATATGTCTGGCGTGATTTGTTTTTGACAAACCCATGTTGGCTCTTGGTTATTACTTTCTTTGCTTCTAGGTGTTGACTGTGTCAGCGTTCCAACCAAACTCTCCACCTCAAATTCAGCACCCAGAAACAAAGTCCATCCAAGTAAGAATTTATTAGATAACTCATATTGGCATATCTGGGGGAAAACCCGAATCTGAATTCCTGCATTTTTCCCTGCTACACTAAAGCTCACACCCAGTCCCTATTGATGATCCTCAAGTCACACTCTCCAATCCACCTCAATTCTGAACTCCCACCAAGTCCAGTTCCTCCTCTCCAAACTCTAGCGACTCGGCCTTGAGCTCTGGCTGGTTTCTTTTGAGAGCTGTTATTTTTCTTCTTTATAGGTATTGTGCTAGACTGGGCTTTTATAATTTCACTTTTCAAAATTTTCCAAGCTTCTTGAGTTGGTTTCACCTTGAGGATTCTCATTCATGGAGTCCTTCCCAAGTTTTCCCTAAGTTTATTGAATTTAGATCACTTAAAGTCCAAAACACTAGTTTGACTTTGTTCTATTGCTTGTGCTTCTATAAGGTTGAATTCCAATATTGCATGACCATTCCCATCCAAGGTTCCTGTAGCTTCAATATTTTCTATCATTTCATCTTTTTTTTTTAGTGAGAATTAAGTCCAATAGGCCTAATCCCCTTGTTCCCTTCTCTACTTTTTGGGAAACAAAATATCTGCTAGGTTGGTTAGGAACCTGTCTGATCTTCCAGTTGGTGCAGAGCTTGTCTCAGTTGATGTCAGGATAGTTGAAATCCCCATTACTATTATGATGTGCTTCCGACATACTTTAGTTAACTGACAGCAAAAGTTCATTTATTTCCTTTAGTTAACTGACAGCAAAAGTTCATTTATTTCCTTTAGTTAACTGACAGCAAAAGTTCATTTATTACCTACCTAGGTATAGGTAGGTATACACCTATGGCAATATTATTTTTGCCCTTTTATATTGACCCAAATGCATTCAAGACCTTTTTCATCATTTTTGTGCTCTATTTATGTAGAGATGTAGTTATTTCTTCTGTGTAGTGCAACTCCGACTTTTCTTTTATTTGGTCTTAAATTATTTTAAATAATTTAAATCCCTCCAGCTGTATGTTCCATTTGTGGGTTTCATCCCACCAAAAGTGTTCAGTTAGTTCACTGTTTAGTCATAACTTGTCAGGATTTTCTTGGAATTGTACATGACGAGACTGTTTGGGAGCCTCATGGTCCTAGTAAGGGCCAGGAGGGTCCTCTAGGGAATGGGGCTTTCAGTGGGGGTTGATGGCTCCTATGAAAAGCCTAATCTACATCACCTTCAAAAATGTCCCTCCCATCCACATCTAAAGCAATGTCTGCATCTTGCCCCATAGATTTCCTCTTTCCCACACCCTATCGCTTGTAATGGTAGGAAATGAATCTTCCATAATGTAGAAGAGAACCCATAGTGTTTTATGATGTAATTTAATTCTCACTGGACCATTCTATTACTAATGGTAATAGTCTATTGCTATTACTGTCCTTTGCTATTCAAGTAGTCCAGAGAGAAACATATGCAGCCCTACCTTTGCTTTTCAGCACACACATATACACCAACATATAGAGCTGAAGCAGATAATGAGAGCAGAAACACAGACGCACTCAGACAAACAACTTCTTACTGTGTTATGGCTACTGCCCGTAAAGGAGTTGGAAAGTATTCTGGAAATTGTCTCTGCGTATTTTCCCTATCTTATTAATTTTTCATTTGCAAATTTCAAACACAACCAAGAGTCCCTTAATATTATTCCTGCTAATATTAACATGAACTAAAGTGAAGGGAATTGTAACCACCGCATCATCTCAACCTTTCTGTGTAACTATATGTTGTAAGCCCACACTGTTCAATATTCTTGTAATTCATCTTGACCTTTTCTTATCTGCTTTTCACATTTGGAACGAACTCATTCCTCCCCCCCTCCCCCCGCCCCCAAAGGAAGGTTGTTGGCAAGTGAAAGATGCATATGCTAAATTCTGGAAAATATTTTTGACTTATTTTTCTTAACTGGCCTTCCCTTTGCCCTTTCTGCTTGCATTTAGTTTTAACTTTACTGATGGCAGTGGAACTGGCCCTGGGGCTGCTGCAGGGGTCAGACATACTGGTCTGCCTTTTGTTCCAATTTGTCATTGGTGGAGGATGTTGTTCTTTCTTTAAAAAGGTGCCATTAAAAACCAAAGGCTCAAATGTTTAAATTCTCCTATTACACCTCTGGAATTGCCATATGGATGGGACAGCATGGATTCCACAGCATTCACTGAATGAGCAGGCAAATTCTTTTAGGAATAACAAACTTTTTTTTTCTTCCTTAATATAGAAATATTCTTAAAGGTTGCCACACAAGTTGTCTAATCAAGTATTTCCCTCTCCTACCCTCCCTCTCCCAAACATTCAACACTTTTGAATATGAGCCATTTTTTATTTGTAGGTTTACTAATTTTGTTGCTGTTTGTATTTCTAATTTCTTAACATTTCCTATGTAGCAATATTTATTATTTCTCACACAGTATTATTTATTATTTCTCACAATAATTAATAATATTTGCAATAATTGCTGCAGATGGCAATTTATGTGAATATTTCAAACTTATTACTTATTATCCTTACCCTTCATTTAACAAGAAGTATCTTAACACATTTTAATTTAAATATTTAGATATTATCTTACATGTAATCCTATCAAAGACTCTCATTCATCCAATAATTTCAGAGGAATACTGAGCCCATTAGTGAATGGCCTCTATATTTTATTAATATTGTACTGTCATAAGAGGTGGATAAAAATAAAAAAAAAGCTGAATACAAGAACTTGTTGTTAAGTACTGATCATGGGTCGGAGTAAATGGAGACAGCCTCTGAATGGTGAACTCACAGCTCTTTATTTGCATAGTGACTTCTCAAAAACAACAGTGAACTCTGCTTTATATAGGCAACCCTTATAAGATTTGTCCAATAACGAGCTCTGAACGTAGCTCTTTAAACCAATAATAATCCTCTGTTAAGGGCCAATCGGATTCCTCAGAACTAACCAATCCGAACTGGCCGCCTAACAGCCAATCAGAAGTGCAGGGCCAGAACCCTGCACTTTACCTCAAGCTCATACTTTATTAACTTTGGTACATACACAACACCCCTTCCCCCTGGTTTCTTAATTATGGTGTGGTTATATAGTCCTTTAGATAGGACGGTTGTCTTTTAAGTCTTTCGGATTTTCGTTGGATTGGTTGGTTGCAATCCTGTTGAGGTAGATTGTTGTTTAGCAGTGGTTCTGCTTCTTGTTCAGCTGCCATTTCTTGCGGTGCAAACATTTCTCCTTCCTGCTCCATTTCCTGAGTATCGCTTAGTTCATCGTTCCCTTCGAACAGGTTCCCTGGAACTTCGTCTTCTTCCGTACCTCTCCCCCCTCGGTTTGGTCGTGGGGGAGTTGCTGACTGGCCGTTGCGAGTCGTGACCGTAATTGGTCGATATGCCGTTTCCACATTTTATTGTCAAGGCATTGCACCACGTAGGATTTGGGGCCGGTCACGCGTACTACTGTCGCCTCTATCCATAGCGGGTCACCCGATCAGTTTCATGCGTAAACAAGGTCTCCTACCTGGAAGGTGCGACAGCGGCCGGTGGATCCTATTGGCTTTTCCGGTTCGTAAGCAGGGTGTAACCGGTCGAGGTGGGAGCGGAGTCTTCGTCCCATCAGTAGTTCGGCAGGAGTTCTGCCGATGATGCTATGTGGAGTTATGTGTTGCAAAAAGAGAATTTGGTTGACCTTGTCATCTATATTTTCATAGTCCATTTTTTGCAAAGTCTTTTTAACAAATTGGACCATGCGTTCAGCTCGGCCATTGGTCGCAGGATGCGCAGGCGAGGTGAGCGCATGGCAGATGCCGCGGTCAGCGAGGTATTGCTCGAACATTAGCGCAGTAAACTGTGGCCCGTTATCGTATACCAGGACATCTGGAAATCCGTGGGTTGCAAAAAGTCTGTTTAGGATCTTGATCACCGCCTCGAAGGTCGTAGTCATCATACGATGAATTTCTAACCAATTGGAGTATGCGTCAACTGTAAACAAGAAGGTATGTCCCTTGGTTGGCCCCGCGAAGTCCAGGTGGATTCTGGACCAGGGTCCAAGTGGCGTCTCCCATTCCATAGCTATGGCTTTTGGTAGGGCATTGCTGACTTGTTGGCAATTGGGACACGTTTTTACCCATTGCTCGATTTGCCGGTCCATGCCCGGCCACCATACGTAGCT
Organism: Hydrophis major; assembly: GCA_033807585.1. Taxonomy (NCBI): domain Eukaryota; kingdom Metazoa; phylum Chordata; class Lepidosauria; order Squamata; family Elapidae; genus Hydrophis; species Hydrophis major. The sequence continues at coordinate 126,962,370 of CM066331.1, forward strand.
TTGTGCGAGCGCCTTCATTCGCACGATGCCAGGGTGGCCCTCGTGTAGGATTCGCAGCAGCGTCTTCCGGAGTCGTTCTGGGACAACGACTCTATCGCCCCAGATGATACAGCCCCTTTGGGAGAACAGTTCAGTCTGACGAGATTTGAATGGTGCGACGTCATCGGGTATTTGGTCCAATGGCCATCCACGTTCTACCCAGCCTAGGACTCGAGCTAGGGTGAGGTCTCGTTTGGTTTCTCTCGCGATGTCTCGGGCGGTCATGGGCGGTGAGTTGAGTGCTTCGATTTGTAACGTGGTTGCCGTTGGTGCCGGATCGTCGAGAGTCTCTGGAAGTGGTGCTCGGCTCAATGTGTCGGCATGGGGAATGGCTTTCCCCGGGCGATATTGCAGGCGATAATTATAAGCAGCTAGGAATTCTGACTATCGGGTCATTCTAGGGGATAATATGTAGGGGATTGGCTTTTCCCCGGCTATTATCCCTAGCAACGGTTTGTGGTCAGTCACAATGGTAAAAACCCTCTCATACACATATTCATGAAATTTTTTTACAGCTGAAATGATTGCAAGGGCTTCTTTATCCATTTGTCCATAGTTTCATTCTGCTTTTGAAAGAGTCTTCGAAAAATATGCAACAGGGGCTTCATTCCCATTAGGCAGTACGTGGCTCAAAATGGCGCCCACGCCGAAAAGCGATGCATCACAGGTTATAACTAACGGCAAAGTCTCGTTATACTGCATGAGTACAGAGTCAGATGTGAGCAGTTTTTTTACATTCCGGAACGCTTGTTCTTCCTGGTAACCCCATACCCACAATGCCTTTTTATCTAATAACCGGTGTAACGGTTCAGCAACAGTTGCCTTGTGCGGTAAAAATACATTATAGAAATTGATGAGGCCTAAAAACGCCTAGAGATCGGCCTTGTTGCGTGGCCTGGGAGTGTTTTTGATCGCTTTTAATTTACTCTCGGAAGGATGAATCTGATACCCTAGAAACTCAGCACTGTCAGTATACAATTTACATTTAACTTTTTTCACCCTAAGTCCGTCCTCTTGGAATTTTTTTAGGACACATTTCAAACGATCCTGTAAGATTCTGTTTGTGGGGGCTGCAATTAATACGTCATCAAAATAAGGAACCACACTCTTGATTCCTTGTAATAACCTTTCCATAAGGCTCTGGAAGATCCCCGGGGCTACACTAACTCCGAATTGCAGTCGGGTACATTTAAAGGCACCCCTGTGCGTTACAATAGTTTGGGCCTGAGCCGTTTTTTCATCCACTGGTAATTGTTGATAAGCTTGAGCTAAATCTAATTTAGCGAAAACCTTCCTGCCCCCTAAGGAATGGAGGAGGTGCTGTACCACCGGAACTGGATACGCGTTCTGCTGTAGGGCGTGGTTTAAAGTGGCCCGGTAGTCCCCACAAATTCGGATTGACCCATCTGGCTTAATGGGTGTTACAATAGGGGTTTCCCATGGAGAGTGATCGATAGGCTTCAATACCCCTTGAGCAATTAGCTTGTCGAGTTGTTCGTCGATTTTTGATTTTAGGGCGAACGGAACTCGACGGGGCTTCAAACGAATGGGAGCTACTTTTGGATCTAGACTAAATGAGATCGGGGTCCCCTTATACTCGCCTAAGCTGTCCGCGAAGATGTCACTGAACTCAAAGATAAGGTCTTCCTCCCAATCACAACCACCGACTCGGTTCACGCCGGCCACTTCAATGCCGAGTGGCGCGAACCATTAGAGGCCTGGTAGGCTAGGCCTATCTCTATCGATGAACATTAGAGGTAAGTATGCTGTGTGCTTCTTGAAGGAGACTCGGACTCGGCAGGACCCGACGACGGGGATTCGATTCCCCTGGTAGTCCTTGAGGATATGAGGCGTTGAAATTGGAGATCTTGGCGTTGAATTGTGGGGATGAGTTGCTTGAGTGTCTTCCAAGACACCATCGAGAGGGACGATCCTGAGTCTACTTCTATGTGGCATGGCTGGTTCTCGATGGTTACCGTGACTCGGATTTTCTTAGTGTCCAAGGTTGAGGCGTGACCGATAGTGATAGTATGGTGAACCTCTTCTCTCTGCACGGCTGGATTTCTGTAGCAGTGGTTTATTGGCATTCACCTTACAGGACGGCTTCCTGTCGATTGGCGATAGTTAGCCCCTTTTGAGGCCTGGCTGAGTCCTGGCAAGCTGCGGCAGACCCGCCCGATGTGGCCTCGTTTTCCGCACTCATGGCAGAGTGCGTCGCGGAATTTGCATTCGGATCTGGCATGGTAGGCTCCACAGCCAGCACAAGGGCATAAGGACTTCTGACGAGGGTCCCGGTCGGACCGCAGTCGATGGACCCCTTCTTCATCGCTGTCTGACGACGAAGAGAGGTCCTCATGATGCGTTGTTAGTAGCTGCCCTTCTGTGCTAGGTGAGTTTTTGCTGGCCGGTGGTGGCACCGGGGTGCGGCTTCGCCGTAGTTGTGCGGCCGACTTTTTGGTCACCTCTGCAGCCGTGGCTTCAGTGATGGCGTCAGCAAGGCTGATGTTGCCTTTCGCCATCAGCTTGCTTTGCACGCCTAGTGCATCTAATCCCAGAATTATTCGATCTCTTAGTGCCTCTTCTAAATCAGTGAACCCGCAGAGCCCCCCTAAATTTCGGAGGTCTGCCACGAAATCGGCTACGCTCTCTCCTTTTCATTGGTTCCTCTGATAAAACTCGTGGCGTCTCATGAGTGTAGGCACGGTTGGCGCGTAATGGCCTCTCAGGATGGGTTCTAGGTCGTCCCAGCTCATGGCTTTCACTTCTCAAGGTTTGGCGAGTGCTTTAGCCATTTTAAAAATGACTGGGCTGCAATGCGTCAGGAACAATGCCCTTTTCTTTGCTGGTGTGGTGTCCTTCAAGTCATTCGTCTCGAGAAACATTTGGAAGCGATCCATGTAGGATTCCCAATCCTCTTGGTTTGGATCGAACGGAGCGGGTGGTACAATGCCGCCAGACATGGTTCCGTTGTTGGTGTTGTCTGTCACGTGCTCGGTGTTGATTCCTGGCTTCTTCGGTTCAGACATCTCCACATCCCATCCTCGTCGCCAGTGTTAAGTACTGATCATGGGTCGGAGTAAATGGAGACAGCCTCTGAACGGTGAACTCACAGCTCTTTATTTGCATAGTGACTTCTCAAAAACAACAACAGTGAACTCTGCCTTATATAGGCAACCCTTGTCAGAATTGTCCAATAACGAGCTATGAACGCTAGCTCTTTTAACCAATAAAGAATCTCCGTTAAGGGCCAGTCGGATTCCTCAGAACTAACCAATCCGAACTGGCCGCCTAACAGCCAATCAGAAGTGCAGGGCCAGAACCCTGCACTTTACCTCAAGCTCATACTTTATTAACTATGGTACATACACAACACTTGTAATAATAGAAATGGTGGAGAAAACAGCAGGAAAGATCAGTATCAATGTGAACATGAACTGTATGATTTTGTTGTTGTTGAAACATCTACACCTACCAATTTAATAACAATTTGCAAGGTGATGAAACCGAAGATTGATTAAAACTTGGCAAAAATGTACCTGATAATAAGAGATCCAACAAAAGGGGAAGCACCAGGCAACTACAAGTAAATTACCTGCATACCAACAATTTTCAAATTGCTAATTGGTGTGGTAGGTGATACACTCCAATAGCATCTATTTCAAAATAAGCTCTTTCCAGCTGAACAGAAAGCAAACCACCCAAACAACAGAAGAACAAAAAGATCATTTCCTAATTGACAAGATAATTCTGGAAAACTGTTAAAGGAAGACCAAATTCAATGTAACATGAATTGTTTACAAGAAGGCATTAGACTCCCTAATATATCATGGGATAATCAAGTACTTAGAATGGTACATGGGAAGTACATTTTTAAAAAATAACAAGCAAAGCAGATAATAACAATCTCTGGCAATGAGAAGGTTGAGAAAGTGGTCGCGCAGTAGCTCCAAAGATTTCTAGATGAAATGGATTATCTCAACCCCTACCAGTCAGGATTCAGGCCTGGATTTGGGACAGAAACAGCATTGGTTGCACTTTTGGATGATCTCTGGCAGGAGTGCTCTACTTGACCTCTCTGTGGCTTTTGATACCATTGACCATGGGGTTCTCCTGGGGCAGCTTCAGGGATGGAAGGGGGAGGCCTTGTGCTGTCCTGGTTCACTTCCTTCTCTGTGACTGTTCTCAGTCAATGTTGATAGGAGGGGAGAGATCCAGCCCTCGCTCACTTCTTTACAGGGTTACGGTAGGGCTCAGTATTCTCTCCACTCCTGTTCAACCTTTATATGAAGCTGCTGGGTGAGATAATTTGTCACCATGGACTGAAGTATCACCAATATGCTGATGATACTCAGCTATATGTCTCAGCCCATGGTAAGTTAAATGTTGCTGTTCCCTCCCTCTCGCAGTGCCTGGAGGCTGTTAGAGGCTGGATGGGGAACAACGGGTTGAAACTAAACCCTTGCAAGACCTATAGTGGCTCTGGGTTTGGGGTTCATTGGCTCAGGGAGAATTGCTACCTTTGATCATGTGGCACTACCCCAAACAGACCCTGTGTGTAATCTAGGGTTTTCTTGGACTCATGACTCCTGCATGAAGAGGAGGTGATTTGCAAGGTGGCAGCCAGATTTGCGGGTTGTGCACCAGTTACGCCCTTTCCTGGACCAGTAGTCCCTACTCACAGTCACTCATGCCCATGTCACTTCTCATCTTGATTATTGCAACGCGCTCTACAAGGGGCTGCCCTAGAAGAACACCCAGAAGCTCCAGTTGGTGCAAAATGCAGTGGCCTGCATGGTTTTGTGCAGACCCCGGTGTGCACATATTTTCCCTCTCCTGCAGGAGCGGCATTGGTTGCGGGTTTGCTTCTGGGTGCAATTCAAGATGCTAGTCGTCACCTTTAAAGCCTTTCATGGCTTGGGACCAGGTTATCTGAGGGAACGTCTCTTGCCAGTCACATCTATCCAACCCATTAGAGCGGGGAGGCAGGGAATGCTGCAGGTCCCATTCCTGAGGGAGATACACATGGTGAGACCCAGAAGAAGGGCCTTCTCTATAATGGCTCCCTCTCTCTGGAACATCATCCCCCCAGAGATTAGAATGGCCCCCTCACTAATACTCTTCAAGAAGGCACTGAAGACCTGGTTCTGCCAGTGGGCCTGGGGAACCCAGAGCAAGAGCCTAGCAAATGGCTTGTGTGATCTGCTGTCGTCGGGGTGGGGGTGGGGAGTTGGGGGAGGTTATTTTTTTTTTTTCCCCAGATTTTGTTCTATTGTACTTTATGAATTTATTTGATTCTTTTTGTTAGTTTTGTTAGTTTTGATTTTAAATATGGTTTTACATTCTGTAAGCTGCCTCGAGTCACCATTAGTGAGTAGGCAGCAATATAAATGCGATAGATAGATAGATAGATAGATAGATAGATAGATAGATAGATAGATAGATAGATAGATAGATAAGAGATAGATCCTGCAATAACACCAGTGGAACTACAAAAAAACTGCGCTACTCGGAACATCTTAAGAAAATACTTGGTTGATACCTAGGATGCTAGCAACAACCTGTATCAACCATTAGCACCAGCCAATTATATTTGTGATGCATTTTTAAATGTTCAGTTGACTGAGTTTCATGTTTAATGAAAAAAAGAGATAATAATAAATTCCAAAACATCTGGAGCACCAACAAAATTACCATCAATCAATTATAAAAGTGAAAGCTGGAACAGCTGATGGGAAGTCATTGACATGAATATAACTGAGCCTAGAATTACAGTTGTAAGTGATAAGTTGAGGCACCCACATGGTTAGAAAATTACTTTTTTGCAGCACACATTAGACAAATCCATTTATTTGGGTGTCTTTCATGAAGACATGGCAAAAAAGGCCAGAAACTGGCACAAAACCTTGTACAAATGTGAAACACTGCAACCAGTTCAGCAGTCATGTGGCAGTGGGGCAGGTGGAAACATGACCATTTATGATGATCAAGGGTGCTTTATAGGCTGTAAAGCATTCCGTGGCTATCATACCTTCAGTCATAAAACGATCAGTTGTTAAGCAAGGACTACCAATATATCCTGCAACACTTTAAGTTAGTAAGCGTACTGTCAAATCTTTCTCTCCCTAACCACCCAAATTTTTAACAAATAAGGGGCTGAAGACTTACTTGTTTTGCTTTATTTTTGTGGTGATATGATTTTTTTATGGCTAATGTCCAGGTTAGTTTTGAAATATTGTTCGTGAAATAAGAATACATTGTAGCTATTAATTCTACTTTTTCAAATATTCAAGTTTGTAATAAACTTTGCTAGGATATATGCAAAGTCTAACAATCAATTGCACTTTATTTTTGTTTTTGATAAAATGATTGCTCATTACTATTGCTTGCCTAGTTTTATATGTTTCATTAAGAGTTGAACATTTCTGTTGACTTGTAGCATATACACCAGACAAATCTCAGGCCATTGCATAATCTCTCAGTTATATTAAAACATAATGACAGTACAGAATTAGAGACCAATATTAAAATGTCTTTCAACTGTTATATCTATAGAAAATGTAAATAACCGTATGTTTTTTCCCAGAGAATATTAAATATACATGTAGCACTCTGTATCTAGATTAATAGTTTATGGATTGTTATGGAAACATAAATCCTATGATATATTTAAAGCAGTCACTGATTCTTGCATAAACAAAATATACCCCATTGACTAGTTTATACAAGTAGGCCTCATTAATTTTTATACTGAATCTATTTAAGTTTCCTTGTGTAGATTTTAAAGGAAATAAATTATTTATAATCAATGAGAAATGGATGCTCAGATGTAAAGTTGCATATCCTAAAATGTCCTAGGATAACTGTTCCTATTCATTTGTGTAATGCCTGAATTAAGACTCTGGACATGCATTATTTGCAGACTTATAACAGCTGGAATACAGTCAGGTACAGTCAGTTCTGTTTTTATTACTTTGTAAGTGATCTTAAAAGTGATTCAAGGAAGTGAACACACTTTCCTCCTTCTATTTTCCCAACAGCAACAATTGTATGAGGTGTGCTGGCTTACCTGCCTAAGGCAGGTGGTTTCTAGCCTGATACTTAACCTGTACACTATACCAGCTATTTTATTATTTTATTAACAAGAAAATATATTTCATTCTTTCTTTGCACAAAAGATGTCTTGGCAGCCAATAGTGCAATTTAGAAACCCATGCTTTTTTGTACAGTAATAAAACAATCATCTCAAAGATTAAAATAACATTTAGCTGAATTCTAAAATAGCCTCGCCTTCTCCCCATACCTAGTACAAGAATTACACAGCCACTAGGATGTCTTTTCTACAAATTACTGGTCTTCTTGTATGTTGAGTATGGAACACTGTGGTTCTACTATAATGAAACCACATTTTTGTTTATAAAGTTCAAATTAAAAAGAGGAAGAAAAAGAGAAAATGAAACAAAATTAACAAGCCAAAATATGTTATTTGTTTTAGAAACTTTTCCTAATATTCCAGCTCAAATAAGTTTGAAAAATGCTGTGAGTTCATGTTGTTACTGACTATTCACTGATCATTGTCTAGTTTATGTCTCACCATATTTGCTATATTCTTCTTTTGTGTTTCTAATGGATAGACTGTTCTGGAAACTATTTCCCATGGATTATCCAGACAATGTTTACAAAATATGTCATTTTCACAAATGTTTAGAATTGCTTGTTGTCTTTTGAAAGTTAGAAATAGCAGCAATAGCTGTAAGGCAAAAGCACTGTGAGATCTGTCAGAGATTAAAATACCATAATTATGTCTTCGAGTGTTCTAATCTATTCATTATTTTCTGGGTATGAAGCCAGACAAGGAAAGTAAATTCTGCATGTAGTCCATGGTATTTACATTTCTGTCGTCTATATCAATGCATGCAGGCGATAACTCTGTAGTCTCGTCCTACTTGCAGACAAGTTTCTGCTACCCTAAATCTGATGACACTGTGAGGTTGTTATTCTGACAAGTAAAATGAAGGCAAGATTATTGGAATCTTTATGGATAAGTAATATTTAATCCATCATCAAATAACTATTTCTATTAGAAAATTTTATTTAATAAGTTATTTAATGAATGAGAATCTTGGTTTGTACAGTCTGTTTATCTCTCTTCTCAGAAGTTTATAAAGTATCCAGGAAGGATTCTCCGGACTAGGGATTATAATTAAATATGAGAACAAATCTGTTACCAGAAATGGTATTCAACAAGTTCTGATCAATTCTGCAGAACCTGTAGTGGAAATTTTGAGTAGTTCGGAGAACGGGCAAATACCACCTCTGACTGGCCCTGCCCCATCTATTCTAGAGATTTTATAGTATCCTTCCCCTGCCACGCCCACCAACTGGTAATAAAAAAACTTGAATCCCACCACTAGTTGTTGCATACTTCGCCGTAATACGAGATCCACATGCCATACAAAGCTCTTCAAGTGCCAGATTTGTATGGCTCCAGTCATGAAAAGAATGAAATGGAAGTAAATCAAATCGGTTGGGAGTAGCTAGCATGGATTGGCAGCACTACATCCTCCTTGCCAATCTAAAGACCGAGTTGAAATATACAACATCTTCAAGGCATGTCTTCAGCACATAAATTGAGGAGACTCCATTAGTTCTCTTGGGTGAAGATATAGTAAAAGTTTTCTTTTACTTTACTAAGTTTTATTATACCATTAAAAATAAATAAAACCATACATCTGCGCTTACAATTGCTACAGTTACCCTGTATTTAGGCTGGCTTGGTTTTAAAGTGGCATAGGAAATCTTCTCTGGGCTGAGACCCTTTGACAGTAACTTGCAAGTTATTCAGCCTCTGCATATATGTCCCCCCATCTTTGTGTTGCAAGAAAACAATGGCCAGGAACTTTCCTTCTTCTGGATGGGTCTTTAGTTATTATGCCCACTCGTATTATACTCACAACTGAAAGCTGTGAAGAACCCTCCTGCCCAAGTAACCTCTTTAGTGTCCTGGATCTATATTCATTTATGTGCTTGTTGCCTCTGTGTGTATCTATATATATTTACACATACACCCAGGGTCAAATATATATTTGTAAGCATCAAGATGCATACACATTAAGACATAAATAGATTAAACATTAATTTTAAGTATTCTTCTTTCTAGCTTTCAGTTTAATAAGTTCTATATCTCCATTTACCAGCATAGGTAGTACTCAAGTTTAGTGACAATTCAAAGTTACAATGGCATTGAAAAAAATGACTTATGACCATTTTCCCCATTTACAACCATTGCAGTATCACCTTGGCCAGGTGATCAAAATTCAGATTCTTGGCAAGTGACTCATATTTATGATGGTTGCAGTGTCCCTGTGATCGTCTTTTGTGACCTTTTGACAAGCAAAGTCAATGGTGAAGCCAGATTCACTGAACAAACTTTTAGTATTTATTTGATTTGTCATTCGCTTACAAGATATAGGCATAAGAATAAATATAGTTTTGAATACATGAAATAGATACTTATAAGAAAAATAAAAAAACCAATAGGACAGGGACGGTAGACACGATGGGTGCGCTTATGCACACCCCCTACAGGCCTCTTAGAAAGTGGGTGAGGTCAATAGTAGACAGTCTAAGGTTAAAGTTTTTGGGGTTTGGGGAAGAAACCACAGAGTCAGGTAGAGTATTTCAAACACTGATCTCTCTGTTGCTGAAGTCGTATTTTTTGCAGTCAAGTTTGGTGCGGTTAACCTTGAGTTTGTATCTATTGTGTGCTCTTGTATTGTTGTGATTAAAGCTGAAGTATTCATTTGCAGGTAGGACATTACAAAGTATGATTTTATATACTATATTTAGATCGGACCGAAGGAGGCGTAATTCTAGGTTTTCTAGGTCTAGAGTTTCAAGTCTGGTGGCATAAGGTATTCTGCAATGAGAGGAGCGGAGAACTCTTTTTGTGAAATATTTCTGGACTTTTTCAATTGTGTTAATATCAGATACATGATATGGGTTCAAGACTGAGCAGCTGTATTTAAATATAGGTCTAGCAAATGTTTTTTTTTTTTAATAAAAGTTTTATTTAAGTTTTCACAAAACATACAAATACAAATAAAATATCTTTTTTTGAGAACAGCATTGCCCCAGGTTATCACTTCTCCATACAGACATAAACTCAATACTTATTTATCTTATACATTCTAATCCATATCTTATAACTATTTTCACAATTTTTCAATAGCTTTTCCCTTTCTTTACTTCCTATAGTCTTATTTTAAATTATCTCATTCCTTTCTTAATTCAATTACATATCTTTTTCTAATTTTTAAAATCTTTCTGATCAATGTTTTTATACTTTTGTCTGTCCTGTTTACAATTTCATATTACCTTTTCTCATAAAACAAATTTTCCCCTGTAATTACTAGACCTTTGCATCTTTTTTCAAATCTTATTTAAAAATTTAAGTTACATCTTTACAGTTGTAACATTCATTTTCTAACCTCTATTTCATAGCACATACCTATTTTCAATTGAATTCTGCTTGGTACATTTCCTTAAATACACACTAAATTCTTAAAAGAAAAAAGTATATATGTATATATATCTGTTTTTGTAAATTTTCACGGGTACAGACATGTAGGTCTAGGTGTGTTCGGGTCTTTTCCCATGTAAGATTAAGAGTATCTTGGCGATATTTTGGTGAGGATGGCGAATGGGACCTTGCTGAAACGTCACCAAGATACTCTTAATCTTACATGGGAAAAGACCCAACACACCTAGACCTACATATATATATATCTGTTGTGACTGAAAGGATCGATCCTGCTCTGAGTTTTGACTCTGATGACTCTGAAGATGGAAGGCTGGAGCCTGCTGTGAATGTGGAGTCTGAATTATTAGAGGACACAGATGTGAGCCAGGCGGATGAGAGTTTATCACAGAGACAACCCCCCTCAGAGCCTTCGACATCATTCATGCCAGCAACTGATCCACAAAATGAGTCAGAGGCTTCGAGTGAGGAAACTGACAGATCGTGGCTTGATGCCAGAATTAGGAAGAGACTGAAATGTCAAGCTGAGGGGAGGCATCAAGCCAGACATTGACTAGAGAGACTGACACACCCATCCAGGTGATTTAAGGAGGCGTGATGTTTCTCAAACTTTGCTTGGAAGCAAAGTGTTTGATGTATCGAAAGGATACGTGTGGAGTGGCTTTTGTAATTTATGGGCATTCTGAATTACCAGACAGATTCCGGGAAGTCTGCCAAGGACTGGAATATAATTCTGTTAACCCATTTTTAGTCTGGCTCTGTTTTGTTTGAATATTTTGAACTGTGGAACTCCTTGTTCTCACTTGTGAAAATAGGTGAGACATAACATTTTTGCTTCCAAGCCTAACAAACCATCTTCAAAACAAGATGGACCAAACCCAACTGCAGAGTTTGGTAGAGCAACAACAGCAACAGATAAGTCAACTACTTCAAATCAATGTGACTCTTCAGAATCAGGTTACACAACTGGTGAATCATATTTCCAGCTTGCAAAACCCTGCTGCTGCTCCCTCAGCCCCTCCCTTGAGGAAAAGCCCAGTATCCATGCCAGAGAAATTTTCAGGGCAAATGGACATGTTCCTGGCATTTATGGGTCAGTGCCAATTGTTTATCTCTCTGAGGCCTGAAGATTTCCCAAGTGACCGGGCTAAGGTAGGATTTATGATTAGCCTATTATCTGGGCAGGCTGCCAAATGGGCTACTCCCTTGTTAGTTCAAGATAGCCCATTGTTGGACAATTTTCAGGGTTTTCTACAACAAATGAGAGTTATGTTCGAAAACCCAATTAAACTACAAACTGTGGGTAGATGGTTATGGGACATTAATCAGGGGAAACGTTCCCTGCAGGAATACATTGCAGAATTCCATTTGCTGTGTATGGACTCTAATTGGAACGAACCGGCTCATATGGTTGCGTTCCAGGAAGGCTTGTCTGATGCCATCAAGGATGAGTTAGTCCATGCAGAGTGGGCTTCAACTCTAGATGCATTGGTAATCCAGTGCTTACGTATTGAAGCTCATTTACAGCAACGTGGAAGTAAACGGCCTGTTGTGGAACCACCTTCGTCTTCTCGTGCACAAACCACGCCACCGAGAGTTTTCCAAACCACGGTTAAGGCTGAGGAGCTGATGGAGTTAGGCACACTCCGCCCTCGCCTAACAGCGCGAGAATGTTTGAGAAGTTCCAGGAAGGCTTGTGCCTTTATTGTGGTGGTCCAGGACATTTTGCAAATTCCTGCACTCGGAGAGGGACTCGCAGACCTGCACTTGAAACCACTCCTGGGCCATCGGGAAATGGGGTAGGCCTGACCTCGGGGAAACCCTAGGTCGGGCATGTCCTACACCCCCACCCCAAATTGTCAAAGTAAATCCTGGCCCTCCTCGGCATTTATTTTTGGACACTCGTATCTTTCTGCAGTCCCAGAAGGAGGGAATTCCCACCGTTGTGCTGGTGGATTCAGGGCTACAACCAGCTTTATGGACTGTGCTTTTGTTAAACATTTTGGAATTCCTTTGATTCCTGTGAATCCACCCATTAAGGCGGAAACCGTAGATGGGCGTGAACTAAAGTCAGGACCATTCGCTTCGCCACTGAGCCAGTGTGTATGCTTATTGGGGATCATGAGGAGGTGATAAGTTTTTATGTCACCTCGAACCTCCATCTTCCTTTGGTGCTCGGAGTATCCTGGTTACGTTTGCACGATCCGTTGGTGGCTTGGGCGCAGAACGCCATTTCTTTTCCAAGCCTACAATGTGTGGATCACCTGAGGCATATCTGCGCTGGCCAGGATATCGCCACTCCTGCTGTCTCAATTCCTTCGGAACTGTCAGACTTCTCCGATGTTTTCAGTGAACAGGAGGCAGACCGATTACCACCACATCGTGCTTATGATTGTTCCATGGACCTGATACTGGATGCTCCATTGCCAAAGGGGCAGTTATACTCCATGTCGGAGCCCGAGTTGGTTGCACTTCGAGAGTTTTTAGATAAAAACTTAGCTCAGGTATTTATTCGACCCTCATTGTCCCCTCTTTCGGCTCCCGTTCTTTTTGTCAAAAAGAAGTCAAGAGAACTTCGTCTCTGCTGTGATTACCGACGATTAAACGCTATCACTGTGAGGAATAGCTATCCTTTGCCGCTCATTCCAGAATTGATGGAGCAGTTGCGAGAGGCTACAATCTTCATGAAACTCGATCTGCGTGGGGCCTACAACCTGGTTCGGATGAGAAAGGGGGATGAGTGGAAGATGGCGTCTGGCACTCATTATGGTCATTTCGAGTACACCGTCATGCCATTTGGTCTGACCAAGGCTCCCGCTGTATTCCAGCATTTGATGAACGATATTTTACGGGACATGCTGGATAGGTTTGTTGTGGTATATTTGGATGACATTTTAATTTATTCCCGGTCCAGAGATCACCACCTTCAACAGGTTCGTCAAGTGCTTCAGCGTCTTCAGGAGCATAAACTCTATGGGAAACTGAAGAAGTGTTTCTTTTTCCAGTCGTCGATAGAGTTTTTGGGGCACATCATTTCTCCCGAAGGCATTGCTATGGACCCTAAAAAGGTTGAGGCATTGTGTAGTTGGGAAGCACCTCGTCGAGTCAAGGACGTACAATGTCTTTTGGGATTCGCCAACTACTATCGGACTTTTATCCCGGACTTTGCTAAAGTAATGGATTCCATAACTCAGCTCCTCCATAAGAAGGTCCTGTTTGTGTGGGGGGCCCCGCAACAACAGGCTTTTGAAATTTTAAAGACAGCGTTTGTGGCCGAGCTGATATTGAGGTATCCTGATCCGAATCGTCCATTTGTAGTCGAGATAGATGCCTCTAATGTCGCTATCGGAGCGGTACTGTTACAAGCTCCGAAGGATGGCGCACCTCTTTTCCCAAGCGCATACTATTCTAGGAAGCTCACAGCTTCAGAGCACAATTACGCCATCTGGGAAAAGGAGTTGTTGGCAATTAAGGCTGCCTTTGAGACCTGGAGACATCATTTAGAGGGGGCTCGGCACAAGGTAGAGGTTTGGACGGATCATCGAAACTTGGAACATTTGTCTACCGCTAAGAAGTTGAACCAACGCCAGATTCGGTGGTCGTTGTTTTTCGCAAGGTTCAATTTCTCCATCACTTATGTTCCAAGTAGACAGAATCAGAGGGCAGATGCGTTGTCTCGGAAGCCCGAGTATATCGGTCCCGAGGATCCTCTTCCTCTACGAACGGTATTACCACCGGAATCCTTGGCCGCACTTCAAGATCCAGTAGATTTGCAGGCTCACATATGGGAGGCGCAGCGATTGGATGCATGGACGCAGCAGAGAAGGGGGAAGTTGGACCCGATTCCCCATGGTCCTTTGAAGAGGGCTTGCTAAGACATCGGGATTTATTGTACGTACCCACCAGAACACTTAGAGCCCTCATCATGACACAATGTCATGACAACCCTGCTGCTGCCCATTTTGGTTTTCACAAAACTCTGCACGTGGTCACCTGGACTTTTTGGTGGCCTCGGGTTCGCCACGATGTGTCTTCCTATGTTGCTTCTTGCGTACAATGTCGACAAGCGAAGGCGGCGTTGGGTGCGCCTCCTGGACTTCTTCAACCACTGCCAACTCCAAGCAGACCATGGGGAGCGATCTCCATGGACTTTCTAATGCACTTGCCCCTTTTGTCGGGTTATACAACGGTGCTCGTGATGGTTGACATGCTCACTAAAATGGCCCATTTCATCCCATGGTAGGAGATTACCTTCAGCTTGTGTTACTGCCCAGCTTTTCATACAACACGTGTTCCATTTACATGGCTTACCGGACAGAGTTGTTTCAGATCGCAGTGTTCAGTTCACTGCTCAATTCTGGAAAAGTCTAATGAACGCCCTACGAGTACAAGTATGTTTAGCGTTGGTGCACCATCCGGAAACCGATGGCGGAACTGAGAAGGTAATTGGCATCCTCGCCCAATACCTCAGATGTTTTGTAAATCAACAACAAAATGACTGGGTGACTTATCTTCCATTGGCAGAGTTTGCCTTTAATAATTCTCGGCACACCTCCATCCACATGACACCTTTTTATGCCAATGTGGGTTATCATCCGAGGTTTTTCCCTCTGTCAATCACAGATTTTCCAGTTCCAGAGGCACAAGATTTTTTGTCAGAGTTATATGCAGTGCATCAATTAATTTCCAGACAATTGGAATGAGCGAAAGCAGATTATAAGTGTTTCGCAGAACGTTCGCGTCGAGCGACCTCTCCGTTAGCTGTGGGGAAAAGGTGTGGTTGTCAACGAAACATCTTTGGGTCGATCGTCCGATTAGGAAGTTGGATCATCATTTTATTGGTCCCTTCCCTATCGAGGCAGTTATTAATCCTGTGGCTTATCGACTAACTTTACCGCGCTCCATGCGCATTCACCTTGTTTTTCATTGCTCCCTGTTAGTACCTGACATTCCATCATGTACTCTCCGCTCTCCAGAAGATACAGGTTCTCCATCCAGGCTCAGCACTGAACCTGTTACGGATACTACAGTGGTCGGAATTTATGATTCCAGATGGTTAAAGGGACGATTCCAGTATTTCATGGGAAGACTGGAAAATGAAACGGAGATTCGCTCTTGGCAGGATGTATCCAAGGTGCATGCTCCAGATCTTATTCGTATATATTATGCACAATTCCCTTCAAAACTACATCCTGATCGTCAGACTCGGGGGAAGGGCCCTGCGGTGAGGGATAGTGTTGTGACTGAAAGGATCGATCCTGCTGTGAGTTTTGACTCTGATGACTCTGAAGATGGAAGGCTGGAGCCTGTTGTGAATGTGGAGTCTGAATTATTAGAGGACACAGATGTGAGCCAGGAGGATGAGAGGATGTGATAACAGAGACAACCCCCTCAGAGCCTTTGACGTCATTCATGCCAGCAACTGATCCACAAAATGAGTCAGAGGCTTCGAGTGGGGAAACTGACAGATCGTGGCTTGATGCCAGAACTAGGAGGAGACTGAAACGTCAAGCTGAGGGGAGGCGTCAAGCCAGACATTGATTAGAGAGACTGACACGCCCATCCAGGTGATTTAAGGAGGATTGCTGATTCTCAAACTTTGCTTGGAAGCAAAGTGTTTGATGTATCGAAAGGATACGTGTGGAGCGGATTTTGTAATTTATGGACATTCTGAATTACCAGACAGATTCCAGGAAGTCTGCCAAGGACTGGAATATAATTCTGTTAACCCTTTTTTAGTCTGGCTCTGTTTTGTTTGAATATTTTGAACTGTGGAACTCCTTGTTCTCACTTGTGAAAATAGGTGAGACATGACATATATCTGTGTATATATGTATAACAATTGTAAATGGAATAATTATTCTATTCAAGTACAGCTCTGCCATTAATATTAATAACAATCTTTTACATTTCTATTTCTTTTAACAAACATTACCTAGTAATATCAGTTGTCTTTCACTTTAATCATCTATATTGCATATTTTACTTATTACTGTCTTTAAATAAAAAACCAAACAATAGTTATTAACAGTAGTCAATAAAGTTATTATTTTTATTCAAGTTCATCTCATCAACTGATAAAAATCTTCCATGTTTGTTTTCATTTTTTTTAAACGTTCTTTTTAAATCACTGAGAGCTTATTCTCTTTACAAACAAATATTCCTCTACACATCAATAGAAATTTTTTCTGTCACTTTAATCATCTAACATATTATATAACAATGCTATCCCATGCACTCTTGCAGAATCCTCTCAAGTTAAATTTTAACCATTGTCTCTGTGTCTTTTAAATAGGTTTATACCTTTAATTCTTGTACATTTTTCCTGTACCTCTATATCTTGTTTCTGTCTTTTGTAGCTTCTTTTC
>CM066331.1:126984313-127026813 GCA_033807585.1 Hydrophis major
TTTGACCAGTTCGGAGAACCGGCAAATACCACCTCTAACTGGCCCCACCCACCCACCCTTGCTCCTTTCAGGAGTCCCGACACAAACCATTTTGGCTCCCAGGAGGCCTAGCCTGTCAGGGTTGGGGCACCCAATCCATCTATTTGCTGCTTTTCAGCCTCCCAACTGATTGGTCTATTGCTGCCTCCCAGCTGATTGGCTGGGTCTTCTTTTGTTGCCCTGTACAGGAGAACGGAGCTGGAGAGCAGGTTCGTGGTGTGGGGAAGGAATGGGGATTTTGCAGTAACCTTCCTCTGCTATGCCCACCAAGCGGAGGTGGTACTCAGCAGGTTCTGACCATTTCCGTAGAACCAGTAGTGGAAATTTTGAGTAGTTTGGAGAACCAGCAAATACCACCTCTGGCTGGAAATGTTACAGTATCCTTCCCCTGCCATGCCCACCAAGCCCACAGAACCAGTAGTAAAAAAATTGAATCCCACCACTGCCACCAAGCCACACCCACAGAACTGGATACAAAAATATCTTAACAGATTTGAATAATGGGCCCTACCCAAGAATATGAAATTTAATATGGAGAAAAGCAAGGTTTTACACCGAGGCAGGAAAAACCAAAGGTACAAGTACAAATTATGTGAAACCTGGTTCAAAAACAGTAACTGTGAGAGGGACCTTGGAGTCCTTAGTAGACAATCACTTAAACATGAGCAAGGAGAGTCAGGGGTGGGATTCTACTGGTTCTGACTGGTTCTATAGTTTTGACTAGTTCTGTTATCTGTTAGGATGATAAGGATAATTACGGTTTCTGTTAACTGTTACCCCTTGTTAACTTTCTAAGCAGTTCAGTAGAAGCAGTTGTTAGAAGCAATCTTATTTTTTTTCCACCCTTATTACATTCTTGCCAGTACACCTCGACTTACTGTCTCCGGAGCTTTGGGGGCTTGACTTTCTTAAAGGGGAAGGGTTGTTTTAAGATTTTTACACTGCTGTTGGGAGGAAATACTTCCCTAGAAATCAGCACTTTGAAGAAATAATTGAATAATGAAGCAAAGCTGTCAGAAA
Source organism: Hydrophis major (assembly GCA_033807585.1). Classification (NCBI taxonomy): domain Eukaryota; kingdom Metazoa; phylum Chordata; class Lepidosauria; order Squamata; family Elapidae; genus Hydrophis; species Hydrophis major. Next base: position 126,985,373 of record CM066331.1, read on the forward strand.
GAAGCTTTTAATGACAGGAAACCAAGATGAGTGACATTCAGCAAGACTTCTTGGCAAGCTAGAAAGATTGATATTCAAACATGAGTTTACATACCCTTTCTGAGTTTTGGTCTAAAACTGGTTTTTGGTGAAGTTTAATTATGTGCTTGGTAAAGTTTAATCCTGTGTTTATTGATGGGATAATTTTCCCTATTCAGCTTCAACAAGCAACAGCTACTGTTGTGATTTAATTATTTGTGTTTGAATTTTTTTCCTACCTCACGGTTTCTTTGTCTATCAGGGGAAAGGGGGTCTTCCTTCACTGCTTTAGTGGTATCTGGCACTGTCCTTTTGAGGTATACTTCCAAGAGGCAGGATGCAAGCTTGGCACTGATTCTTTTTACTGCCTTTCTGGGGGACATTTCCTTAAATCTGGATGGTTTCCTTAGGATATCTTATGAGGTGAGTGAGATCAGCTGGTATTTTTAAGTGGTGCAAATGGATCTAAGGATTGCTTCCCTGGGTGTGCTTTTTCTGGAGAGTTTAAATGACCTCTCTGCTAAAGGGTTTCACTTTATGAGCAAGAGTTGGCTGCTTGATAGTTATCACTGCATTTTAACTATTTTAATTCCTCAAGGTGCTTTGGCATCCTGCCTGATTTGTAACTCCAGCTTGCAGGTATTTTTAATCTAATGATTGGTATTTAGGGCAGATTTTTTGCAAGCAAAGAAGCCTTTTGTATTTTTATACAGGTAATCCTTGGCTTACAACAGTTCATTTAGTGACCATTCAAAGTTACAATGGCACTGAAAAAGTGACTCATGACCATTTTTTACACTTATGACCATTGCAGCATCCCCACAGTCACGAGAAGCCAGGCGAGGAGAAGCGCCCCTTGACATGAGTGATGTTAAGTGGGCCACACCCATCCAGTCACATGACCACCAAGCCACACCCACCAACTAAGCACGCCCACAGAACCGGTTGTTAAAAAACCTGAATCCCACCCCTGATCTGATCTATAAGAAAAATGAATCTAGAAGCATTGGTAGTCATTTACTAATACCAGTGGCCTTCCAGAGTTTCAGATGGCATCTTTGTTGGTCCTGCCTAATGATGTAAAAGTTGGAATCTTATTTAAACTTAAGAATGAGATGTTACATATCAATTAATGCAAATTAATGTGTAACTCAATAGAGAAAAAAAAAACAGTTGTAGTGAAACAATATTCCAGTGAGGCCAGTCATATATTAGTCAGAATACCCATGTTCCTGCTATGGAAAAGCATAGATAGACTAAGTAATAATGGGAGATGACAAAATTGAAATGCAGTGTCAACTATGCAATATAAGCTTTTTTTTTTTAAATTACCACTAATCTGAGGACATCCAGAAGGAGAGATGAGGGGAAACACACTGAAGTCAGTGATATGCTAGCAACCTATTGGAAGCCTCTTACCTTTTTTACATTCATGACTAAGATAGAGAAAGAGAAAGAGAGAGGGAGAGAGAGAGAGAGAGAGAGGGAGACTTGTGATGTGATACTGCTTTTCTTGTTGTTATGAAAATAGAAAGCTCTTATGGATTCTGCTAAGTCTAAAAAAGGAGATGCCCATTATTTAACTTTGATTTTCTTCTGATGAAACACCTACAAGTTATGAAGGCAAACTATTCCACTGGTTAATTGTTGTCACTGTTCAGATTACTTCTCTCCTTGATTAGGTTGCCTTCTGCTACTTTGGAAAATATGTTGACCTGTCTTCTTTGTGTCAGCCCCTCAGGTACTGGAATACTACTATCATGTCATCCCTAGTTCTTCTTTTCTTCTTCAGATTCTCAGATCTTCTTTTCTCTTTCAGATTGGCCATACCCAATTCTGACAACCATTTTTAAATATGGTTTTGTGTCTAGGCCCTTAATCATCTTAGTTGTCCTTCTCTGCACTTTTTCCAAAGTCTCGACCTCTTTTTTGTAATGTGGTATCCAAATCTGGATGCATCATTCCAGGTGTAGTCTTTATAAAGTGGTACAAATACTTCATGTAGTTTTGATTCTATGTCTCTGTTTATACAACCAAGGATTGTATTAGCTTTTTTGGCTGTGGCTGCATGCTACTCAGGGTGGGATTCAATTTTTTAACAATCGATTCTGTGGGCATGGCTTAGTTGGTGGGTGTGGCTTGGTGGTCATGTGACTGGGTGGTCATGGCCAACTCAACATCAAAACTCAGAAAGAGTATGTAAACTCATGTTTGAATGTCACTCTTTCTAGCTAGCCAAGAAGCCTTGCTGAATGTCACTCATCTTGGTTCCCTGTCAGTAAAAGCTTTGCTTCATTATTCAATTATTTTTTCAAACTGCTGATTGTCCAGGGAAGTATTTCCTCCCAACAGCAATGTAAAAATCTTAAAACAACCCTTCCCCTTTAAGAAAGCCAAGCCCCAAAAGCTCCGGAGACAGAAAGTCTAGGCTGTCTGCCAAGAATGTAATAAGAGTAGAAAAAACAAATGGAGATTGCTTCTAACTACCAAACTGCTTAGAAAGTTAACAAGGGGTTCTATAGAACCAGTAGAATCCCACCCCTGGATCAGATCAGAATCATATCATTCCTTCATTAGTAATAGTAAGAGTGCATTACCAACAGGACAACTATCTACAATGTCCAGGATATAAAGTATCCTATGACTCCCCCATCCCGAGGAGCAACAAAATGCTTATATCTACAATCTTCTTTAGGCTCTAGTCTAGTCTAGGCACAATTTTAGGAATGTTTATATTACAATATTATAATTCAATTTGTGTCAGGTGTTTCTCCATTCAAGATTCAAGAAAGAAATACTTAGACTCCTTAATTAGAGAAAAGATATCTTTTGCTGAAAATGAAGTGGTAGCAACAGTAGAATTCTGAATCTGAGAAATTAGGCGCGCAGATCACTATACAAAGTGATGGAACTGTTTCCACCCCCAATAGTTCAAATGATTCTTCCAATTAAAAGTTGTGAATATGATCATGTGGACATCTTCAGGTGGTGATAAGGCCTCCGTCCATTGACTTTGGCATATTTTGATAAAGATTTGCAGCTGCACAGAGAAAAGAAAGCTAAGCCAGAAATAGAAACCTAAGCGGGAATTTATACTCCCCCCTCCTCATTTTTACCACACTAGAATGTAACACCTCCAGCTCTCTTCCCAGACAATTCCCCCCTCCCCCCCGTTACTTATGGCAGCCAAAAGATGCAAAGCAATAGTAGAAGATCTTGAAGGCTGACAATTTGGCTAATGCATCCTATCAGAATTCAACACAAAAGGAAAAGGGATATAACGGAATAGCCATTTGCCCAGGAATGTTGCAGGTATGTCTGCAGTTGAGAATCTATCCAAGGATAACTCAAAAACAGTAATATGCACTGCATATAGTTAAGTTATAGACTTACTATAGGTGAATATAGAAAGATCTAACAGGTGGACATAGTAGTATTTTAATCAGGCTACAAATGGTCAAAATCTGAGTTTACTAAATGTCAAATAAAAATAATACATATTTTTTGAATCTATAATTATGATGGTTCATTACATAGTTCAACCTGATGATGTTCCGACTGGACTTGGCATTTTTATCTGCCTATCAAGTCCTTCCCAAGGGATTGGGGTAGATAGCTGTGGATTTATTATTTATTTATTTTTCACATTTTTGAACCACCCATCTCTCTCATATCCTGGCAAAGAGTGAATTAAAGCTGTAAAATGTTTATATGTAGTTGCACAAGAGAAGACTTGATGTTACATCTTCTGCCATTGATATGCCAATAATTTTCTTTGTGAGTTTCAGTTTTCAGGAGCTTGGGGCAACCTCTCTTTAGTACCATTCCCTTTGGTTTAAAATCATAATATAGGAATTTGCTTTAGCAGGAAAATAATGCTCTTTTAATGCTACACATTCTGACTTCACTTGCAAGCATGTTGATGCTTCTTTTGATAAAAGAGGGGGGAGTTGGAGAAGAAGTATTTCAGTCTCACCCTCTTGCCTGAAAACTCTAGGGTCTTGCCTGCCTTTTGACTCAATTGCTCCCTTGGCATGGCTACATACTTGAGCAAATAGGAAATATAATGAGAAACTGACTTCCTTGTGGTATTTCTAGTTGGAAATAAAAGAAGGAATATATTTTATTGTACAACTCCCAAATGGAAGTCTACTGAGAAAACTTGTTTCTCATAACACTTTATATTTGCTTAAAAAAAAGATATATTACAAGAAGTCTTCTCAATATATATTGCTACTATGGCTGAATAACTCAGACAACTAGCCCTGGAAGCCTGTTTGGAGACAATGTTAAATAAACACTTAGTTAACTTAAAACTAATCAAAGACCAGGTAGAACAGTTATTGCCTTTTCTTCTTAAGGACAGATAGATTCATATGCATATCCAGGTTAGATATTAGCATCAACAAAAAGAGCTTTGGGTTTAGTTAAGTCCCAGTTGATATAGATACAAACAATCTAGATGAATGGCCTAGACTTGATAATGGTTGTCCAAAGCCATATGATTAGGAAATTTGTACCCTACCTCGTGCTTGTTTAGTAGATTTAGTAGACACAATAAATCTTAGTTTTTCAAACTTTGCCCAAAGATTTTATCTATACAAGCTCCTGGAAAACCTGTGCATTTAAAACAATTCTTGAGTTAAATGAACCATGCACTGTGATATATAAGTATTGGTCCTAGAGATTTCTTGATCATATGCAGTTCCACCTATTCAACCAAGAAAACGTGGCCTTGCTTTTTTAGTGATACAACTTCATCTTAAACTTCTCAGTTCCATCCCTATCCATCCAAAACTGCAGTAATTTGGATATAATAGATCCACCAATATCACACCAAATAAATGTGATTGTTCCACATAATAATGTGAATATCTTCAATTTCAGCGAAAACATTGAGTCCATTTTTTCAAATTTCACATTATAGATGTGTTATTTTATTCAGTTTGAAATGTTTTGTATTCTGGATATACGGTATGTGTAGTATAGTGATGAAAGGAACAGTGTTTTTTCTCCATTTTCACCAATCGAGTATATTTCATGATTAATATTAGGCAGTATGAATGCCTTACTGCAGCTACTTGGGTATTGTCATTGACAAATTAACAAAATTAACTTGCTGAAATCAGACTGCCTACGCCATCCATAATTAAAACACCAGAAATAATGAAATACCCTATAATTAATCCTTTTAAATTTCTAATGAAAATGGTGATTGTTTATATGAAATGATACATTTCTCAGAAGTTATGATATCCGTATTATAGAGGATTGATGAATGGAAATGGTGATATACATATACATACATCTGCATAGAATTTTTTGAAACCACAGTTGCAGGTGAATTTAAATGCTATTCAGTCATTTAAGAATCAGCAGTCAAGGTTAGAGATGAGCAATCAATTTATCATATATCCAGATGTACCTTTTAATGAGAAAATTGTATGATTGGTAGAAGCAGCTGCAATTGGTCAATGTTGCTGTAAGTTCTTGGTTCAAATGCATATCCAACCCATGAAGCTTCCAAGCACTAGGAAAAAGCTATTAGTTGAAATATGCATTAAAAGTTCAAACTATTTGCAACTTTACTGCACACCCACCCACTACATACAAAACTGAGAAAGCAATCATTAACTTACGAAATGGAAAAGCACCTTTTCTGCTATTGTCTCCTCATGAGCATTGTAAGCACAGAATGATGTATTAAAACATGAGTGTGCTTTTTCCCTACTAAATTTTCCCCTGGATTCTGCTGCTGAGTTTGGAAGTTGTACTACTCTAAACAATGTAGGAAGATGTTGTAAAGTTACAAGATATGGGAAAAAAATTGACACATGTTGCTCGAAATTTGCAGTTTCAAAGTTCATGAAGAACTGCTCAGGCTGAATCAAAATAATAATAAAAAGGACATCATGGATTGAGTTGCAGCAACCTAGGAGAGTACATGCTTGAAAAACATGTCAATTACTAAATTTCATCCCTTCCTAGTTATCATTAGAAAGAACTGAAGTACCTATACATATCCACACTTGGGCAGAGAAGCTTGGAGCAGCTTCAGAAATAACCATGCAATATTAAAGAGGATCTCTGCATGCTTGGAAACACTTCTTCAGAAGCAGTTCCATAGTATTTACCAGTTTTACCTTAGGACAAAGGTGAAACAATCTTTTGGAGGCAGTGAATGTATTTTTAATTTGGATTTTCATGTTATAGGTGTTCTCACAAAGTGGCTATTATGGGGGAGAGCTTGTCGATTCACAAGATGACTGCCCTGATAGTTGTGATTATCCAGCGGAAGGAGGGAGTGCTGAGATTACCTTAAGCCAGCTTCTCTAGTGCTAGGAGTCTCTGAAACTCCAATTTAAATTTCACTTCTTTTCTGAGGAGATGGGTGGTGCACATTAGCTTTATTTCTCAAGAATACTGATTAGGATATCCAAAAACATTTCCTGGAAATAAAGCTGATGTTGGAGACTGGTGCTTTGTCTTGCGTTATGCCAACTTTCATATAAAAATTATATCTATCTATCTATCTATCTATCTATCTATCTATCTATCTATCTAAAAATAAAAATATTAAAATGAAATGAGCTAGTAGCTACCTTATTCAGAAATAATTAAAAGTGGAGTAACTTTGAGACCACAATTTTTGCCATTTCTCTAAATCGATCCCATATCCAAAATTCTTCCCCAAGCAATCATAGTTTCTTTAACTTGTTCTTCTTCTAGTTTAATTTCTAATAAATATCCATACAATTTTTTAATCACCTTTTCATCAGTACCTGTCAAAATCTTATCTAAGTGAGTCAGTTTATCATAGAAACCTTCTGTTTTAGAATCTTTATCGTACCTTGAATATATTTGCACATATGAAAACCAATTCATCTTTATACCTTGTTCCTCTAGTGCTGCCAGTTTGTGCTTCCCAGTGAACATACATGCACATTTGACTTAATGACTCAAAATAAAAAATAGGTTCATTCTATGGTTCCTGTTAGTAAAAGGGAGGGAATGAATTTCAGGAGCCATGTTTCCTCTAGCTCTTTCTTTCCAATTCAAAAGAATATTACAAAAGAACATAAACTGGGATTGGGACCCTGTCCATCAGCAAAAATATCTCCAACAACTAAACAAGTTCACAGAGTGTAGGAATAGAGGAAAGATGAGGTTGAAAATGAGCAAGATTGGCCAGATGCTAATATAAAAAAGGCCCACCCTTTGTCACCTTCTACCCCCAAAACATCATCCAGTGCATCCCTGTAGGAAAAATACTTTGGCAGTGGCTCAGACTACTGCTAACTGCTCTTTCAAAACAAAACAAAAATGGTTTAAGAAATAAGTATTGCTTAATTTGAAAAATAGCCTGTGTGACATATGTATTTGTTTATTTTGTGTCTTTATATTACAAACACTGCCCATTGTGGCTAATGATAGATAAATAAAATAGGTATTTAAAGCAGTATGCTAATATCCAACAAAATAAAAAGCAATTTCAGTAAACAATCTAGCCTAAATGAGCATACCTACCTGAACACTAACTCTCTGCCTGCTAATGGAAACTCATCATGTAGAGAAAAATATGTAATGTAGTTGGAAAATTAAGTGTTTTCAAAGTTGTTCAGGTGATCTTAATTCATAATAAATCAGTTATTTGTCAAAAAGAAAGAAATGGGAATTCTGATATTTTTCCATTATTGCTTTATGTAAATTACATTCAATTTGGTGGTGAGTTGCATCTGGAGTTTTATATTGTAATTATTAAGTTCACATATAATGAAATTGGCAGGTGTAATAAATTGGTACTGTATATTCGTGTAAGGGTTGTTAAAAACAGGAAAAAAATTGAAGAATGAAATATGAAAATTAGATAAAAGAATCACAAGGCAGCTATTATTAACCCATTGTTTTGCTTTATGAGTATACTTAGTACAGTACAATCTGTAAAGAACAGATTATCTCCCAATCTAAGACAGAATTAATGAAATACCATTTAAAAAGAAAAAGAATGCTAAATACAAATGGATGATAAATTGACAGGTGATTTAAATTGTGTTTTTAAAAAAAGAAAAGCTAGCTTTAAAACACAGTATTTAAAACATTATTTGAATTGCATTGCAAAACATGGCATATATTTGCATATATTATACCCTACAGAGTAAATATTTAGCAAGCAGCAATATATGGCATGTCAAACTCCCAGCCTGCAGTCTGGATGCATCACGTGCTGGCCATGACCACACCTGGTTTAGCGAAGGGGGAAAAAAGTCATGATATGTCACGTGACGCCACCATAACGACGTGAGTTTGACACCCCTGCCTTATGTGAAGCATATATGGTTGCAAAATCTACAAATTAGTGGCATGGGATGACAGGAGGGAAACTTTTAGCTGTTCCTCTGTAAATATATACTCCAACTTATCCTTCTAGGAATAAGGCTTAATTTTGAGACCTGAGCTTATTTTCTGTACGCAGAAATTGTTTGTTGCTATTGCTGAGTCCTTGACATGAGAATCTTTTACCTCCTAATGTAACCTATCTGAAGTTGAACAATTTAAATACTACTGGATAACTTGTCTGTCCAGAAAAATACTGTACAGCACTGATACTCCGTCCTTTTCCATCTTGTCTTACAACCACTCCCAAAACTAGTTCACACTGCAGCATAGCCACAAATATGCCATTAGGACAGGGGTATCAAACACACATCATCACGGCGGTGTCACGTGACATATCAGGACTTTTTCCTCCTTCGTTAAACCAGGAAGGGGTGAGGTTAGCACACGACACATCTGGCCCACAGGTTGCAAGTTTCACACCCCTGCATAAGGATTTCCACTCCTTATTGGAAGAGAAATTAATCTAAGTAATAACTACTGAGCCTGAACTACTAAAATCCCTCAGGGCCATCACCTTGCTGCCTTACTCCCAAGTCACCTGTGCTGTTGCAGCTGCACTTTCTTTCGGACATGAGGCGGGGCTTTTATAGCTGTACTTTTGAGCTCCTGGCATTCTACAGCAATGTTTCTCAATTTTGACAATTTTAAGGTATGTTGATTCTGGTTAGGGAATGTTAGGAGCTGAAACCCATACATCTTAAAATAGTTTGACAAATACTGTTCTTTTGAAACAGTGTTCTGACCCAAGCCTTGCTCAAATCAAATAAACACAAAGTATATATAAAAGCAAACCTTTTAAATGCATCTCTGTGAATTCTGTTCATTCACAGCAAAGAGTCATTAAAACTAATTGTCCCAGATAAGAGCAAGCCCTTTCAAGGTTGTGAAAGGCTGCCAAGAAACAAGATTAATTGCAGGGAAATATCCAAAACCAAGAGTCTCTGAAAACAAACCAGAATACACAGGACTTCCACGATAACTTGGAGTTGAAAGGACTTCTTTGCTTCCTGCAAAGAACCCAACCCCTGAAGGCTGGCTTTTATCCCTTATGGGGATGAAATCCCTCAGGGCCATCACCTTGCAGCCTTGCTCCCAAGTCACCTGTGCTGTTGCAGCTGCACTTTCTTTCGAACAACCCTGCACACATGCACACTGGGCACAGGCTCCTTGGGGTCCTTTTCATCATTTCTGCCAGACTCCACAAACTCCGAAAGCAGCACCCCACTCTCTGATAGTCCTGGCCCCCTCCCTGCATCACACGCAGGCCCCTCATCTGAGTCTTTGCTCTCAGAGACCTCAGCCATTTGCACTTGCTGCTGACGAATCACAACAGTTTGTCCCTAACTGCCGGCATTGATGTGTGGGTGTGTGCAAGATGGGAACAAGAAAGGCAGCACAATGAAAGTATCATAATGCAAATCCCACCCCTTCTACATGTACATTCTGACATCATGCAGAATGTCAGAATGCAGTAGAAAAAGGTTGCAACCCTACTTTTGACTTTTTGTTGAAAGCAGCAAAGTTCTGTGGATACCCATATAGAACGGTTGTCAAACTCAGAGCATCATGTTATGTATGACAACATTTTTCTCCTTTGTGGAGCTGAGGTGCACATGGCCTGTGCATGACACATCCGGTCTGCAGGCCACCAGTTTGACACCCTTGCCATACAGTGTACATGCATTTATCAAATTAGTGCACAATAGTGAGATAACATTTTAGCTGTGTTACCCTAAATTATTGTATGCTGATCTGGAGTAAGCCTCACTCAACCATGGCCCTTTGATAGCCTGGTGAAACCTACAAATCCTTTCTCAGAAAAAAAATGTATTTAAATGCATAACTTAAAATATTGTATACAGTACACTGAAATACAATTATGTGATTCTTAGTTAATAAACTTTTTTTGTATTCTAGAGGCCATACATTTCTTTGTCGCCTACCTTAATTGAACAGAAAGCTACTTTCCAGAGGGTAGTCATGTAAGGTCGTAACTTTTCTTTTCCACCCAGGTTTCCAGACCCATTGTACTTTATCCAAACATCCCAGGTGAAGAACTCCTGGGCCAGAATCCTCTACACTGGATAATAATTTTGTAACTTCAGAATTTCCCATAATTGCAATTATGAATAAGTTTTTATGGTTATGATCATTCCTGAAAATCAGAATTTGGAGATTAACCCAGTGGAGCTCACATTTGGAGACAAGACACGTACATATGCTAGCTGGGGAATTCTGGGAGTTGAAGTCCATGCATCTTATAGTTGCCATGGTTAAGAAACATTACATTATTTTAATGGTGCAAACTGTTGTTGCATTTAATACAAATAAAAGTTTCCATCTTTTTTGTAATCATCTTTTGTTTATGTAGGGGTTGTGTTATGGGTTGTTAAGCCTGAAATAAATAAGTACATCCTTACTTTCTCAATATATTAATAAAAACAAAAATTGCTTTATATGTATATCTAAATAAAACATTTCATAGGTTACTCAGACATATAGAAATGTTTCTTGATATATATCCTTTGTATATAATAGCCAAAGCGGGAGCCAACGTATTGTGAACATATACCTCTTATTTTAAGATGGTCAACTATACACTCTGATTGGAGCACTCCTATTATGAAAAACACTATATGAGATCTTTTATTGTTCCTTGTCCAGGTTTTTATACAAGTATTTCCATTTCTATGTATGCATACTCTTGATTTTAGTCTTTTAGGGATTCAACATTTCAAAGTCTCATCTTAATTATATTAATTGCTATATTTCAAGATAACTGGCTATTTTTTGCAATGTTGTGCAATAATGTGCTTTAGTACATGCATTTTGAGTCATTTGGTGATGAATTTTCATGATCAGCAGCGCTTTTGTTCAATGAAGCACAAAATATGAATGAAGGCAAGTTCGCAATCCTAAATGCATGAGTAAGCCATACATGTTTAAGTTACCTCAAATAGATTTTAGATTAACAGAGTTGGAAGGGACCTTGTAGGTCATCTAGTCCAACCCCCTGCCCAAGCAGGAGACTCCACACCATTTCTGACAGATGGCAGAGCAATCTCTTCTTGAAAGTCTCCAATGTTTGAGTGCATTTCTCTAGTTGACTACTATAGAAATGATTCCTGAAAGTATAGTCAAATGGGTGCTGTGAGATTAGACTTAGAAGTTTTCTATGAAGTAAATCAGTGCTTTGTTCAACATCTTTGGTAATTTCAGAAAACTTAGCCTGCATTATACTAAAATTTCTCTTTGGAGATAGGCAAGGGACATATGAATAAGCCATAATTTTCAGGGGTGGGATTCAACCGGTGTAACTACCAGTTTGGTGATTTACGATTTGCGGTTCTGTCTGCTGCTCTTCAGAGCTACCAGTTCTACAGAGCCGCTACCAGTTCTACAGAACCGCAGAACTGGTAGAATCCCACCTGATAATTCTCCAATTTATAATGCACTTTGAGATAAATTGCAGGACAATATCTGTTTCTTGGGGAAAGTTTCTCACGGTTAATAAGCTGGTCAGATAAAGGTACTGTAAATATTTGCTGTGTCAAAGACCAAGAAGAAACAGTACTAGAACTGGCTGACAAATGAAATAAAACATTATTTTCAAAAGTGTTTTAAGATTTGATGAGTGAAAGTTGTTGACACTATGGCATCTGTTCAAATGAATCTAGTAGCTACAAAACAAGAAACAATTATGAAGTATTTCAGAAAATACTGTTTGCCGTTACTTAATGACTCCAGGGAATAAAACATTGCTGCCTTCTTTCATTTGCAAATCTCTGACATTGTCAGAAACACTGCAATACTTACTTGTAATGATCAAGACTGCTTGTCCATGCAATCACAGATACCAAAATAAATGCTCTGAGTGAAGTTCTGCAGTAAAATTAAACTAGTGATATTAATGAACTGTATTTAAAACCTAGAAAACCATGAAGTTTTTTAAAAATTAGTTCAATATGGATGGGTGGAACTATCTGGTTCACTATATTTTTAATTGTGCATCTCTGGCAGAATTCTGCCATGAAGAAGAAAGAGCCAGGTTCCAATCTCTGTGAGTGAAAAAGAAACTTGACATCGTTTGAAATAGGCCCATGGAAAAACTTTGAAAGTTACCCTATTTATAAAATATTGTTGATGATGATGCAATTCTATGTACATGTAAGCAAAAGCATAACTAAACTTGGTTTTCCAGCATTTTTGCATATCAAAATCTATACTCTGATTTAAAAGTACTATCCATAAAAAAAGCACAGGGCATCCTGAAAGGTACTTTTATCTTTACATTGCCCATATTAAAGAGATAACCGATTTACCCAGCTATTCTTTACATTATCAAACTCAAGAGCAGTTGTCTTTTTCAATGTTTCTGTATTCAGTATATATGGAAGTGAAAGCCTTCTATGCTGTCAGTCTGAGCATAAATATGAAGTCCTGGAAAGGTCAACCATTTGGACTTCAATATGTAGTTTGTACTAAGACTTAACTCTAGAAAGCTGTTATGCAAAATCAGTTTTTTCTATGACCATGTTCCTTTGCTCTCACAGCTTCTAAACTTTTCTCCTAAAATATCCATTTGAGAAGTAATTAGGCAAAAGAACAATTCTTATACTGCTTACTTTGGAAAGATTCTATTTTTTACTCCAGAGGATGTATATTGAAATTAAAGATTAAACATTTCAAAATAAAATGAACTCTAAGACAGGGAGGACATTTTCAGAAGCACAATTCTTACCTATCTTTATAAAAATTTGCAGATGAGATTTTTTTTCTTTGGCATGCTGAACGTTACCTCTAAGGGATCCAAACTTCATGTCACTTCTGTCTAAATTGAATTTATTTCTCTAGCCTGAGTTTCCATATGGTTCTCTAGTATTCATGGTATTCTTCTCATTTTTCTTCATCTTCTTGCTTTAAAACTAGGGCTACCATTTTCTGGGTTACTAATCATTGGCTCTTCATTTCCATCCAGTGGTTCTCCAGGATTTTGCTGTTCAATCCACTTGCAAAGTCTGAATTTTGGAAGCAGATCTTTTCATTGGAAGATCCATTCCCAGCGTTCAAAAGATGCAGTTTTTAAAAAATGTATATTCAGTGTGTTGGATAGAATGAATTGGTTGCAATTCACAAAAAGTCTCATTGAACCCACATGAATCCTTGTTGATATACAGTAAGACGATTATCACTCTGGAACTCATAACATGTTTATTATATCTTACATGGTAAAATCCTAAATATATGAAATTAAAAGTGAAATCCTGTTGGATTCAAATGGATATATTCCTTAGCATTTCTGCATAGGATTTAATATACTTTTTACACATCAAGTACTGATTCCATTTAAGGGTGTTGTTACAAGAAAACACATACAGGAATGAGCAATTATGAATGTATATAGAGTACCCTGTTACCTTCTTGTGTGATATAGAAAGGCTAAATGGCACCTGCAGTCATTTTATTTTCATTCCAAAATAATACTTCAGGCACATCATTTAGTTCTAAAATGCAAGGTGTTATCGTAATATGGCAAATAGTAAAAGCAATTCAGTGTCTTCTCTTTTGTTTTTCTTTTCCTTTTGCTGCTAAAGTGCTCTTGCTTTTGGACTGAGACAAAACACACATACAGAGAGATACAGAGTACATGAACATAGAAGCTTTCAGAAATAATTGCAGGCATTATGTTTGAAGATGCTAAATTTGTGACCAGATTAATTGTGTACTGCATCTACAAAGTCCCAGATGATCTTTCCAAGAGTCCAGATTTTATTTTAGCAGACTAAGAGGATAAGCAGTTATTAAAGAGAAAAGCAAATTATTAAAGCTGAGCACTCCATTCACTTCCCTGTGATAGTAGTTTCCTGATTGAATCTCTAAGTTTTGGGATAATAGTCTCCACAATAACATTTTTAGAGTCAAACCACCCTGTATAGAAAAACTCTGATACTTTTTTTTTTTTCATGAGATACATTAGCTATAAAATTAAATCCTTTTTTAATGGCAGAAGCTGAAATACCTGATATATTTCTCAGTAAACAAGGTTTGTATCCCTCTTGGAAATGGTAGTTCTCAAAATAATTGATATCCTCATCTCCTTTGTTCAAAACTTATTTGAGTCCTAGTAAGTGGCTATACTCCTCTTTATCTGAACATTCCTCTTTCTCTTGTTACAAGGTTTCATAGTTAACTTTTGTAGCCTAGCAGTACCATCCTAGGAATCCTTCTGCAGAAATCTACATGGTCCATGAGAACTTATTGTTAGGAAACCAGCCATGGATTCCAAGGAGCAATGTTTCGAATGAATGATGGTCAGTGTACCTAGTTCTTCCTTAAATTAAGTGCTCTTGGTTGAGGGATCCTAGGTAAGAATGGGGATTTCTTATATCCACGCTGAAGGAATGTCAGGAATCTTTCTTTCATAAGAAGCTTTTTGCATTTCCTACTGGGAGGTGAATCGCAGTACCATGAAAAAAAGTTGGTAAAATATTATGACCCTCCAAGGTAGAGGTCTCCAAACTTGGCAACTTTGAGACTTGTGGACTTGTGGACTTCAACTCCCAGAATTCCCCAGCCTGCTCCAAGACATGAAGGAAATAAGTTAGTTTTAGGGAATATACCAGACCTTGATGAAAGGAATAGTGACATGGTAAGGAATGGATATAATAAGTCAATAAAATACTGCTGCTTCCAAAGGTTGAACAGCATCTGGCAAAATAAAACAAATAGCCTTAAACGCTAGGATAAGAATAAGGTATGGATATACTAATTTTCTAATTTTTTTTATTAGGATTTATTTCACATAAAACACACTGGATTATTATAATGTAGTTTATTTGGGGTAGCTATCCTAAGCTGAAAGATATAAATATGCAATATGCCCTCTTGATTTGCTTTTTAAATAAAAATCCTGGGTGCAATTCACAAAAATATGGGAAACCTAAGCTAAAGTAAAATAGTTCCTGTCTTGACCATAAAAATGAATCTGTATCGATGTTTATCTTTTCAAATATGCTAACTAAAATGTTTACTTATACATAATCATCATGGAATTAATGAGATTTTATGTTCAGGCCATAAAATTATAAATACAGTCTGAAGGGTGGTTCTTAGTGCTTAGTATTCCATGTAATTGTGAATGTGTAATATATGATTATTTGAGCCATGTAAAAATGAATTCTTGCTGGAAACAGTCACTCACAGGTATAACTTCACTGAATATTCTGATTCATATTAACTAACCTGCATACTCATCATATCCAAGTGCATATGGACACATTTAAATTACAATTTCTGCAGATTTAATATGTTTTTGTTGTCAAAATTAAAAAATATAATAATGGATTAAAAGATGTGATAGCCATTTTTATTGCTATAAGTTATTATGCACATTTCTACCCAGAAAAGAGATAATACAAGTTACCTATATTTTGTATTATTGCTGAACTACTACATGGTTTATAATTTTCCCTTTTTCTTTGATCCTCTTTGCAGTTTTATAAAGCCCCTGTTAATTGTCTTGCTAGATAGAGTGAGTTAATTTTTTTTCTCCCAACCAGAAATATGTATTTAATATGTGAGCATATTTGGTGCTCATTGATAGAGCAACAGTAGGAATGATCTTGCTTTATGTACCAGTTACAAGGTTTAATATCATTATACTTCATGCAATATTAGTTTTTATTAGTCACCATTAACAAGATGCTTTCTATTGGATTCTCATTGTTCAGTTTAAAAAAAAAACCTGTTCCAAAGATGCACACACAAAAAATCTTCAAGTGTCAGCTATATTAAATTAAAGAACTGTTTACCTTTTCTAGAAAAGCATATGTATCTAAATAGGCATCTTTTAGTGGATTAGAAATTAGCATTTTTGTTCATTTCCCCATGTATGCACAGTGCCTGGAAGAGTAATACACCATGCATATCAGATCAGCCAGTCTACAGTTTTGTGCAATGTATTATTTGGCAATCTAAAATTTGTAATTTGCATGAAATTGCTTAATTAAAATACAGTCACTCAAGGTATTAATTTATCTGGCTGGCAGGTCCATGTATCAAAGGCGGACTACAGGAAACCGACAACCCTGTCAAAAAGAACAGTAAAATATGAACACTGTGCTTTCACTTCTAGCTTCAAGACACTGAAACCGGCAAAGAAAATTTACAAGAGTAACTCTAGCGTTTTGCTAGTGAATCTGCTTCGGGGACTCAAGGAATCCTTCTTTTCTTTCTCTCCTCCGCTAGGAAAAAAGGAGGAGTATGGGGGGAAGGGGGGGGGTCTGTTCTTTCTTTTAAGCAGCCCATTCAGCGCTTTTGGCAGCTTGATCCCCCCTCCCCCCCTTCCCCCGTTTTCAAGATTTTGAGTATCAGCAACCCTACCGATAAAAGAATCCAATCAGCCCTTTCCAAGTTGTCAAGACTACAGGTCATAATTATGCCCCCTTAACAAATAGCTCCACATTTTCATAAATAGATAATTCTCTAATTGATCCAGCCTTTGCCTACTTTGCATAACATTTCCAACGTATGTAACCGGGTCCCCCAACCAACCCCCCCCCCAAACCTCCTCGGTGTTTTTTCAGCCTAGGTGAAAGGCAACGTTTCGCAAATGCATGCAAAATAAGCTTGCTATAGAGAGTGCAAAGGATGAGATAGATAGATAGATAGATAGATAGATAGATAGATAGATAGATAGATAGATAGATAGATAGATAGATAGATAGATAGATCGTTTAGAGATATGTCGGGGCGATCCTTCTCATGGAAAAGGCAATTAAAAACAAAAATCTGCGGGAAACGTGACTGTTTTAAACAGAGAGAGAGAGAATGTTTTTGCAGAACGTTTGTCGTTTTGAATGCTTTGCAGAATGTTTGTTGACTTTTTCAATTAATACGTCGGGAAAGGAATAACGGAGCCGGGGGAAACAAGCTTGAAAAGTGAAATCCTATGCCAAGATGGAACCGTTTGTCCTGCGCAGGGGAAAGAAAATCGATTTAGACCAAACAGGCAGAAAAGGGGAATCGCCTAAAGCCCCGGAAATGGGGTTTCTTACAGTTTTGAACCAAACACATTTTTTGGCATCGCCGCTTTTTGACTTACACCTTTCTTCGGGAAAGTGACAATAGTCATTTATTGCCCACTCCATTGAGTTTCCTCCCACCCGCCCCTCAAACATCCTCCCAATGTCTTTGCGCGTCTTCTGGCTCTTTAGGTAAGCGTGCGCGGATCTGTAGCCTTACGGTTGATTGACGCCCGGCCTTCTGAATCTTTTCAGGATCGCGTTTGCCTTCCTCAGCCTGCCATCTGAATGCCAACCCATTCGCGACTTGAATACAAGGGGGGAAGTTTTTCTTGAGGAAACGGCACCGTTAAAAACTCCCAGCCCCGCGCGCCCTTCTGGTTTAAATCTGCGTCGGACTGCACCATCTAAACGCAAAGTAGTCCGGGTTTTGTTTTTGTTTTTTTCCTTAGGATTCCGCTTTGGCTACTTACGCCTGTTTGCGGCGACCGAAATGATCCGAAAAGGGCGCAAATCTTAACACACGACCTGCTGCGAACCTTTCCACCTTATTGGAAGGGGGCGTGAGAGAAAACCGCTTTGCAACCTGGTTTGTTTTTGAGGCCTGGTTTGGGTGGGTTCCTTCCCGCCCTCCCCCTTTTTTTTTGCGTAACTTAAGTTCTTGTAAAACGCGCAACCTTCTCCTCTTCAAGTGGGAGATGCTTACAGGGGGGACAGCTGGGTAGGAAGCTGTTCAGATGCTCGGATCTGCTCCCTCTGCCCCTCTCGCAAACCTTTCAGTAAATGCTCCCGTGCATTCGTCGGTAATTAAATAGGCGACATTTCGGAAGTTGAAGGGCACTTAAATCAATCAATAAATAATGCAAAGGATTCCCCCCCGCCTCCCCCCTCCTTCCCTTTGTAGTTTGTTTGAACACCCCGCTTCTTTTGCGCACCAAACACAGAGTTTCTTTTGTTCTTTTAAATATTAAAAGGCGTTGCCATCATGTGCATAAAATAACAATGTCCCAAAAGCACCGACGTTAAAAAAAAAAAAAAAAAAAAAGCGCTTGAATATGAGGGAGCGGCCAGAAGTAGCAGCCACGTTTCCCGCGCGCCGCAGCAAAGTATCTCTTGCACGACGAGTAAGGGGGGAAGCGGAGGCGGAAGAGAAAGCGCAAGGCTTGGATTTCCCCTTCGTCTCTAGGCAAAAAACAAAACAAAAAACCCCGCACCCGTCTGCAACTGGCCGGGTGACGGGGAGCCAAAGCATATTTAAATTCCTTTAAGAGACTGGAAGTCGAAAATAAGGCGAAGGCGTTCAAGAACTGAAAAAGGGGCTCGGAAGGGAAAGAGAAAGCGAGCTCCACCACGAACCTCTGCTGCCCTCAACAGCCTCCGCGTGTTAAATGCGGGCCGCGCAATTTGGGACACAGAGTTAATTTGGGTCTTTTGATGTTTTCGGGAAGGTCCTGCAAAGCAGAAAAGCTGGTTCTCTCCAAGCTAGAAGCTCCTTTATGGAGGGAGAATTATCTGTCAGCCTTGGCTGAAATGGCCTGTGTTTTTTCATCTCTCCCCTGCCCCGTCTTTTCTCTGCGGCCTAAGGATGCTCCCTTTCCTCTTTATTTCCCTTCCCTTTTCTTCCCCGGTTGCTCCTCCTCTTCCTCCTCCTCCTCCTCCTTTCACCTGGCTGTTACCTCAGATCGCGACTTTGTTTCTCAGGGTCGCGCTTCTGTGTGTACTTAGGGTGCCTGTGTATGTGTGTAGTAAGGAGACTAATTTTCACTTGCTAATTTCCTGGGGAGGGGAGGAGGAGAGGAGAGAAAAAGAAAGAAAGAAAAAAGTGGGAGAGCAGTGGGCTCCCCGCTGCCAGTGCTGATCAAATGGAACAACAAGGGCAATGCCGCTAATATGGGAAGCTATTTAGTGGCACGCTGCCTTTTGAAATGATGATGATAATGGATTCAGTCTGCTCATTAATGGAGCCAGAGTGCTCATTAGAGTGAACAAACAAGCCAGGTTGTCAGCACTGAAAATGCCAAGTGCTTGTTTCTATTTTATCTGAGGAGTCTAGAGACAGTGATTTTACCATTTATTTCCCTTTTCTGTGCTTGACCCCAAAGCTCCCCTCAGCATCAAAGTCCATCCTGTGGTGGAGCCGCTATGTTTTGTAGCTTCTCCCTGACTCATCTCGGCTTCAAGGTCACAAGCGTTAAAAGAGCAGTGGTGCCTAGGGGAGCTCAGGGTGTATCTGGGTGTATATATATATATACACCCAGATACACCCTCTACATATATATATATGAGACACTTAGACATGACGTGCAACCAATAATTCCCTGGGATATAATAAATAAAAAGCATAATAATAATAGTAGTTTGAACTGTATTTGCCATAGTTATTAGTTGAGGGGGAAGTGTGGGTTCATGAAAATCTTTTAGAACCCAATTATCTAATTTGTAATGTAAACTTCCTGACAGATCTGTGGTCAGACTTGCTCTCCAAGACCTGACCAAACACAGGAAACAGCAACAGAAAGGCAAAGAAATGCTGAGATGCTGGCTTTGGTTTTTGGTTTTGTTTGATAGCAAGTGACTAGTGGATCTACAGTATTTGAACTATGCTGAAGGCAGGACCCAGCCAATAGCCAAAGGAGGCCACTTTGGTTCTGCCAATTGGTAGGGCCAAATTAATGTGTTTTTTTTTCTTTTCTTTTTGACAATGTTATTGTTGGTCTCTTGGAAGTCCCTTGAGAGGTACTTCTCCCCTATGATAGCAATAGCACTTAGCCTTATATACCACTTTACAGCCCTCTCTAAGCAATTTACAGAGTCAGCATATTTCCCCCCAACAATATGAGTCTTCATTTTATCCACTTTGTAAGGCTGCAAGGCTGAGTCAACCTTGAGCCTGGTGAGATTTGAACTGCCAAATTGCAGGCAGCCAGCATTCAGGAGAAGTAGCCTATAGTACTGCACTCTAACCATTGTGCCACCACAATATAAATGGGATGTCAATCCATTTTCAAGTCAATTATAAATGCAGTAATGTTCCTTCAGCAAAAATGTGGTGGGATGGTCAGGCAAACAGAAGTTTAGAATTTTATAAAGCATTAAGCTAATTCTTGACAATTCAGGTATAGATTAGGGGAAAGAATCTGTAATACTTTATATGTTTAATTGGTATCCTGTTTTATTCCATTAGTTCAGAAGGGTTCACAATATTTTCCACATTGATACCTATCTGCTTGGCTACCTATTAGGCACTCAATATACTGTATCTAATAGCCTTAATAATCTTGTACCTAACTTGGATTGCACATATGTGTGTACAGTAATGAAAAGTTTAAGTAATTAAAGTTGCCAAAGGCTTTGAAAATAATAAACATAAAGCTTGAAAGCATGTCCTAAATAAACAGTCTAAAATAGCACCTGTTTTTTTTTAACGTAGCCTATGCTGAATTCTGTTTATAGTTAAATGGAATGAAATATGATATAATTTCCAAAATTTGTCCAGAATGAGGATGGATCTTTTCTAGTGTTTGACTGCTATTCTCTCCCATCATTGTCAATTATCAATGGGGATCTTGGTTTTGCTTCTTAAGAATGATCATTTTAATACTAATACTGCATGTATAATTGTGAAGGCCTTCATACTTATCCTTGTATGGTTTGCTAGGTTAGTTTAATTATTTACAATTACTTCCTGATCTTATTATCATTACTATCCAGCATATAATAACAGTCATTATAGAGAACAATCCCATGTTGTATCCTGAACATTAAGACATAATTTACAAATGCAACTATTAAGGGTTTTAATTAATAAGAAAATGTGCAAAGGCTCTCAAACTGTAAATAGACAAGGATGGCTCTGAAATAGGTCAGTGAAAGGGCTGCAGCAAATGAAGAGGTCATAAAAGGTATCATATCAATGATAATCTATGCGGATAAAAATAACAATTCCATCAGGTGGCATCAAGAACTGTTTGACTGATAGCGTTATTCTTGTTATATTTAAGGCAAGGAACTCTTATTAGTGCATATGATTATCGACAGCATTATGAGCTCTGAGGAAGAACCCATATTTGTGTGCTTCTTTGATATTTTATTTTGTATAAGTGTGTTTATAGTCTTACATGCCAGTAACCTTAATGCATACAATTATGCATAGCATTTCCACTGTTCAAAGTTATGTTCAAGATATACTATCAAACCATCTCTAGATGTTACTGTTTTTTTCTCCCCATTTCTTAGGAAAATGTAAAAAGATGGTAAGAACCTATTCATTTTGATTTTAAGCTATGAAGAATTATGTTCATTTTGTATGAGCCACTGTTGCCAACAGAGTAGATAATAATATATGGTTTTGAGAAGGTACAAATCATTAATAAAGTTAATATTTTGATAATATTTTATATAACTATACTAAAAGATCTTTTTCAATCTTCTCCAGTATTCTTCATATGAAAAGTACTTTTTTAGAAAAGATACATGGAAGATCCAACATGAAGACCAATCAGCTTTAATGTTGATTTAAATACATTAGTGGTACTGTCATGATTTAAATATATTAGTGATACTGCCATGAAGCATTAAGAAAAGTAGGTCTTGGACAATATAAACAAATTTGGCTTTTATAAAAAAAGTTGTTTCACTAATTTTCTAGAGTTTTCTGGAAGTAGGTTGAAAGTAGAGCTGGAGGTGTTGAAAAACAACTTTTGATAAAGTCTATTATAAAAGCAATTTTAATAGTCACAAGGAAAGCTCTTTTGGGGTAAGAGAGACTTATTAAAGAACAATGTAGGAATTAACAGATAATATTTCAGTGAATTCTCCTTTACAAGGATCAGGTTTTTTTAAAGTTATTCATAAATGGAATAGTGAAGTAGCAAATTTGGTGACAACATCAAATTAATTAGGCTGGTTCAAACAGAAATCATTTACAAAGAGCCAGTTGGATTTGTCCAAACCTAAATGAACTTTGATTTTTCTTAAAAAAAAAATGTCCTGCTTAAAAAAGGTAAAGTGATGCACATTGCTATATTAGATGGCAGGTAATAGTATATGTATAACATTATGAATGGATTGTAGATTATAGACAGATTTTTAAAGTATAAATTATGTCTCAGAGACACCATTAAACCCTCAGAGAGGGTTACCAATTGGGCTGCAACAATCTCTATGCCAACAACAACTAAATACAGTAAAATCTATGTTGTTGCCTAATGGTGATCATGTATTTTATATACTCAGATGAAGTAGCTATATTTTTTTCAGGGCACATCTGTAAAATATTCTTAGAGTAATAGCTGTGGAGTACCTAAGAGTCCCTGTTTTTCTCTTTCCCAAGCAAAAAGGCTATTGGTTTAAAGAATCCTGGACCTAACATACAGTGGTTTCATTGGTGTGAAATAAGAGCTTTATTTCAATCATCTGGATTTCTGGCCTAGTTGTCAACATTTTTCTTTTGTTGTCAAAGAATTAATATAGAATCATCTAGAGAAAATTTGTTGCAAAAAAAAAATCAAGAAATTTGATTGGAACTACATTGCTGAGATTTTATTAGTCTTCATTACAGTTGATGAAAATGTACTTATAACCTTAGATGCAGAAGTTACTATTAATTGCAACCTAAAATTCCTTTTGGCTATCTTAGCTGGCTGAATGTACACCAGGCATATATGTCTGTATATGCACACATTGTTGTTAAAAAAAACTAGAATCCTTGAAAACTAGGATTCAGTCTGCCAGAGGTAAACCCCTAACAGTGACTGGAAAGTCTCCAGAGTAGCACAGCAACATCAGAATGATCAAAATAAAATATTGCTTCATTTTATTCCTGGAAACGCTTAATTTAACACCAGAACGTTGCACATTCTTGATGAAGAATCCATATGGGAATTTTTGCCTTAGTATCTTCATTCTTGAACAAAAATAACCATAACTATAGGACAGAATTTCTTACAATACATTTTCCAGTTACAATAGAACATCAATAGTAACTATGTGATACTAGAAATTTACTTAGGAGTAGTTTTATTGACCTTACTGGGACTTATTTTCATGTTGGAAAGCTACAAATTGCAATTTTAAACCCAGTGAATTCTCAAAAGTGTGGATACACAATCTACGACATACAACTACACAACTGTTTTTGCAGTTCTCAATCCTAATGAAGTTAAAATTAAATGTAGTGGCTTTTAATAATTAGATAAGATGAGATTTAAGATTTTTTTTTTAAAAAACTATGTGTTACTTATTGTTTTGATCATACCCATTTTCTCTTATATCCTTCCCCCTTCAGTCCTGCTCCTCTTATTTATCCCTACTATACATATAAATATTTCATGTGCTTTTATATGAGGGTAATAGTAGAAATGTAGATGTAATAGAGAAAAAAATCAGATATAGTTTATGTTCAGGTTGAATCCAAACCTGAAGTTAAGATGCTTCACAATTAATGATTAAACAAGTCCTTTTTTTTCTTTGCTGTCTTCTGTCCCTTAAACCTTTTAGAGTTTAGCGGTTTTTAAAATCTTTAAGAACAAGTGGTTGCTGTTTTTAAAATCTTTAAGAACAAGTGGTTGCTGTAGGAAATACATTAAAGACACACTTCAATTATTTTATTCATTAAAGCAACTGTGTATGTTCAGGCTTATGCAGAAGTCTTTGAAAAGAGGCAATTTAATGAAGAGCAGAGATGTTCTATGTAGACACTGCAAAATCATTTTGAAAATATCTGAAGGTCTACGATAGATGAATGGCCTTCATTTCTGTGCTTCTGTTGCATGTGTCTGCTTGTATATGGGGTAGTAAATGTAGACCAGATCTTAATAACCAGTGTAAAAGGTTCCATGTATTCATACTTTTGGTGCATTTGGAAATGGACATTTGGAATGCATTTTCTATAATGCATAGTTGTGTAAAAGCTACATACATTTACACATTATATATATAATTTTTAATATGTTATAGCCTATTTTATATTTGGCTGTTCACTTTTTGTACTTTTATTTGGAATGCACTTATATGTAAGTGCAGTACAAAACCTATCTTGTACCATAACAACATCCCTGCAAGTCAGATGGAGTTGAGTATGGCTGGTCTTAGTCAGAGACCTTCTATAGCTGAGGATAGATTAAAAACCTGGGTGTCCCCAAATCTAATTCAGTTATACTACATGTGGTACTGTATAGTTGCTTTAATAGTGTACAAGTTCAAAAGTAAGATTGGGCAGTGTCACTGCTTTTATCTGTTTTATAATTTTCTCTGTTTCTTTCTCTGTCCTTGTGCTACTCAAAGAAATGAAAAATACCCTGTTTCTCCAACAATACGGCCTCCCCCAATAGGAAGTCCCAGCATGTTTTATAGGCATGAAATGAAATTAAGCCCCTCCCCCCAAATTAAGGCCTATATTAAAACATGTGAAATGGGGGGAATGGTGGGGGGGCTTGCTGGTAGGAAGTACTTTTGTTGCACACCCGGATATGTTGCTGCCTGCATTGACCCCGATATGAAGTGCCCCACCAATTCCAAAATCAACATCCAAGCTGTCGCCGCCTGCCCAAAGATGTAAGGGGGGGAATTAAGTCACCCCCGAAAAGACGGCCTAGCCATTTTTTCGGGGTTCAAAAAAAAAAAAAGACCCAGCCTTATTATATGAGAAACACGGTAGCTTTTGCAGAGGTCTACCTGAACTCTTGAGCACTTCCAAAATTGGACTGAGCTTGCATAAAGTAAGGAGATGTTGAAGATTTTTTTTGTCATATTTTAGGAAGAAGCTATTGTGAATGCACATTTATACATCTGTGTTTATGTTATATGAAAAGATTTACTCATGTACTAGTTTGCAGGATTCTAGACCTTGGTTTTAACACAGATCTTTCAGAGAGTTTGACCACTCATTAATTGATGGGCTCTGGGAAAACATGCATACAAAGAGAAAAAATAATAACACAATGATAAATAAATAAAAAATCTATGTATGTAACAATAATGTAATCTGAGCTATAGAACTGCTTTAAAGTTCAGAAATGAAAAAAAATATTTTGGTTCATTATGATAGCTCCATATTAAGTATTTCCTTTTAATCATTCATCATCTGTGTCTATATTGTATTTCCACTTAGACTATGAGTACTATACTGTAGTATAGTACTGTACTATGAGTACAATACTATACTGAAGAAAATGTTTAAGAAATTTCAATATTATGCTTTTCAATATGTGATGGGGAGAGGAGAGAGAAGGGGGAATTTGTAAGGAAGCATTTTTTTTCTTTTAAAATTTAATTTGTCTTACCTATTTTATTTATAAATTTAATGAATGGCTGAGAGAATAGATTGGGGAAAGATGGGGAGCCCTGTGTTCAGTCTTGCCTCCCTCTTACCTTTGTAAGTGGCACATTTTTCAGTTGTCAACTAAGTAGCATTTTCCTGTTACCACTCATCTCTGAGGAGAAAGCTACCAGACTCTTCTTCCTTATGAAACAAGTGGGGTTTTCACAGGTTTCTTTAACTTGTTCTTCTTCTTCTAATTTAATTTCTAATAAATATCCATACAATTTTTTAATCACCTTTTCATCAGTACCTGTCAAAATCTTATCTAAGTCAGTCAGTTTATCATAGAAACCTTCTGTTTTAGAATCTTTATCATACCTTGAATGTATTTGCGCATATGAAAACCAATTCCTCTTTATACTTTGTTCCTCTAGTTTTTGTTTAGATTTAAGTTCACCCTTTTCATTCAATATTTCACCATATCTGACTGTTTGTTCCTTTTTGTATATTATAGGATAAGAAAATGCTTCAATAGTCGATAGCCAGACTGGAATTTTCAAATAACATTGTCTTTTAATCTTCTCCCAGTTTAACCACAGAGACTCCCTTATATAATGTCTTCTAAAATACACCTGTGTTTTAGTTCCTTTATACCATAAAAAGCATGCCACCCCAACAACAGATTATGTCCTTCTAATGTCAACTATCTAGTATTTCTTATCCATTCCTTAACCCACATCAAATTTGTAGCTTGGTAATACAACTCCCAATTAGGCAAACCAAATCCTCTTATTCTAGCATCTTGCAAAAGTTATAACTTTATTCTCGCTTTCTTACCTTGCCGTATATATTTTAACACAATTTTATTTAAATCTTCAAAGTAGTCTTTTCCAAGCCTAATTGGAATTGTTTGAAACAAATATAAAATTCTGGGTAATATATTCATCTTGATTGTTGAAATTCTCCCTATTAGTGACAGTTGTAAGTTTTCCCATTTTGCCAGATCTAGCGCTATCTGCTGCTTAAGTTTGATATAATTATTCTCTTTTAGTGTACTGCATCTTGCTGTAAAGTATATCCCCAAGTACTTGATCTTATTCGTGATCTGAATTTTCAATAGGTCTGCCAGCTCTTCCTTTTGTCTTGATAGCATATCCTTTGTCAAGATCTTTGTCTTATCTTTATTTATTTTCAAACCAGCCACCTTTCTATATGTCTCTATCTTTTCTATCAATTTTGGTGCTGTTTCTAGTGGGTCTTCTAAGATAAAAACCAGAGCATCTGCCAATGCTTGCAACTTAAATTCTTCCTTTTTAATTTTCATCCCTTTTATATTTTTTTCATCTCTAATATTTATACTTTCAAAGTTAACACAAACAACAGAGGTGATAGTGGGCACCCTTGTCTTTTCTTATATCGATAGAATCTGTCAGTTCTCCCTCTATCATTACCTTTGCCGTTTGCTTATAGTATATAGCTTCTATTGCTTGAATACATTTTCTAGCAAAGCCCATCTGTTCCAGCAGTAATAACATGAATCACCAATTCACATTATCAAATGCCTTCTGTGCATCTAGAAATATCAGAGCCATTTGTTTTTCAGGATGTGCCTCGTAGTATTCCAAAGTGTCCAAGATTACTCTCATATTGTCTTTGATTTGTCTCTTTGGCAGAAATTCATTTTGATCAGGATGGATAAAATTATTTAAGTATTTTTAAAGTCTTTCTGCCAATATTGAAGCAAAGATTTTATAATCTGCTTTTAGTAGGGAAATAGGTCTATAGTTATTGATTTTTAATGGATTGGCCTCCTCTTTTGGAAAAAGTGTAATATAAGCTTCTGACCATGATTTAGGTATCCTCTTCTTTAACATAACTTCATTCATAACTTCTAGCAATGGAAGATTCAACGATTCTTGTAATGTTTTGTAAAATTCTGCCGGAAGTCCATCTGGGCCTGGTGCCTTTCCATTATTTTGCTTCTTGAGTGCTTCAGTTAACTCCATCATCGTTAAATTGCTTTCTAACATTGTTTCAATCTCTTTAGGTGTATCTAGGGTAATTTACCATTCTGTAGGTACTGTTTGACTCTTTCCTCATCAATATTCTCTTGTGTGTATAGTTTCCCATAATAGTCTCGAATGATTTCCTTCTTCTCTTTACTACCATAGCAAACTTGGCCTTGGTCATCTATTAATTGCAATATTTTCCTTGATTCTAACCATCTCCCTGGTTTATTTGCATCTTCAAAGTAGTTCTGTTTAGCACCTCTAATTTTTTGTGCTAATTCTTCTTTTTCTATTAGACCCATTTTATGTTTGGTTATATCCATTTTTAACTTAATGTCCTTTTTCTGTAGCATTTTCTATAGCTCTTTTTCAAGTCTTTATACTCATCTTCTAATGCCTTAGAGGCTAATCTTTTCATGGTATTTCTTTTTCATGTATAGTCTATTATCAAGCCTCTGGCATATGCCTTCATTGTATCCCATACATTCTGGATTGATGTATCTTCTTTTTTGTTTTCTCTAAAGAAAAAGGCCAGTTCTTTCTCCATCCACTGTATGAAGTCTTTTTCCTTTAAAATAGTATTATTTAACGTCCATCTAGATTTTCTTCTTTGTCCTTTCCATTTAATTGTCATTGGATTGTGATCTGCCCAGTACTTGTTTCAATATTTATTTCTTGAATATTAGTTAACAATTCTGTTGATATCCATATCATATCTATTCTGGACCATGATAAATGTCTATTTGAGTAGAAGGTGTATTGTTTGGTTTTAGCATTTATTTCTTTCCATGTATCTTTTAAGTTTATTTCATCTACAATTTAAAAAAAAGATTTAGGGAGAGTCTCTATTTTGCTTTATTGTTTTCTGTGCTGTATAGTCCAGTTTATTGTCTACAATTCCATTAAAATCTCCCATCATAATTACATTAACATAGTCCAGTTCAATTATTTTGATATGTAATTTTTTATAGAATTCTTCTTCATTGTCATTTGGGGCATAGATTGCAATCAGGAGTGCTTTTGTATTATTGTCCATTATTTCCACCATTAATATTCTTCCGTCATCATCAGTATAAATCAATTTCGCTGGGAGGGTCTCTTTAATATATAAAACCACTCCTCTTTTGTTACATTGTGTCAAGGAAGTAAATATTTTCCCTAATTTTGGCTGTATCAACAATTGTTCATATTGCTTTTTAATATGTACTTCTTGTAGGCAGATTATATCAAATTTTAATTTCTTTTATTTATGAGAGGTTTTCCTTCTTTTAACGGCTGAGTTAAGTCCATTTATATTAATTGTAATCAATTTTTTCTCTTCCATGGTTATATTTTGTAGTTAGGTTTGACAGCTCTCGTGGATCTTGGTTCACATTGTTCTTTGGCTTCCTCCTTTCCACCTACTGCAACTTCTTCTTTTTCAGTCATCATTTGGGAGTCCTCTTGGAATTCAGTTAGTGAAATTTCTTTTTCTGCCTCTTCCTCCCCTCTGAAAAATTCTGTGTAAAATGATTCAGCTTTCTCAATTGAATCAATTCTATATCTCTGTTCTTGCCATGTGAACATCAAACCTTCTGGAAGCAGCCATGTACAATTCACCTCTTTTTTAAGTAACAATTTGGTCAAGAATCGGTATTCTCTTCTCATTTCTCTCACTCTTCTGGGTACTTGTTTCAAGACCACAATCTCCTTATCTTTGTATTTCAATGTTTTCTCTCTTGCCACTTACAATATTTGCGTTTTAATGGCTTTCTTTGTAAATCTGATGTGAACTTCTCTTGATAAGCTATTTTTCATCACTTATCTTGTAAAGACTTGATAAACCTCGTCTATTCCATCCATCATCTTCTCTTCAGTTATTTCCAAAGCTTCAGCCAATATTTCTATCATTATCTCAGCTAGATTTTGTCCTTTTTCTTCCTCTGTGTTTTCGAATCTAAGATAAAATTCTGATCTGTCCATCTCCCATCTCAGCATACCACTTTTATCTTGTTCAACCACAATCTTATCAATGTCTCCAATCTTCTTGTCTCTTTGTTTATCTTCTTCTTCAATTTTTGGGAGTCTCTCATACTTCATCATCATTTGTTGGATATTCTCCACTTTTTCATCGGTTTTCCCTGTTCTTTGTTCAATGTTCTCTATTCTCTTTTCAATATTCTCTGATCTTGTTTGAATATTTTGAATTCCTTGAATAATCATCTGCAGGGTCACTTTTTCTTGTTCTTTTTCTTGCCTTAACGTCTGTATTGAACATTGTCCTCCAGATGGTGGAGAGGAAGAAGTAGAAGTTGAAGAACCAGGAGGTATTAATTCCCTACTCAGTTTGAGCAATTCAAAATCTTCAGGTTCTTCTAGACCTTAATCCAATTGTGAAATAACCAATTGCAGTTCCAAATAAAAATAATAGGAAAAAAGAAGCCAAATAGTAATAATAATAAAAAAAGAAAAAACTTTCTTCAGGTTCTTGTATACCTTAATCCAATCAGTTGGTTAGATGACAGTAAAAATTCAAAAATGAAGGAAAAGACCATAAACACACCATAAGCACACACACAAAAGAAAAAGTTGTAAAATCCTAAAAAAGGTGAAAAAGTGAAGAAAAAGGCTAAAAAAAGAAAGGAAAAATTCTTCAGGTTCTTCAACACCTTAATCAAATCAAGAGATCTCAAATATAAAAGGATGCATAAAAATAAACCAAAAAACAAAACAAAACCCCAATATGGAAGGTGGATGGAAAGACAAAAATACCAGGAAGGAAGAGAGAGAGAAAAGGCTACTCCCTTAAAAAGAAAAGGAAGGGAAACATTAATACTAAAGCTTTTATTTTAAAATAAAAAGCAGGCATAGAAATTTAAATTCCAAAGACAAGAAAAAAAAGACAAGTTCCAAAGAGCCAAAAATCCAAATGGCTATTACACAAAAAAAGTAAACTGATGAGGAGGGGTAGCACAGCTTAGAAAGAATAAAAAGAGCTGCACTTTGTTTAATCATCCAAGGCTCTTGTTATAACTCTCTTCTCCAAAGACTTATCACCTTTTCTTTTCCTAAACTTCAACACCAGACTCCAGCTGTTGATAGCAACCCAGAAGAGCGCCTGCAATAATACTCTCCCATGCTCTTCCCTCTGTCTTATCAAACAGGCATTGTCCTTGAAAAAAAAAAGTCTCAGTTCTTTCTCAGCTTTGTCTGGTCAAAAGAGAAATAGAATATTTCCAAACCTCTGGTTGGCAGTGTTACAAAATTTCTTTTGCTTTCACTTTCCCCCTCCTTTTCCAAGCAAAATATAATAAGAATTAATTAAAAAAAGAAAAAGATATTTAAAAAAATAACTAAAAGGGAGTCTCTGGCTTAGAATATTATAAAGTCAAAAGGGAGAAAAGAAGAGATAAAAAGAAGAGAAAAGAAACAGTCCAGTTTCAAAATATAAGACCATATGTAGAAAATCCAGCAATGAGAAAAAAAATAAAAATATTACTTTGACATTCCTGTTTAAAATCACCGCTTAATCACTTCTGTCAAAACTTTTACAGATTCTTTCTTTCTTTTAGGAAAGTCTTAAATAAAATAAAATAAATAAATCTTTCCCTTTCAAGTCTTAAAATAAAGAAAAAGTTCTCATCAAACTGGCACACTTTCTCTTTCGTTTTGGAGCTGTCCCAATTTCAGCAGCCTTAATGGCTGCCTCTTTGCCACTGGCAAAAAGAGCTTCTCCTGAATCTACCAGGGACTTTGCGATATCCCTGGGATCGACAGGATTTGCTCTTTACATTCACCGTCTTTTCGGGATGGTTTAGATCTACTTGGACCGTCCAGGAGCAAAGATATTGGCAGCGATCTAAGATCTCCAAGAATGCATGCTGTATCATCATGACGCTAGTTCCGCCCTCAGAAGCTGTTAAGATAAAGTAGACATACTTAGTAATAGACCATTGTCTCAATAGCCATTGCTATTTTCTATATTAGGATAGCATTTCCCATGTCTAAAGTCTGCATCCTTGTCCCCAAATTTCTTTTAGTAACCACAGTGGGCAGAGAGAGAAAGAGAGATCAGAGAGAAAGAGAGATCAGAGAGAGATGAGAATGAGAGAGATACTGAGAGAGATGAGAAAGATGAGAGAGAGAGAAAGATAGAGATGAGAAAGATGAGAGAGAGATTCTGAGAAAGATGAGAGAGGTGAGAGAAAGAGATACACAGAGAGAGAGATGACAGATCCTGGTATTTTGTTTTCTGTAGAAAATGGGTCCAAATGGCTCTTTGAGGTTGCAGAAACAGGCAGCCAAGCTAAGTGCCTGAAGGACCTCACCCCGTCACTGGTAGTCCAAGCGCTTCAGCCAGTGGTGCACTGGATTCATATAAGTGGTCTGCAGGATTTAAAATTATGAATTTAGTGGACCCTGAGGTCCAAAAAGTTGGGGACCCCTGATCTAGGGCAGTGGTTCTTGCTTCGTACTGGGAATGAACGCACCACAGAAAGAGGCGAGATGGTGAAATTGGTTGCTCAGGCTTTATTGAATTTGCGTACTAACAGTGAATGAACCACTCAGCCATGAGGCAACAGCTGTTGGCCTGTTTGACAGCTCCTTATATAGTCAGCTGTCAAACTACCGGCCAATCAGGTTGTGGCTGGGCGCCCCCTTCTGGAACCGGACCAGAGGGAGAACTTCAGATCATAGCATTCCTTTCCACTTTGACAGTGCATGCGTAGTCTTCAAGGTAGGCCAGGCAGCACCGGATCTAGTTGATCTGTACAACAATGGCTCGTTGTATGTGGCAGGAACCTCTTTGGCTAGAACCTCTTTGACCGGAACCTCCAACTGCTGCAGTTGGACCTCTGCTGGTGGCTCCTCGACCCATGGCCTCTCTGGTGAGTGTGGCTGCTGGCGTGTTGTTGGTGCAGACGGTCTTGTGTTGGTTCCTGAGAACTGATTGTTCTCCCTGGTTAACACAGTCCCTGGCCTCAGGTTCCTTCGCCCCCTTAATTGATTCATGTGGTGTCTCCAGGTCCTGCCGTTCTCTAACTTCACAATGTACAAACATGGCCCGGTTATGCTAGTTATGGACACTGGTAGCCACAGGGGATTACCAGTGTAGTTTCTAGTGAATACCTGGTCCCCCACATCAAAGTCCTTGGTGTTGCTGTGCAAGTCAAGGGGCTTGTCTGCAGCCTATCTAACACTGTTCTAAGTCTTTGGCCCATTAATAATTCTGCTGGGCTATGACTTGTGGATGGACATGGGATACTGGCTACTCTAGTTGGCCATGGCCCTGGGCCCATCTTTGCTAGAGCCTCTTTTGCAGATCTTACCCCTCGTTCTGCCCTACGATTACTAGAGGAATTGAAAGCAGCAATTAATGCATGTCATATGCCTAAACTAATGAGAAACAGCTCAAAACTTCTTGAGGTCAATTGTGGCCTGTTATCTGATACAATTAGATCAGGAAGCCCATGGGTGGCAAACACCTTTTGTAAAGCTAAGCTAACAGCTTCAGATGTTGTAGAGGTCATTAAAACTACCTCAATCCATTTGGAGAAAGTGTCTACTAAGATAAGAAAGGTCTGGCCTTGGAAGGGCCCCACGAAATCAATGTGCAGTCATGACCATGGACCTCTGGGGGCTTCCCACTCTCTTACTGGGGGTAATGGCCTAGTTTCTTGACACTGCTGACACCCTGACACCCATTCAGATATTGGCTGGTCCATCCCTGACCACCACACATAACTTCGGCCTAAGGACTTCATCTGAACGATGTCCAGGTGACCCTTGTGGAGTGCCTCCAGCATGTGCTTTTGTAAGGATGAGGGAATTACCACTCTATTCCCCCATAGTAAAGAACCCTTTCTGCAAGACAGCTCTTGTTGCCTTATTTTGAAGGGACGACAATCAGCAGGCACAGACCCTTGTGGCCATCCCCTTTTCACCCAGTCCAGAATTTGCCTTAAGAGTCTGTCTTTAGCTGAATGGGCAGCAATGGCTGCAGCAGTCAGTAGGAAGTCCTGTTGATGATCAATGAGGAGGATGGATTCCTCAGCCTCCTGGTCCTCTGCTGCAGCTGGAATCAGGCACCTGCTGAAGGCATCAGCATGGCGGAGATGTTTGCCCAGCCGATATGTCAGTGTGTATGAGTATGCTGTCCCCCCCAAAAAAAATCCACCTTGTTATTTGAGGGGAGGGTATTTGTGGAGTCTGTTTATCCCCAGCAAATAAGCCTAGTAAGGACTTATGATCCATGATAAGTTCAAAATTATGTCCATAAACATACTAGTGGAAACGTTTAATTCCAGTAATGGCAGCAAGGGCCTCACAATCTATTTGGCTGTAATTGTGTTCTGCCGGTGATAGGGTCCTAGAGAATAACGCTATGGGGGCCTCAGAGCCATTAGGCAGTCTGTGACTCAAAACCGCCCCTACTCCATATGGAGAAGCATCGCATGCTAACACTAATGGTAAGCATTCGTTGAACTGTATGAGAACAGAGTCTGAAGCTAACAAGTCCTTCACAGCCTTAAAAGAGTTAGCCTCTTTCTTGCCCCAAACCCAAGGAGATTTTTTGTCTAACAGTCTGTGTAGGGGTTCAGCTACTGATGCCTTGTGAGGAATGAAAATGGTGTAAAAATTCAGGGGGCCAAGGAAAGCCTGCAGTTTAGTTTTGTTGTTTGGAGTGGGAGCGTTTTTTATGGCTTGGACCTTAGCTGTCGTGGGATTAATTCCAGCAGCATCGATCAGTAACCCCAGGAACTCCACCTTAGGTATGCCCAAATGGCACTTACTCTTTTTCAGTTTCAAACCTGTTGCCTGGAATCTCTTAAAAACTTCCCTTAGGCTGTCTAAAAGTGCCTTTTCATCTCTAGCTGACACAATAATGTCATCAAAGTATGGAATGACTCCAGGAATGCCTTGTAAAAGTCATTCCATTAGGGACTGGAATATCCCAAGGACAGCACTAAAGCCAAATTGTACCCAATTGCATCTAAATGCTCCTCTATGTGTTACTATGATTTGGGCTTCTGCGGTGGCTGAGTCCACTGGTGTCAGACTGTGCTCCCTTTAGATCCCAAGAAAGAAATACTCAGACTCCATGGTGTAGAGTAAAGTTATCCTTTTACTGGAAAATAAAGTGGAAGCTACAAATCAATTCCGAAACTGAGAAATTGGCGGGTAGAACACACATACAAAGAAATAGAATTGCTCCCACCGCTCAAAGTTCAAATGATTCTTTCAATTAAAACTTCTGAATAAGCTCATGTGGTCATCTCCAGGCGGTGATGAGGTCTCTTGTCAAATGGCCTTGACACATTTTGATAAAAGTTGTGCAAAAGAGGACAGAAGATAGCCAAGAAACAGAAAGTTAAAGAAAAGAATCCCCTCTCCCCTTGCTAGCCCAGCAAAGGAATGCAAAGCACCTCCAGCCTTCTTCCCCTCCAGAGCCCCCCCTCCCACCGTTGTCATGACAGCCGAAAGAAGTAATAGCAGAAATAGGAGAAAAGCAACAGTGGAATATATCTTCAGACAATCTTGAGGCTGACAACCGGCAGCTGTTGATACACTTGAGCCATGTCAAGTTTTGCAAAAAAATTTCCATTACCCAGTGAATGCAACAGATGTTGCACCACAGGCACTGGGTACGTGCTTTGCTGTAATGCCAAATTAAGGGTTGCCTTATAGTCAGCGCACACCCTGACTGAATCGGTCAGCCTTCAGTGGCATGACAATTGGGATCTCCCAGGGAACATGATCTATTGGCTCTAATACCCCTTGTGATATAAGCTTATCGAGCTCAGCATCGATTTTTGGGCGGAGTACAAAGGGCACTCGCCTGGATTTCAATCTCCTAGGCATAACTGTAGGGTCTAAATTCAGTGAAATAGGTTTCCCTGTATATTTACCTAGGTCATTGTCAAAAACACTAGCAAATTCCTTTGCCGGTGCATCTATGGTGTCAGTGCTTTGTCTATTTGTGGCATGCACTCCACTTATGGCCAGACCTAGGGATTCAAACCAGTCAAGGCCCAATAAACTTGGCAATGCCCTTTCCACAACTATTAGTGGGAGATGGCCTTTGAATTGTTTGAAAACTACTGTCACTTTAGTGACACCCAAAATGGGAATTGTATTCCCTTGATAGTCTCTTAATGAGGGAACAGGGTCTTAATCTTTTCTTTGCCATTTTGGGCACCAACCTTTTAATTGTGCTCCAACTAACCAATGACAAAGAAGATCCTGTGTCAACCTCCATTTGACAATCCTGTTCCTCAATTTTCACTGAAAGAAAAAAAAATTCTTTAGTGATAAGTTTGTTTGCCCTACTCTGGGGTTGATGTGGCAATTATCCCTTTGGATGGTGAAACACTCTTCCCCCAACCTAGCAACTTTTCTAGGGGGTCCCCTTCATTTGCTCTTGTTTTGCCTGGACTCTGTCATCAGGCAGGATAGCTCTGCACTTCCTAGCTAAATGGCCTCTTTTTCTGCAGTGCTGACAGTTTGCAGTTCGAAATCTGCAGGCTGCGCGCAGATGGTTTCCTCCGCATCCTATGCAGGATTGTGCCAGGGCTGTTTTTGTGGATTGCCAATTATTACCTGACACAGTCTTCAGCTGGTGGATGTCATCATCCCCTGGTAGATCAATGTCTTCCTCTGTAGCCTCTTCTTGGTAGACAGCTAAGGTTTTTGTCCCCGAAGCTGGGCTGCTCACGTCATGAATCTCTATCATTGACTTGTTGGATAGCTCCACAGCACAGGCTTCATCCAATGCCGATTGTAGTGTCAGGTCAGGCTTTGCTAGTAGTCTGCGCTGGATTCTGAGTCTTTTAACACACAGACTAACCGATCCAGCAAGGCATCATCCAGCTCTTTAAATTCACAATGGAGAGCAGCTGTTCAGAGACCCACCATAAATTGATTAACAGTTTCCCCCTCCGCTTGCTCGCACCAGTGAAGTGAGTGCCTTCGAGCAATTTGTGAGGAAGTGGGAGTGTAATGGTTCTTAAGCTTTGCCATTAACGCCTCCCAGGTGACAGAATTCAGGGGCCGAGGTGCTAACAGAGCTCTGGCTATGTCAAACTTTTGAAATTTAGAAACAGCGCCCTTCACCGGCTGCCTGTCAAATCTACCAGATCATTTGCCTCTAGGAAACAGTCAAAACGCTCAATATATGATTCCCAAGTCTCTGTGGATGCATCAAATGGCACGAATGAATTTAATGCTGCCATTCTGAACAGCTTCACAGAACCCTTGATCCTAGGCAGGTGGCTGGTGGACTTTATCAAGGTCCCTCAGTGTGACTTTGCTTTTTTTGTATGCCCTTCTGGCTTGTTTAGCTCTCTGTGCCACAGTGATCAGCTTTTTTTGGGTTGCCCCACAGGAGGACTTCAAGCTCGCCTAATGCCTCGAGGGTGGAAATCCCATCATCGCCGCCAGTGCTTCGTACTGGGAACGAACGCACCACAGAATGAGGCAAGGCGCTAAATTGGTTGCTCAGGCTTTATTGAATTTGCGCGCTAACAGTGAATGAACCACTCACCCATGAGGCAACAGCTGTTGGCCTGTTTGATAGCTCCTTATATAGTTGGCTGTCAAACTACTGGCCAATCAGGTTGCAGCTGGGCACCCCCTGCTGGAACTGGACCAGAGGGGAACTTCAGAAGAGCAATTCTCAACCTGTGATCTGTGGACTCCTAGGGAGTCATAATATTATCACAGGGAGTCTGTGAAGGCTTGAAGAAATGTTATGATTTAAATCTGAAATCTGAAGGATCATGTCCATGGTCAATGGTCACAAAAGGTATTTAAAGGGGGGTCTATGGTGAAGAAAAGATCAAGAATCATTGATCTAGGGTATAAGCTGTATATTTCAATTCATTTTGTCCACACTCTTAGATAAAATACGAATATCTAGTATTTTAAAAATGTCATGTAAATCTTAGAATATGTCAACTCGTAAAATATTTCTATGTCTGATTTATAGTTGGCAACAGAAAGGGAAGGGAGGAATTTGAAAGAGCAGTGCAGCAGTTTGAAATCGAAAGTGCATTCCATTCTTAACTTGCAGAGATTGTAACTAGGCGACTGGAGTTTCTGCCATACAAATCCAATTGGAGAACATGATTGATGACTCTTGGCTATGGAAGTGTTTCGTTGGAGAATATGAATTATTATTGACCCAAAGGGGTGGAGGGAAACAAGGGTCAAGGGTGACAGTGAATGACATGTCTCAGAATCTGCTTCAACCAGGTCGTGCCGACATATTTGCTCCTAATAAATTCATTATAGGTTTTGAAGTTTGGCTTGGGGCTCATGATTTAATTGGGGCAACTGCTGGAATCCTGACAGAATAAATGGAGATTCACACCAGAATGGAAACAGATTACATATAGTATTGATTCTACTTCTTGATCCAACTGAAATAATTCTAGACCTCTGTTTTTCTGAAATCTTTTAGGAATTTAAACTAGATGGTAAATTCTTCAGAGATAAGTTCCTATTACAGTGGTAGAGTGTCAATTATTCATTGCCTTAAAAACTCATATGTGTAATTCTATATATCATAATTATTACATTCAAAACATCAACTTCAGCTTGAATCGTCCATCCCTGTCATCATGGCATTTACACTTCCTGAAATTGAATCTGTCATACTTCTTGCTGCAGTAAGTTCTATAGGAATTAAGGTTAGATTAAACCCCACATACAATAAGTAATTTAGAGATCTTATTCAATGTATCATCAGGTTCAGGGTATTTAGAGGAACAGAGAACAAGATCCTATTGTAAGAAATTATTGAAAAAAGCCAAGTCAGTTGCAATACAGGATGCTGAAAATACAGGTCTTTTTTCAAATCCTTCTTTTGTTAGTCCTTTTACCGTAATTTTTTATCTATTATATGAAAGTTCCCAACTTTTAGTACTCATTTCTTTACAAAGCTGTTCCTAAAATAAATGCAATTTTGTATATTACATAGTGCTAATGAATGCATACAATAAATGTATTCACAGACATTTTAACAACTCAACCTTTCTTATCCATGTATTGCATTAACTGTTCTAACTGCTGATACTTTCTCTCAAAATGTTGCTCTTTGGTCTGTTTAACTATATGTGAAATGAACTCCTGAAAAATGAAGTCAATTTTAAAAATCATGTGGCAAATATAACAGATGTGAGACTGCTACTCAACGTGAGACTGCTACTGAAGACAATAGTTCAGTATAAAGCATAGAAATTTACTATTTTTAATAATACTTTCTTTTTTTCTATACACATAACACAGGTGGTAAATGGAGATTATGGCAATTAGTCTTTTGAGAAATAGTCTTTAGAACTAAAATATCATGTTAAGTGTTGAGATTTAAATATGTATAAAATGTATTTTCTGCATGGGGAAAAATGGTTTTCATTTTAATACTTACTTCATTTCCTTGATTTTTCTGGGGCACTGCATTAAATGAAAAACCTCAGTCACTAGCTGCTGCATTTGCCTATTTCTGGTGTTAATTATCTTTTGTTTGCCCTTGATAATCCTGAGGTTGGTATTCAGATAATGAAGGCTGCAGAATCATCTCAGAGAGGAAAAAAACAATGGTATTGTCAATTCGGCATCACAACACTTTATAAATTATGAACGTTATCTACATTAAGGAGAATAGTAGATTTTTAAAATTACTTCCATGAATAGATTAAATTACAAGTATTATTACATTTCATTTTATTAAGTGCATCTTGGTAGTTATTAGAGCAAATGAACATGTTCTCTCAATTACATAATAACATTAGAACTAAAAATTGTGCATCAACACTCCCACATGCATAATGCAGCTTTGTATATTAATCATCCCAAATAATATTTTTCAGTTTATATAAAGACAATTATTACCTATCCAACAATAACATCGTTATTGGTTGATTAAAATTCAAGCATTCTTTTTTAGATAAAAGCTTACTTCTTTAAAAAAAATCACAAAGAGGTTTCAATCTCAGGAAAAATGCAAATCTTGTAATGATCCAATTTTTATTTAATTATATAAAACAAAGCTTGTATATTCCAGTTTGAAATATAATGTAAAAGTAATAGTAATTTAAAGCAATAATGTATGCTACAAAGATAATTTCATTTTATTTTGAAAAGTTTTTGTAAAGGGTTGAAGGGATCTATTCTCATAATAAACTTTTCTGTTCCTTTTCTGGTTTGAATAAATAGCAAAATGTTAATATAGGCCCATATAGAAAGAAAATAATGGCAAGGGGGAGATCTGTGTTGGAAGGGTACCATTCTGTGTAAATTCATTTATTGTATTATTAGGACCATTCTGAATTTCATTTTATAGTAATATATACACTAATATTAAAACATAATATGAGCCACTATAGAGCAAGATTCTGTTTATAAATTTTAAAATATATGACCAACAATGTATTTCCTAAGCTAATAATTACAAAAGCCACAGATTTATTTTAAAAGTTATCTTAACTAAATGGAAGTTGCAATGTTTAACCTCTTGCTGTACTTTGGACCTACACTGAAGAATCAGACTGCACAGATTTTATCAATGCCATAGCCTCACGTGTATATAGGCAGAGGCTGCATTTTCAGTCTGGGGAGAGGTTATTTATCTATTTCAAGAAAACAAAGTCATCTTCAATTCCATCATTGCCCTTCAATTCCAGAGTGCTTCCCTTTTGGGGCCAAAGCAAGATATCATGTGAATTATAATCAAACTATATTGATAAGAATGTTTTTTAATCTCCTAAATAAATATATCTATTCCAATTACAAGTCTGTATCAGTTAAAAAAAATGCACTAATTTTCTTTCAATATTCTCTTATCATTACGGGATGTTTCGTATGCTCTTA
Source organism: Hydrophis major (assembly GCA_033807585.1). Lineage (NCBI taxonomy): Eukaryota > Metazoa > Chordata > Lepidosauria > Squamata > Elapidae > Hydrophis > Hydrophis major. Next base: position 127,025,929 of record CM066331.1, read on the forward strand.
CCTCTTTCTAATTTGCACTGAACATTTTTAAAAAAGTTTTGATAGAATGATAAGATTTAGAAATACTTTTAGGATATGTATCAAAATTAAATCTTTAAAGCAGGAATGATTCAGATGTGCTTTGAAATAAATGAGATTAAAATTTGCAGATGTGTGGTGAAACTGGAAAGACACAGAAAGTGAGTTACAGTTCATATAAATATAGGCTGTGAATTTGATTTTTATAAGTGGAATAAATGTTTTTGTTTTTCCTCAGATATTTTAGACTATCGTTGAATCTTTTTACTAAATATACTTCTGCTATGTAAATAATTCGACTCATTCTTTATAAGCGTAATATAATTTTTAAAATTATTTTTGAATAATCACAGAATAAAATATAATGCTTTGCACTGGGTTTTTGCATGCAGCTATAATTATTCACATGTTACTGCTATAGTAAATAAATGAATAATTTGTCAAGGCATAACCCCTTATCATTCCAGGATTTAACAATCATTTCAGTTCTTTGAGTATTAAGGTTCTTTAAATGTGGGGGGAAATCTGTATTCCCTAGGAAAATGGGAGAAAATCTTCATCTAAGAAAGGATTGAAAGGTTTTGAATACTTTTATTTTTCATCTTTTTTTTCTGTTTAACTTTTAGGAAAGCTTGTATTGAGGATAACCCTGAAAATCCCTTCTCATTTACCTCCAACTCTGCATACTTAAAATCAGTAAATACACTAATTGGGCCCAGTATTGAAATATATGCAATTAAGGCAATTTTTATATTAGTGATACTCTGAATGACCAAATGGTTTCTTCTGTCCTGATGCTGTTAGATAAAGCTAAAACATTTTATTACCACTGGAGCAGACTAAAACTCTATAAGGCAAGACGTTGGC
>CM066331.1:127031813-127179313 GCA_033807585.1 Hydrophis major
TAGTTAATTAGGAATTGAGAGCTGTTCCCTTAAAGGAATGCATCATGGTAAATGTAGTTAAGGTATCCTGGGAAATGTAGTCCATGTCATGTGGTCGCATCTGTAATCCGGATTGGTCACTAAATTGACCCTTGTTGGGTTGGGGGAGGCTCCCTCACTCTTGCTTGAATCCTTTACCATGCAACCGCTTCAATCATCATGGGAATGAGACTTTATTATCTTTCTACTGTTCTGCTTATTACGCTCTGGATAGGTATAAAGCAGACAGAGCAACTCCACAAAGCATCCATACAAAGTCTCACTGCGCCAAGATGCACAGTGGGGAGGAGAGCTACTGGATTCTGTATAGAGTCATTAGATGGAAGTTCCCAGTTCCTACTGCCACCCGTGTTGGAATGGGACGGGATACCAGATGACCACAGCCACATTGCAACACCAGAGGTAGCTAGCAATATACCTCACCTGAAGCATGTGGCTCATCACTTTCTCGCCCTAGATCTTGAAGCCAAGATTTTGCTCCTGCTAGGATTCGATGTCGTTGACGCCTCAGCGCACACTGAAGTAGTCAGAGGCCCAAGATACTCACCCTTTGCCTTCAAGACAAACCTGGGTTGGGGAATCTCAGGAATTGTCAGTGTCGATCAGATGCAGGCCCCAACCCAGGCAGATGCCTTAGCACCATCCATTCCAACAGCCTTCTGATGCCCTTTAGTACCATTGAAAACAAGAATGTCAGCGGAAAATTGACAGCTTGGGTTCAAGACCTGAGGGCTGTATGATGGAGTGAGCTCCCATTACTTGTCCCAGCTTCCGCCTAACTAGCAGTTTGAAAACATGCAAATATGAGTAGATAAATAGGCACCATTTTGGTGGGAAGGTAAAAACATTCCATGTCCCTCGGCATATAGTCATGCTGGCCACAGAATATCTTCAGAAAATGCTGGCATCCTTGGCTAAGAAATGGAGATGAGCACCACCCTCTAGAGTTGGACACAACTGGAAAGGGGAAACCTGGACAGAGAAAACTTTTATCTTTCATTTTGTAAGGCAGAGGTCTTATATGGTGCCATAATAATTTTGTTAATGGTGAGTGACAAATCCATTTTTTGTTTTAAAAATGCAAATAACACATTGAAAATAACTGATGTTATATTTTAAATTTTAAACAAAAGTATGTATAATTATTGCTTTTATGTATCATTAATACATACATAAATTTAGTGTCATTTTAAAAAACATGAGTTTGATAGATATTGGCCGATTCTTCCATGTAGAATTTTCCAATACACATGAAGAAAATAAGAGATTATGAATTTTCCAACAATATATGACTGCAAGTATATTTTTCCATTAGTGTTGACATCTCAGCAACATTAAATATTGTTTATAGTTGCAACATGGGGATCTAGCTAGCACTAAAAGAATTGGAATACGTTCAGTTTTCCTTGACATAAATTCACTGACTCTGTTGAAAGCAACTGAAAGCAACATTAAGCTTTCTCAGTAACAGAAATTTGAAAATGTAATGGATTTCCAAAAAACGATTCTTAACCACTTGTGGGGAAACAAATAGAAAAATTATGAGAGGCAGTATTGAGCTTTAAAAACAGTGGGTAATTTTAAAATAACAGCAGGGAAATTTTTATTCCTAATATGTTGGAAAACATTGTGTCTTGAAAGGGGATATAAAAATTATCTTAATGTTGTTTTCCTTGAGAGAAAAACTAGGAGAAGATAAGATGGAGTCAGTATTACAATGGTCACTTATAAACTTTTTAAAGAAACAGGAAACCAGAATGCATTACATATCAACAAAAAACATAGTTTTACAAACAATACGTATAAAGTAATTTAAATGAGCTAAATTCAATGAAATTGAATTTCATTCAATGACATTTAAGACCTGCTGATAACATGGATATGTTCATATAGTTTATAAAAAGTAATGCAAATAATTTGTCTTCTCCTTGAGATTTTTATTTTATCCTTCCCAGGGCTGCCAACTCTCACGCAATCAGCGTGAGACTCACGCAATTCAATCAATTTTGACTGTCTCACTCTGATAAACAAAATCTCACGCAAAACCCCCAAAATCATGGAATGTACAAAAATATCCCTACCTTCTCTGATTATATTCCGAATATTCCCCTTAGCTTAGGAGAAGGATGAGCTCCCAGCGCCGCCCCGCCCTGCCCAGCCACCCCGCCCTGCCCAGCCACCCCACCGCGCCTCTTTTCCCGCCTTAATCCTTCTGCCGGCGTCCCGTAACTGTCACGATGCCGATCATTATCGCTTCAGGAAAGCGAAGAGCAGGAGGCTTCTTCGCCGCCCGGGGCGCTCGCAGCCACTTTGCCCCGCCCTCTCCCTCTCTGCAATGTCCTCTGGGACAAGCCAGCTGCCCTAGGCTTTCCAAAGAAGGACACGAGGGGGCTGGCAAAGCCTCTTTACAGCCTCGGCCAGTAATAACAATGGTAAGCAAAGCCAACGGAGTGGCTTCCATTTAACCCTTTGGTGTTTAAATCTTTGGTGATGTTTCTTTATTTTCTCTGGCTGGATTTCTGACCCAGGGGAGAAAGACCATTTAAAAAAGCAAAAAGGACAGAAAGAACACCAAGAAAGAATGGGACAACCCCCCCCCCAAAAAAAGAGATCCAACACAACTCTGAATAAAATTATTATTATTTTAAATTTTATTATTATTATAATTATTATTACCACCCCTTTACACGTCTTATGCTCTCTTTTAGCTGATCCAAAAGAGTCTTCCCAAACCAGCAAGGCGAGAAGCGCGCCAGGCTGATCTATAAAGGGGCTGGGCAGCTTTTTTGCAAAATACTTAATAGAAAGGTTGGAGGACTGACAGGATTACATCTCTGGCAGTGGATGAAGGAATCACTTTTTCCTCTTTCTCCTTTGAGTTTAAATCCTAGGTCTCCATGCACTAGATCGACAGGATTATACTACATTATTATCATATTTTCAAACCCTTAGATAAGGACTCAATAAGGACTTTTTTTGATGCCAGTAGGCTTCTCAGCCCCAAATTGGGATAGCCCTGACTCAACTAGAACATATTCTAATCTTAACACAATTTACCATCCAAAGAGCAGTAAGACCATTAAGTTCAGAATCTAAACTTACCCAATAAATAATATACTGTTTCCTCACTGTGCTCAAGCTTCAGAATACAGTAGATGAGTTTTACAGTTAACAATATGTATATTTATATGAAGCACTCATTATTTGATTAAATGTTTAGTTTATACATGTCTGAAATTATGAACCCCTATTTCAGTCAACAAGTTAGTATATAATTAAAGACTGAGACTATAGCATTTGATATTGGCATGTAGTATGGTATTTGATACAGAAAGAAGAATACCCATTGATGTATTTGCATTATCTCTGTAGTTGTTTCGGGTTTTTGTCTTTTTGTTGCACATTGAATTCATCCTATAGTGGTCTATAGTACATCACTAAGCTAATAAAGTCAGTTGAGGTAGAATACTGCAGTTACAAGTCAGGAACTTCAATTATTCATGGTCAGTGAACTGCATTATTAATATCTTACAAATCCGGTTCAAGTACATTGGTGCTGCTTGCATGTATGTATGTATGTATATGTCCAAATCATGACTAAAGTATGCATCAGATTGCACCATTTAAAATGTAAAATTGTCAAAGCTCCCTACCATCCCCCCTCCGCTCCCTCGCAGTGTCTCACTCCAAACTATCACTCAAGGTTGGCAGCCCTGCCTTCCAAATCTAATCTGGGGATGTGAGAGTTCCTAGTGGTTTCCCAACTAGATACTAATCAAGTACTAATCAAGTCAAACCTGCATTGATTGCCTAAAGTAAACTAGGTTATGCCACCTGCTGGAGAAACAATGTTGTAGAAAGAGCAGACTCGCAGCATGATTTTTGCATTTATTGTTTTGTCTATTATCTAACCTTCAAATGAGAAACTACTGCTTCCTCTCCTTATTATTGTAATATGTAAACTTGAATTTGGGCTGGTTTAAATGGCAAACCACGTTCAAGTGGCTGGCCTAAAAAAAGTATTCCCCAAGACCAGATTAGAGTTAACAATAGCATGAAAATAATTTCAGAGAATTCAGTTTGTAACACACACACATACACACATATATATATGAGAAAGAATAACATTGTGAATACTTGACTCAGACTTTTGATATAAAGATGTTGAAGATAGTACACTGATTGGATTTTCAATAATTAGTTTAGGGACAGAATAATATATGTAAAGAAAATAATCCAGTTATTGAACAGTAGATTAAACTTTGACCTTGTTTAGTCTTTTGAATAGGTTATTAATAATAGTTCATAAGTTGAAATGGAGCACATATATAACAAAAGACAGAATATAAATCTAACAAATAAATCCAGAATTTTAAATTGGCCAGAGCAAATTCCATCTAGTGATGTAAATAATCATTTTTGTTAAAATCCCTTGCATCATAAATCAAGAATTTTCCATGTATCAAAAAAATCTAAATGTATGTGCTTCAGTATCACATTGATATTTTTAAACATTTTTTCTCTTTCTGACACTATATTAATAAATGTATAAGTCTTAACCTAAGCTGAAAAAATGTGGAACAGGTACCAAATATGCCTGTTAATAATGCAATAATTCTTTATTTTGAGATGGAAGGAATAATTTATATTGTTGATGAGTCCCATTTCTTTTTAGTCTTGTATCCTTACCTGACAGATGTAAAATACCATGCAGCACAATGTTGATTCAGTGGAGTTTATTTACTCTAAAATTAGAATTTCAGTATTTAAACTACAGCATTTTGTAATTTTAGTTATAACCTTGGTTATATTTATAATTACTTTCTGAATAAATCAAGACATTTATATTTTCCAATGAAGTTGTATACATCTCATTTAGAAGGAAATTTGATTGAGTTAAAAAGATACATTTTCCAGGAATTCAGTTCAGGATTGCAGTCCAAATATTATATAGTTATAACTCTTTCATGCGGTATCTGCCATCCCGCATCTGATGGGCGGCTCATGATAGGGAGCGAAGGGAAGAGAAACGACAGGAAGCGAGGTTTCCTCTTGATGAGCGCGCCCCGAATGTCTTGGCACACACTCTTTTATTGTGCTTTTTTACAAGAAAATGATTTAATCAAAAAGCTCAAGTCAAACATGGTAATCTCATCAGGATGTGCATGTTTACAAAGCTGCATACCAGACAGATTATTTACAGTGTGGATAAGCTTATTAACGAAACGTCTAGCTCCTTGTCTCTTGTACGTGCCTTGCAAAGGTCACTGAAGAGACAGAAGTTAATGATTACACGTGAATGATACAATGTTGCAAACACATGAATGATACATAGTTGCAATGATACATAGTTGCAAACACATGAATGATACATAGTTACAACACTTTCATGCACAGAAGTGCACAGAATATACATGGATGTATATTAGAATTATGTGAACATTTGAGTAGGGTCCTTTTGTTGTCTTGTTAAATACATCTGCAAATGGATCCTGCAATTTCCATCTACATATAACTGTAATTTTTATCTTGTCACTAAAATAACAGAGTCTTTTGTCAGTTTAAAGAGAAACTGATGTATCAAATTACTTACAACAAGATCCATATTAAAATCATGCAGGTTTGATATTGTACATACTTCATTTTTCTCTCCCAATTATCATTAAAAACATTGTCATAACAACAGAACTCTTCTTAGATGCTTCCAAATTTCAAATAGTTTAGATACCCAACTTTATGATGTGTTGAAAACTTCAACCTCATTTATTCAATCACTTTGCATTCATCAAATCAATGTTTTCTTAACTTCACAGTGTGGGAAAGATAGTAATGAAATATTACAGTATATGTTTTCAATATCATTTAATAAAGTTACATATTTATTAAGCATATTTTTATGGCCATCCACCTTACCAAAGGTGACTCAGGTAGGCATAAAATAATCCAATGAATCAGGCCTTATATAAAAACAGTAATTATATTTAAAAAATCAGTGTTAAAAAATAAGTTATTAAAATTAATATAAACACCAGATCAGGAGAATATTAATTTATTCATCTCAGTAGTGGAGCCATCTAAACATGCTTTCAGTTAAAGCTACTTCTTTTATTTTGAAAGTTCACTGTTTTGTCAGTTCTCTATAGCTAACAACAACTTTTTTTTTGCAGATGCAATGTTCAGGACACTTTAGTGGCTATGCATTTGCTTTCATTTACCATTTGCTCTCGGAAAAATGCATCCATTGTTAAAACTACCCCACTGTGCTAAATGTCAACAGAAATCCTGAAGGGTGAAGTGGCACTTGCTTATCAAAATGCTAAAAATCAAGAGGCGAAAGAAATCAAGTATAACTATTATCCATTTCAGAATATGAAGCATTTCCAGTGTATCACACTCATGCTCTGATACCAAGAACAGAATGGCATATGCATGATTCCATTCTGTGACAATTAGAAGCCAGAACAATGGAAAATAATGTAGTTATCCTCCTCCTTTATCTGTCTTATTTTCTTGGTTGTCTTCTATCACAAAGAACATATAATGGCATTTTAATCTTAGCATACACTAAGAAAAAAACCTAATAATTGCTAAACCTGTGTGTTTTGTGTCCATTGTATCCATTGCAACTTCTCTGCATGGGCGCTCACATAGCACTCAGAGAAGAAACATGTGAAAACACAAGCAGCTCAGCTGTTAACAGGTGAAAAATATTCCTAGGGGAGAAACAAATGTTCAGCAGAGATATGTCATAGAGAATACATTTTTATGTATGTCATTTTCTGCCCTGTATTTTATGTATTTTCTTTTCTTCCCTGAGTTGCCACTGAATGGCTCATGGCAGAGATAGGCTGATTTTTCTAGTTTTGCAATTTTTACTTTTCAGCATAGCCCCAGCAAGTTGGGAAAACATGTGCTTGTTAAAGTACTGAAACAGGATAGACTTCACTTTGAAACTGATGTTTCTAAGCATTTTTTGGTGTCCACCTTCCTACACCTCATTCTTTTGTATCCTAAGCTAAATAAAGCTAAATGAAGGGAGAGAACTCAGCCGCAGCACTTTTAGTTAGAATTTCTTTCCCCTTTTCCTATTTCATGTAAGCATTTCCAGTGGGAAGCAATAGAAATTAGGGTTGGACTTGTTCTACTAATACATTTATTTATTTGTTCGTTAGTTTATTTAGTTAGTCAAGCATGTATGAGAAAACAAGTATAAATATGTACATAACATATAACCTATAAGTATATTTCTAGTTATTTCAACTTTGCATTAATTCAGTAAAAGATGAGCGTTAAAACAGTACTGACATTATTGACAGCTAAACAATCTAGTAGTATCTCATATATAAATTGTCCACTATCTCCATATTGTGGAGGATATAACAGGGTGCACTGCAGCACTACCATTCCTAAACAAATATAAAAAAAAACCTCTACTCTTGCTCTGCTATATCCTGTTTTTAGGAAAAAAAATAGGCAGTCCAGCATTGGAAATAGTCAGTATATGGTATTTGGTTCTACATGCTACAGTTTATCTGGCTTTGATTGTGATGTAATTGTAACATATTTGATTCACTTTATTTCTGCTGGATCTCATTGGCCATGGGAGAAAATTGAATTTTGGTGGAAAAGAGAAGATGTTTCCAGAACATATTTGAACTATGATTAGACACAAGTAGGGAAAGGTACATCATCATTATATTAGAAAAAATACCAGTTGGATGAACTCATAGTTAGTTTAATGATTACATCCAAAGGGTACTCATTAATGACTTTATTTTAATTTAGAGGGAAGCATCAAATAGAATGCTATTTATCTTTTTGATCCATGACCAAGATGAAGGAATTCAGATACTTATCCAGTTTGGAGGTGACACTGAGTTAGGAGATATGTCTAATCATGCAAAATAACTGGTCCGCTCTATTATGACCTGGTCAGACCCAATCTGGAACATTGTGTCCAATTCTGGTCACCATACTTTTAAAAAGAATTGTGATAAATTGGAGCTAAAGTCCTTTGGAAAACAATTAAAGAATCTTGTTATGCTTAGCCAACAGAAAAAATAAGCAATATAAGAGCATATGGCCTTACTCTGCATTGCCCTAGAATGCAGGTCTAGAACCACTGGATTAAAAATACAAAGAATCAGTTGGTTCAGTCTAGATTTCATGGAGAATTTCCTAATTTCTTAAGCTTTCAGCCAGTGAAACAGGCTGCATGGATGAATCAGTTGCCCTTCATTGGAAAGCTTTAAACAGAAGCTGGATGGTAATTTGTTAATTGTGTTCCAGTGGATTTTCCATTGAAAATGAGATGACTACAATTTCAACAGTATGTTTGTATTGTCTGTGCATACTAATAGCTGTATCCTTTGCAGATACCAAAGAAGTCTTTCAACCATTCTCTAATTTGTCTTTTCTAAAAATTATTTTATTTTTAAAAAACAAAAATACAAATCTCTATTCACATTAACAGTGTTCGTGTCATTATTAATACATACATCTCCTTTTATACATAAACATCAACTCTTACTTCTATCCTCCATCCATTTGTACCGCCTATCCCAAACCACATAATAGTCCGAATCATCTTTACCTCTTAATTCCATTGTGAATTTATCCAGTTCCACACAATCCATTATTTTTTGTGTCAAGATGGTATCTTTTCCTTCTTCCATCCCTTTGCGAAGGTTATTCTCGCCGCAGTTATGATATGTATAATGATGTATCAGATGACCTTGCTCAATTTTCCCTTAATTATTCCTAATAAGAATATTTCCAGTTCGAGTTCTAATTTGTTATCTGTAATTTCTAATAAACATCTTTGTACCCTTATCCAATATTTTTTAATCTCTGGACACTGCCACCACATATGGAAGAATGTTCCTTCTTTGTGTTTACACTTCCAACATTCTACTTTTGTGTTTGGATACATTTTGGCCAGTCTTGCTGGGCCTAGGTACCACCTACAAAACATTTTATATTGATTTTCTTTAAATGCTGTTGACTATGTCAATTTACAGTTATCAATCCACATTTTCCCCAATCCTCTACATTTATATTATGCCCTACATTTTTTACCTGGGCAATCCTTGATCCCTTTACTATTTCCTCTTCTAATTCCATTTCCAACAAATAGTTATACATTCTTGTTATAAATTTTATCTCCTTGCCTGTCAACATTTGGTCCAGTTGTTGTAAGTCCTTTTCTATCCCTTGTTCTTCTAACTCTTTCCTAAATTTTCCTGGATTTGTAAGTATGACCACCAATCTATAATTATATCCTATTCTTTTAATTTATCAACCATTTTTAACTTCTCCTGATTATCTAATAGTTCTTCATATCTGACCATTTTCCTTGTATCCCTCATATTTGGGTTTAATATTGCTTCCATTGGTGAAACCCATTTTGGTATCTTCATATAATGTTTTTTTTAATCATTTTCCCAAGTTTGCAGTAGTGATTCTCTTATCAAATGTCTACGGATGTATGAATGTGTCTTTTTCTTTTTTTCTTTTTGTCCCTTAGGAATGTCACCCTGCTTGGAGGTTGTGGCCCTCAATTGCCAAAATTCTTTTATTTTTCAAATTTATCCATTCCTTCACCCATAATAGTACTGCTACTTGGTAATACAGTTCCCATTTTGAGAATCCAAGTCCACCTCTACTTCTACTATCTTGTAGCATTTTAGGCTTATTTGTGCTTTTTTACCCAGCCATATAAATTTCATAACTATCTTGTTTAACTCCCGGAAAAATCTCTTATTTAATTTTATAGGAATTGTCTAATATAATATAGTAATTTCGATAGAATATTCATTTTTATCGCTGCTATCTGTCCTAATAAAGATAGTTGTAATTTCCCCCAATTTGTCAAGTCCTTCTTTATCTGTTGAAGTAATTTCTTGTAATTGTCCTCCTTTATAGAGGGACATCTCCCTGATAGTCAAATTCCCCAATATTTAGGTTTTTTTTTACCATCTGCAATCCCATTTTTTCTTCTAAACTCTTTTTTCTGTCTTTCTATCAAATTAAGACAAGTTAAGAAGCAAATAATTAAAACCCTAATGTGAGTGAGAGATGATGGATAATAAAAAAGGGCTAGAAGTCAGAGAAAGGGGATTAATGGAATAGATACTTTTACATTATTAGGTGAGTTAATAACAACAAGTGAATTTAGAATTTTAATGAGGGTAATTTTGAATATGTTATATGGAATAATCAAATAATTGAAGAACATAATTAAACATAAATATAAACTATATAACATTGTTAAACGTAATAAATATGAATATTAACATACTATTTCTAGGGAAAGGAATGATATGTAGAATTCGATTGACAAAAATAATATTGGAATATTGAATAAAATAATGAAAGTTTATAATTTAATAAAAACAACTACTAATATTAGAATTATATAACTTGCCAAATGTAAATATGATGAATGTTATTTTATTTGTATTAAATAAGTTGTAAAATGTGATTAGAAAGGGGATAGTTTTTAAATATAATAGTGGAATAATTAAAAATCAGAAAGGGGATAAATAATGGAAGATCATAACTCAATATGAATTTGTGAATTATTATTAGAAATATATAAGTCTGTAAAACACTACAAATATGAGTAATATTTTATTTGGAGTAAAAAGAGGGATATTTAGAATATGGAGATTGACACAAAAATAACATACTGAAATAGTGAATAATCAAAGAATGAAAGATTATAACTCAACAAAATGTGTTTATTAATATTAAAATTTTATAAAATTGTCAACTGTATGAAGAATATTGTAATATTTGTCTTAAAATGTAAGACACTCCAGTGCTACACTGTTCACAAATGATATGTTTGTAAAAAACAAGAAAAAAATAAAAAAAATATTTAAAAAATAGAAAAAATGAATTAACATAATTCTGCATAAACAGAATAGAAGAAACTTTGTATTTTTTTTAGAAAATTCAAACATGGAGAAACCAATATTAATCTTTTATAGATAATCAGGATAGATGTGTGAGGGATAGAATAAAAACAATACTTTAACAAATAGATCAATTTAACAATATATAACACAAAACATCATTGAACTATACTATTTAATGGCTTTGAACTTCTACAGAGAAAAACTATGTAGAAATGAGACTTAACATTACAACTGGATTTTAAACTGAAAGGCTAAAAAAAAAGTACAAGCAGTTATCCAAATATTCAAATATATAATATTATGAAATTAGAAACACTTTTTCATATTTTTCCATGCTATTTTTATAATCATGAGAAGAGCTAGAAGATATAGCACAAAAGTGCCCCAGATTTTTGGAAACAGTATTTGTATTTCATTCAGTACATCTACTAAAGTGTGGATGTTCATTGTTGTATGCAAAAATGTATTGGCTAGTTGGCCTAGATAAATGTTTTGTCTGCAATGCAATAGTTCTTGAGAATTCTAGCTTGCAGAAGCCATTCATAACAATATGGACCTTATTCCTAATTCAAAATTTCATTGAAAGGTTTGAATCAAGATTTAAGAAAGTATTTTGAATCTGAATGCAAGAATGTAATTATGTTATTTATTCATTCATGAATCCACCACTACTCCCAAAGTGTTTGAGAACTGTTCAAAATATGTATATACAGACAATGAACCATTTGCAGTCTAATACTCAATCTTATTTCTCACAAAGGCCTTTTATTTATTGAAGTAACCCACCACACTTATATGTACATAGGAGAAAAATGCATCGTGCATGCAGACACACCAAGCTAAATTTTTATTTTTACTTTTTAGAAATTTACTCTTAACTATCTGGGGTGGTGAAGTGGGAATAGACTACTCTGAATTTATTTATTTATTTATTTTGATTTGTCAATCGCTTACAAGATAATAGGTATAATTATATACATTGTTATGAATACATGAAATGGGTACATATAAGAAAAATCAATGAAACAACAGGACAGGGACGGTAGGCACATTGGTGCGCTTATGCATGCCCCCTACAGACCTCTTAGGAAAGGGGTGAGGTCAATAGTAGACAGTCTAAGGCTAAAGTTTTTGGGGTTTGGGGAAGAAACCACAGAGTCAGGAAGAGTATTCCAGATACTGACCACTCTGTTGGTGAAGTCGTATTTGTCATAGATTCAGGCATGGGTAGAATGAATGGAGACAGTCTTAGTTGGTGAACTTTCAACTCTTTATTGCATAGTGACTTCTAACTTGTATAACAACAACTCTGCTTTATATAGGCAATGCTAATGTGAAATAACAAACAGGAGCTTGTGAAACACTAGCTCCAGTACCAATAAGAGTCCTTCGTTAAGGGCCAATCAGATTCTCAGAACCCGACCAATCCGATCAACACCCGCTTAACACCCAATCAGAAGTGCAGGGCCAGAACCCTGCACTTTACCCCAAGCTTGCCTTTATTCAACTATTTACATACATAACACCCCTTCCCCCTGGCTTCACAATTAGTTTGTGACTATGTAGTCCTTTAAATAGGACGGTTGTCTCTTGGGTCTGTCAGATTTTCTTTGGACTGGCTGCATGCAGTCCCGTTGAGGTAGGATGTCGTTTTGTAGTGGCTCAGCTTCGTTCTGGTGTGATTTCCCTTGGAGCATAGGATTCTTCTTCCTGCTCCATTTCCTGGGTTTCACTTGATTCATCGCTTTCCTGGAACAGGTTTCCTGGCATATCGTCATCTTCTCTTCCTTCCCCCCCCTCAGTTTGGTCGTTGGGAAGTTGTTGGCTAACAGTTATAAGTCGTGACCGTAATTGGTCAATATGTCTTTTCCATAGTCTCTCATCAATACATTTGACAATATAGGATCTGGGCCCAGTCTCGCGTATTACCGTTGCTTCAATCCAAACTAGGTCGCCCGATAAATTTCTTGCATAAATGGGGTCGCCTACCTTGAAGGTACGGTAGCGTCCGCTGGATCCTGGAGGTTTTTCTGGCTCATACGCAGGGTGCAGTCGGTCGAGGCGGGAACGGAGTTTTCGCCCCATGAGAAGTTCAGCGGGAGTTCTGCCGGTTTCGCTGTGTGGAGTGATGTGTTGTAGAAGTAGAATGCGGTTTATTTTTTCGTCAAGATTGTCATAGTCCAGCTTTTGTAAAGTCTTTTTTACAAATTGTACCATGCGTTCCGCTCGGCCGTTGGTAGCAGTATGCACCGGCGAGGTGAGCGCATGGCGGATGCCGTTGTCAGCAAGGTACTGTTCAAACATTAGCGCTGTAAACTGTGGTCCGTTATCAGACACCAGGACATCCGGCAATCCATGAGTTGCAAAGAGTCTATTGAAGACTTTAATGACTGCCTCGGAGGTTGTATTGGCCATTCGATGAATTTCTAACCAATTAGAGTATGCATCGACAGTCAACAGCAATGTCTGTCCTTTGATCGGCCCTGCGAAATCCAGGTGGATTCTGGACCAGGGTCCACGTGGTGTCTCCCATTCGGTCGGTGCAGCTTTTGGTGGTGCGTTGCTGGTTTGTTGGCACTTGGTGCAGGCCTTGACCCATTGCTCGATGTGTCGGTCCATGCCTGGCCATCAAGCGTAGCTCCGTGCGAGTGCCTTCATTCGCACGATCCCGGGATGTCCATCATGCAAGATTTGTAACAGCGTCTTTTGGAGTCGTTCTGGGACGACGACTCTATCGCCCCAGATAACGCAGCCTTTTTGAGAAAAAAGTTCAGTTTGTCTTGTTTTAAATGGTGCGAAGTCATCTGGGATCTGATCCAATGGCCATCCACACTCTACCCAGCCTAGGACTCGTGCTAGGGTGTGGTATCGTTTGGTCTCCCTCGCGATATCTCGAGCGGTCATAGGAGGCGAGTTGAGCGTTTCGATTTGTAACGCCGATACTGTTGATTCCGGATCGTCGAGGGTCTCTGGTAGTGGTGCTCTGCTGAGTGCGTCAACATGGGGAATGGCTTTCCCCGGTCGATGTAACAATCGATAATTATAAGTAGCTAGAAACTCTGACCATTGAGTCATTCTTGGGGACAATATATAGGGAGTTGGTTTGTCCCCAGCGATTATCCCCAATAAAGGTTTGTGGTCGGTTACAATTGTAAATGTCCTTCCATATACATACTCATGGAATTTTTTTACGGCTGACACAATTGCAAGAGCCTCCTTGTCTATTTGTCCATAGTTACGTTCTGCCTGGGAAAGAGTCTTCGAAAGTATGCAATGGGAACCTCATTTTCATTAGGTAGCACATGGCTCAAAATAGTGCCCACCCCAAACGGTGAGGCATCACAAGTTATAACCAAGGGTAATGTTTCATTATATTGCATAAGTACAGAATCAGATGTAAGTAAATTTTTTACATTTCTAAACGCTTTTTCTTCTCGGTAACCCCAAACCCACAATGCTTTCTTATCTAATAACCGGTGTAATGGTTCAGCCATAGTCGCCTTATGCGGTAAAAACACATTGTAGAAATTGATAAGGCCTAAAAATGCTTGAAGATCAGTTTTGTTACAAGGTCTGGGAGCATTTCTAATCGCCCTTAATTTACTCTCAGTTGGGTGAATACCCTGCCTATCAATGCGATAACCTAGAAATTCAACACTGTCGGTATACAGATGACATTTATCCCTTTTTACTTTCAATCCCGCTTCTTGGAATTTTTTAAGCACACATTTTAAACGATTCTGCAGAATTTTTTTACTAGGAGCTGCAATCAACACGTCATCAAAATACGGAACCACGCCCTTGATTCCCTATAACAATCGTTCCATTAAACTTTGGAATAATCCCGGGGCCACACTCACCCCGAACTGCAATCGGGTACATTTAAAAGCACCTCTGTGCGTTACTATCGTTTGGGCTTGGGCTATTTTATCGTCCACAGGCAATTGTTGATAGGCTTGAGCTAAATCCAGCTTAGCGAAAACCTTTCCACCTCCCAGGGAATGAAGGAGGTGCTGCACCACCGGCACTGGATACACGTTCTGTTGAAGGGCGTGGTTTAGAGTGGCCTGGTAGTCCCCACAGATTCGGATTGACCCATCTGGTTTAATGGGGGTTACAATAGGAGTTTCCCATGGGGAATGATCAATGGGTTGCAGTACCCCTTGTTTAATTAGTTTGTCAAGTTGTTCATCTATCTTGGCCTTAAGGGCGAACGGAACTCGACGGGGCTTTAAACAGATCGGGGCGACCTTAGGGTCGACGCTGAACGAGATTGGGGTCCCCTTATACTCACCCAGACGATCTGCGAAGACATCGCTGAATTCAGACATAAGATCCTCCTCCCACTCACAATCATCGACTCGGTTCACGCCGGCTTGTTCGATGCCGAGTGGCGCAAACCATTAGAGGCCCAACAAACTAGGCCTATCCCTATCGATGATCGTTAGAGATAAGTATGCCGTATGCTTTTTAAACGAGACGCGGACTCGACAAGACCCGACCACAGGGATCCGATTCCCTTGGTAATCTTTAAGGATAAGGCGTTGCATTCGAAGGTCTTGGAGTTGGATGGTAGGAATGAGCTGCTTTAATGTCTTCCACGACACCATCGAGAGGGACGATCCCGAATCGACCTCCATGTGGCAGGGTTGGTTCTCTATGGCTACTGTAACTCGAATCTTCTTAGCGTCCAGGACCGAGGCCTGACCTTTTGTGATAGTATGGTGAGCCTCTTCTTTCTGCAACGCTCGATATCTGTAGGAGTGGTTTGCTGGGTCTCGCCTTACAGGACGGTTTCCTGCCGATTGGCAAAAGTTGGTTCCCTTTGAGGCCAGGCTTGGTCCCGGTTGACTGCGACAGACTCGACCGATGTGGCCTCATTTCCCGCACTCGTGGCAGAGTGCGTCGCGGAATTTGCAGTCTGCCCTGGGATGGTTTGCCCTACAGCCAGCGCAGGGGTGTGAGGTTTTGGGACGAGGGTCCCGGTTGGAAAGCAGTCGATGGACCCCTTCTTCGTCGCTGTCTGACGACGAAGAGAGATCCTCGTGGTGTGTCGTAACGAGCTGCTCTTCCGACTTGGATAAAAGATCGCCAGTCGTTGGGGTCGTTGGGTTTCGGCTTCGCCGTAGTTGCGCCGCGGACTTTTTGGTCGCCTCAGCAGCAGTGGCTTCGGTGATGGCGTCAGCAAGGCCGATGTCGCCCTTCGCCATTATCTTGCTCTGCACGTTTGGTGCATCTAATCCCAGAATTAGGTGGTCTCTCAATGCTTCATCTAAGTCTGCGAACCCGCAGAGGCCTCCCAAGTGCCGGAGGTCTGCCACAAAGTCAGCCACACTCTCTCCTTTTCGTTGGCTTCGTTGATAGAACTCGTGGCGTCTCACGAGTGTGGGTACGGTTGGCGCGTAATGGTCTCTCAGGAGAGGTTTGAGGTTGTCCCAGCTTATTGCTTTCACTTCTCGAGGCTTCGCGAGGGCTTTAGCCATTTTAAAGACAGCCGGGCCGCAGTACGTCAGGAACAGCGCCCGCTTCTTGGCTGGTGTGGCGTCCTTCAGGTTGTTCGTTTCGAGGAACATCTGAAAGCGATCCATGTTGGATTCCCAATCCTCTTGGGATGGATCGTACAGAGCGGGTGGTACGATGCCGCCGGACACGGTGGCGCCGTTTTTTACACGTGCTCTGTTTTTTCTTCCAAGTTCCTTAAGATCAGATGTCTCTAAATCCCACCTTCGTCGCCAGTGTCATAGATTCAGGCATGGGTAGAATGAATGGAGACAGTCTTAGTTGGTGAACTTTCAACTCTTTATTGCATAGTGACTTCTAACTTGTATAACAACAACTCTGCTTTATATAGGCAATGCTAATGTGAAATAACCAACAGGAGCTTGTGAAACGCTAGCTCCAGTACCAATAAGAGTCCTTCGTTAAGGGCCAATCAGATTCTCAGAACCCGACCAATCCGATCTAGCCGCTTAACACCCAATCAGAAGTGCAGGGCCAGAACCCTGCACTTTACCCCAAGCTTGCCTTTATTCAACTATTTACATACATAACAGTATTTCCTGCAATCAAGTTTGGTGCGGTTAACCTTGAGCTTTTATCTATTGTGTGCTGTTGTGTTGTTATGGTTGAAGCTGAAGTATTCATTGACAGGTAAGTCATTGCAATGTATGATTTTATATACCATACTTAGATCAGACGGAAGACAATGTAATTCAAGGTTTTCTAGGTCTAGAATTTCAAGTCTGGTGGCATAAGGTATTATACAATGAGTAGAGGAGTGGAAAACTCTTCTTGTGAACTATTTCTGGACTTTCTCAACTGTGCTATTATCAGATACGTATTGTGGGTTCCAGACTGATGAGCTGTGTTTGAGTATTGGTCTAGCAAATGTTTTGTATGCTCTAGTTATTAGTGTGATATCATCAGAGAAAAAGCTATGTAGGATTAGGTTAACAACTCTTCATGCCTTTTTGGCTATGTAGTTACAGTGGGCTCTAGCACTTAGATCATTAGAGATGAGTATTCCAAGGTCCTTTATAGAGCTTGGATCATCAACAAGGTCTTGACTATTCAGACTGTATTTTATTTTCTGATCTTTTTTGCCAATATGTAAGACAGAGCATTTATTTGTTGAGATTTGAAGTTGCCATTTGTTTGACCATTCTGATACATAGTCAAGATCTTTTTGAAGGGTAGCAGTATTGCCTGTGGTATTGAACAGTTTTACATCATCAGCGAAGAGAACGCAGTTGCTCTTAATATGATCACAGTGGTCATTTATTTAGAGTATGAAGAGAGTTGGTCCTAGAACACTGCCTTGGGGGACACCACTATTGACCATCTGTTGTCTGTTTAACAGGAATGCTTCTATCCAGTTATGCAGTTGTCCAGAGATACCATAAGATTTTAGTTTTAGGAGTAGTTTGTCATGTACCACTGAATCAAAGGCTTTACAGAAGTCTATGTAGATTGTTTTGCCCTGATCAAGTTGTGTAGTCCATATGTTTTTGCAGAATTGCAGATTGCAGGATAGTTTTTTCCTAAAACCAAATTGTTTATTAGAGAGTAGGCTGTTTGTTTCTAAGTGGAGGATGATGGGTTGGTTAATAATTGATTCCATGACTTTACAAGTGATGCAGCATAAGGAGATTGGTCTGTAATTTTCAACTAGGCTGGAGTCTCCCGTTTTGAAGATGGGGATGACCGTGGCTTCTGACCATAGGTTAGGTAAGGAGCTGGTCCTGAAATATTTTTCAAAGATTATGCTTAGAGGTTCAACTATGGCAATGGATAGCTTTTTTAAGGAGTAGGCACATATTCCGTCCAGTCCAATAGATAGAGATGATTTTAGATTTTGTAGTGTTTTTTCAACATTGTCTTCTGTAAAATTGATATGTATTAGATCATTGTAGTTGTCTGTGATTCGGCTAGGAAATACTGGTCATGATTACAAATACTGAGCCAAAGAATGTGTTAAACATATTCACTTTAATGGTGTCATCGTTGCAGTCATTACCATTAGGTCCTTTCAGGGGATGGGCCTTGAGTCTTTTAGTTTGTTGTTCACAAAATTGTAGAAAGTGCAGGTGGAATTGGTGCATAGAAGGTTTTCCTCTTGTTTAATGTGATAATTGGTGCATTCAGTCTTTATCTGGTGGCATAAATGTATCGGCTTTTGAAGTTGGCTACGTGATCAGATTTGTTTTTCCGCCAGAGTGATCTCTTTTTTGATTGAAGTTTCCTTATTGTTATAGGTAATCTGTTTTTTTTGTGTGTGTGTGTGTGTGTTTTGGGAGTTGTTATTGGTACATATAGTTTGATGACTCTTTTGACTTCAAGTAAAAATATGTTGTAATGGTTTTCAACAGTATTGCATTCAGTTAATAGATATTACCAATCAAGGAATGAGAGATCGTTGTGTAGAAGATCATAGTTGTCTTTTTTGAAGTTATAATTGGGGATTCCATCGTTGTGATTTTTTTTGTGTGGGCGTATGTTGAGACAAAAGTCAATCATATTGTGGTCACTGTTGGAAAAAGGTTCTTTAGTTTGTATTCCGTAAATTAAATTCAAACTATTGCAGAAGATGAGATCGAGGCAGTTGTTAAGTCTAGTATTGTTGGTTACTAGTAGTTCTAGTCCCAGATTTGTTACTGCATTGTAGAAGATTGCATGTGTGGGTTCAGTTGTACATTTGTTAAGAGTCCAGTTAATATGAGGTAGATTGAAGTCACCAAGAAAGATAAAAGTGTCCATGTTAGTAGTATATTTAGCTTGTTTGCATGTTCGATGTCATAATCAGGGGCTCTGTAACATAGTAAGAACCGGAATGTGATATTTAAGGACAGTTTACAGATGATGGTCTCAGGAATAGCAAGCTCCTGGGTAACTTGGATGTTCTTTAGATGTAGGGACTTTTTATATTGTAACAGCATTGTAGAAGGTTGCATGTATGGGTTCAGTCTTTCATTCATTTAGGGTCCAGTTAATATGAGGTAGATTGAAGTCACCAAGAAAAATAAAAGTGTGTGGGCAGGATGTTGCCCATGTTAGTAGTGAATTTAGCTTGTTTACATGTTTGATTGATGTTTTGATAATTATTATTGGAAAATTAAAGGGGATATAGATGGAAATGCATGATAGTTGTCAATAATGTACTATCCTAGACCTCTATTTTAAAATCAATCAAATATATTTATAGATAACAGAATTGGAGGTTGTCTAGTCTAACCCTCTGCTTGAGCAGTAGAGTATATTCCAAATATGAGCCTCTACCTAGGACCGAACTCACAGTCTCCTGATTGTGAGGTGAAAGCTCTACCTCTAGACCACCAGAGCTGCATTCTATACAGACTTATGACTGTTTAATGATGGTCCAGAATTACAATGGTCTCAGAAATAGTACTTTATAGCCAGGAAAGCACTTCCAGCCATTGCAAAATGTTACATCACTCCTGTGGTCACATGATGTAAGTGCTTGGTGACCTGTTTACATTTACGACCAGTTGCCAAGCACTCTGTAATTAGATAATCACTATTTGCAATCTTCTGTGCCAGCTTCTCCAGAAAGCCAGCAGGGAAGGTTGCAAGCTGTGCTACCTATCAAGAAAACTTCCTCTTGTATTTGGGGGCTGGCTGCCAGCCGAGCTGAATGCTGCCAAAGAAATTTACTTCTGTGCATGGAATGAAACTGAACTCCCTTTGGTGGGGTGCAAAAACAGAGCTGAAATCCTGAAGATTTTAATTCCCCTTCTGCAACCCACCGAAGGAATGTCTTCTGTGCACACAGGTGAGTTAAAGTCCTTCAGCAGGCACTTCTTTCAGCCAGCCTCCAGAAACAAGAGGGAGCTGAAATCTAAGCAGAGTGGAGGAGCAACATGTTAGGGTAAGGAGTGTAGGGTATTTCAGTCAGTTGGGGGAAGCCCATCAAAGGCTGCGCATAAGTCTCTTTGTTCAGGAATTGAAAAACCTGCTTGGATTTTGACAGAGAGGGTTTTAATCTCCTAAATGAAGAGGCAGCATGAAAAGAAGAGAATGTTGAGTAGCATGTAGGCCTGGTACAGGCTACATGAGGAGTCTCTCCACTCAGGAACTGAGAATCCTGAAAGCTCCTTGGTGCTGTCTGACTTTGTTGTTTTCTTACAGATGTTTCACTACCCAAACTAGTGATAGAAGGGCCTCCCCTCCACAGATTAAAATATTCTTTATTCTGAATATTAAAAAGAGGCAGGATAGAATATTTCCCCTAAAGCAGGGGTCCCCAACCACCAGTCCTCAGACCGGTACCAGTCCGTGGATCATTTTTTACCAGGCCGCAAAGCTTGGGCACCGCCATCTTGTTTCGACGGTGCTTCTGGGTTTTCGGTTGCTTCTGGGTTTTCGGTTGGAAAGCGGCGTTTGGGTGCTCGTGCCTTAGTTTCATCAAAGGGGGGGCGGCTTCGAATGAAGAGCCGTCCCGATGGCAGTGGAGTCTCGCGTTACTCAGGTACCAGTCTGTGGAAGAATAAATAATCGTGAAACCGGTCCCTGGTTCAAAAAAGGTTGGGGGCCACTGCCCTAAAGGAGAAATGGAGAAAAATCTTAACAAAGGCAGAAAGCAGCCTTAGTCTTTCTGCCATGGGAAAACTGCCTCAAGCAGAAGCTTGAAGAGGCTAGTCTTTAGGAATGGAGATTTTGTTCCCATTCAGAAACACTATTCATAACATCTATTCATAAGCAAAGAAACTCCAAATAAGCAATATAATATGCAAGACAAAGCTGACAAGATTATCTCAGATAAACACCTAGGAATTCCCCTTTTGGCTGTAGAACCAGCCATGAGTCACCCCTACATGACCCCATAGGATCTGGCAACTGCCCTTAAAATATTGAAGGGCATATTCTCTTAACAGGATCAGGCACCTCAATCACAAGGCCCCAAAGAATATATAAAAGCCCACCCACTCAGCTACCCCAGAAATATTTTGCTGTCACTAGTTTCTGGCTACAAAATAAATAGACTTCCTTTCCTACAGCCTGCCTCCATTTTATTTCCAGCATCTTTTTCCCCAGTATGGAATCGGACCAGTGGTGGGATTCAATTTTTTTTTACTACCAGTTCTTGGTGGGCATGGCTTTGTGGGAGTTTCAGGGGAAAGGATACTGCAAAATCTTCATTTCACCCCACTCCAGGGGAAGGATACTGTAAAACCTCCATTCCCTCTGCATCCCATTAACCTGCTTTCCAGCTCCATTCTCCTGTGCAGGGCAACAAAAGAAGATCCAGCCAATCAGCTGGAACTCAGGAGGCAAAGAATAGATGGGGGCAGGGCCAGTCAGAGGTGGTATTTGCCAGTTCTCCAAACTACTCAAAATTTCTGCTTTTCTTCCGAACTGGTCAGAACCTGCTGAATACCATCTCTGAACTGGACCAGATTTTTCTTTCAACACTAGGTAATATCCAGTCTGGGTAATGAAATGTCTGCAAGAAAACTATTAAGATCAGGCAGCATCAAGAAGCCCTCACTTCAACCCTGAGCTACAAATATTCTCCTCTATTAGCTGATAATTCCTGCTTGGATTTCAGTAGGGAGGGTTTTTAATTCTTGAGCAGGGCCTTCCAAGGTCTCATCCATTTCCCTGAGGCATCTGGTGCTCCTTACCTGGGACTCCACTCACTTAACTACCCACAAAATCAATTAACCATAACCAGGAAGGCTGGAGTTATAGTTATTGAGAGAAGTAGTTCTATGGCCATCTCACTTGATGACAATTTCACTCAATACCTGATTCCCGTCCCAATTGTGGTCAATGAGTACCTACATATCATTTGATTTCTAATACTTGCCAATGTTTATTGTAACATGTTGTGATTCACTTGTGGTTTCAGCCGTGAGAAAGAGAAGTATTTTTAGAATGACGTTTTCTTTACTGTTTCAGAGTTCATTATAAATAATGTTTCAATAAATGGTATTTTGGGTGGGGAGAAGAAAAAAAAGATATTATTTGATAAAATTACTACTCTATCTAAATGTCACAGTTACATACTTTAAAAAAATTCTGCTGCCTTGTTAGGTGATAAAGGATCTTAATTTGATAAAAATAGATCCTAAAATGACTAATTTTAGAATGTGTGCTTTGATAAAATTCAGCATAAAAAATTGAAATCTAAAAAGAGTTTTCTTTATGTAAATCTACAATTTTTAAATTATGAGTGCTATATTAAAGTACAATAATACCTTATATATTTTTGAGCTTTCATCATTCTGTTATTATGACTTACAGTATTACTGCCGATGCTTTTAGTTCCATGTACTGTATCTTTATTACAATCATACAGAACATAGTCTATGAAGTGGAAGTGTTGCATATCTTCCATTCATTGTAACTGAACCGTGAAGAGCAGATGATGTCTTTGGTCTGGACTGTTCCATACATCTTTGTGTTTGCTGATTATAGTGATATATAAGTTCTGCTTCAAAAAAAAAAAAAACAAGTCGACTTTAAAGAATGCACACATCTATAGGAGAAGCATTTTTCTTCCTTCCCCCCCAAAAAATCTCCCAATCTTTCTAGCCTGTTTCACCTTTAAATAAATCACTGCATGGCACAACTTCTTCAACATTAGTTCCAATAAGTCAAATGTTTTTTTTCTCTCTCTCAATTCTTGGCTTTTAATTCTTGCATACATACCTGGCTGGGGTATTCTCCCTCACTTGCACTGTCTTGCACCCATCAACTGGCTTGAGATTCCATATAATTTACAGCTCTGGCCTTCTATGAAATAAAATGGCTTTATTTTATATGTCTTATTGGCAAATGAGCTGGGTCTAGTGAGCATTTGGTCAAAGATCACTAAAAGAAAGTTGCAAGAAACAGATGGGCTAAGGACATTTCAAGAAACTGTTACAACAAGTGCCTATGCAGATAGAGGACAGAGACATTAAAATGCTACTCCCCAATCTTTGAACTGGCAGAAAAATGTATAGTCAAATGTACAGCTCCAGTTGTCTTGCTTTATTCTGTAATTGTAATGAGCCTGGCAATGGGTGTAAATTTTACTATTTTAATGCAGGAAAGTAATTAGTGGATTTTTCAATTAATGTCCTCACCTGCAAGCATTGCTTGCTGGCAGGAAAAAAAACAAAAAACATTTAACATGGAGTGAAAAGGGTTGAGTGAGTTTAGGTGGGTCCTTGGAAATGCCCTGTTGAAGTTCTGAGAAGTTGCTCAATTAACTGATTGCAGATATATAAGCGTGTTCTGTCTTTGTGATCCATCAGTCAGATTATTTTTGAACATGGGTATTGTGATCATCTAGTCAAAATCCAGATAGTGTCTTCACATAACCTAGCTAAGAAGCTAAGTGTTCAGCAAGGATGTGGTGTAATCCCTGGCAGAAAGTTAGAAAGTTTCAGTCAGGAATTATATTGGCAGTTGCTGTTTAGAAGTATTTTACCTCTTAAATCATGATTGACTAGAGGGCAGTACCTAATGAACCTATAAAATAAAATATTCCTGCAGAAACCCAAAGTGCCCGATAGGAACTGGGAGATCCCCATCTCTGACCTATCAGTATACAGGTAGTCCTTGACTTATGACCACAATTGAGCCCAACGTTTCTGTTGTTAAATGAAACATTTGTTAAGTAAGTTTTGCTCCATTTACAACCTTTCTTGACTCAATTGTGAAGTGAATTGTTGCAGTTGGTAAGTTAGTAATGTGGTTGTTAAGTGAATCTGGCTTCTCCATTGACTTTGATTGTTAGAAGGTCACAAATCACATGACCTTGGGACACAGCAACAGTCATAAATATGAATCAGTTGCCAAGCATCTGAATTTTGATCACATGATCATGGGGGATGCTACAAAGGCCGTAACCATGGAAACGGTCATAAGTCACATTTATTAATGCTGTTGTAATGTTGAACTGTCACTAAATGAACTTTTGTAAGTTGAGGACTACCTGTAGTGCCAATAACGTATGTTAGATTGTATCCATGAAATAAAAAAGATAAATAGAAGAACATTACTTTAAAATGGGAAAATTACCCTCCAACAATACGGCCTCCCCCAATAGGAAGTCCCAGCATGTTTTATAGACATGAAATGAAATTAAGCCCCTCCCCCCAAATTAAGGCCTATATTAAAACATGTGAAATGGGGGGGAAATGGCCTGGAGGGGCTTGCTGTTAGGAAGTACTTTTGTTGCACACCCGGATATGGTGCTGCCTGCGTTGACCCTGATATGAAGTGCCCCACCAACGCTGAGATCAACATCCAACCGTTGCCACCCGCCTGGCCAAAGATGCAAGGGGGGAAAATTAAGTCACCCCCAAAAAGACAGCCTAGCCATTTTTTTCAGGGCTCAAAAAAAAAAAAAAAAAAAGACCTGGCCTTATTATATGAGAAACACGGTATTTTAAGCTGCTCTGATAGTGACATAGGTATGAGATCATATAATGATATTTTAAAAATGTTATTAGGCTATATACATGCAGCAGCCAAGAACGCCACCTGTAAACAATAGTGAGCCCTATAGAATATATTGTTTGGTGTGTACTTCCTTGCAGGGGTGGGATTCGGAAATCCCAGCAACTAGTTCACTGCCTGGTTGTTGGGTGGGTGTGGCCATGCTGAGTGGGAGCCTACCGGAACTTCCTGTTTGCTGCTTCTGATGGGTCTCTAGAGCCTGGGGAGGCTGTTTTTGCCCTCCCAAGGGTCCAGAGGCCGCCCCTGGGCCTCTGGGAGGGTGAAAACAGCCTTCCCCAGCCTCTGGAGACCCACCAGAAGCCAGAAACAGACTCATTTTGCCACTTCTGGTTTTTCCAGGATGGCCATTTTCCATCCTCCCAAGGGTCCAGAGGCTTCC
This sequence comes from Hydrophis major, assembly GCA_033807585.1. Lineage (NCBI taxonomy): Eukaryota > Metazoa > Chordata > Lepidosauria > Squamata > Elapidae > Hydrophis > Hydrophis major. The sequence continues at coordinate 127,057,125 of CM066331.1, forward strand.
CCCAGGACTCTGGGAGGGCGAAAATGGCCTCCCTGGGCTCTGGAGGCCCTCCAGAAGCCATAAACTGGCCTGTTTCTGGACTTCCAAAAGGCCCATTTTCCCCCCTCCCACAGCCTCTGTGCAGACCCTGTACTTACCTTCATCGAAAATGGGCTGCGTGGAGACTACTGGAAGGGGGACTACAGTGGGCATCCGGTCAGTTGAAATACAGTTCGATGAACCAGTTGTAAGTTTAACATCCAGTTTGGCCGAAATGGTCCGAAATGGTAGAATCCCACCCCTGCTTTCTTGGCTATTTGGGGTTTTAGGATATTTTACAACAGTATTATATTTCTTTTGTTTGTGTTAATGGGAGTCAGAGTGAAATGAAAAGATTTGTGCGTGTTTATGTGTACATCAGAATGCCTGCCCACTAGTTCTCCTATGGATACCTTTAGCCCCACTAGACAGATCAGACCGGGAAATCAATTCCATAGGAAAACGAAAACTACTTTTATTGGGATTGCTGATTATAACATGATCTGACAAGTCTGACTGGGTTGTACCATCTCTTCTTTCCTATAGTTCAGTGAATTAAGGAAAAATTTGTCTGGCCAAATGTCTTCAAGGTGAATCTCTGCAAAGATTCTTCTGATTTTTCTCAAAGCAGGAACTGACTCCATAAGGACTCTCAGAATAAGATTAATTACTAGATCCAAGTGGCGAAGTACAATTTCATTCAAAGGTAAAGATGGAAGATCCCCAGCACCAGAACACAACCACCCACAGCTACACAGTTTGCTATGAATGAACCTGACTTGGTTCCTCTACAGGAACCCAGGTCAGATTCACTAGCGTCATCACAGAGGCATCGTGACATATTGTGACTTTTCCCCCCTTCACTAAACTGGGTGTGAGCATGGCCACCCCATGACGGGCCATGAGTTTGACAGCCCTTGCACTAGTACATGACTTCAATAACACCGAAGTTCTCTTACCAATATTGATTGCCCTTGTCCATGGAGAAATAAGGACCGGAAACACTGTAATGCTACATATCACTCCCTCACAGCCTCCAGTCATTCCAGAATGTTACCATGATTGATGGCATCAAAAGCTATTAAGAGATTAGGGAAAACCACAATGGTTGCACCTTCCCATCCCTGTTCATTCCCAGGTCATCCACAAGTGCGGCAAATGCTGCCTATATGTTATACCTCAGTCTACACTATCCTGCAAATGGTCTAAATAATCATTTTCTTCAAGGGCCCACTGTAAACAAAATACAATCTCAATAACCTTTCCCCAAAAGAGAAGATTGGAGACCGGACAAAAGCTGTCTAACACAGTTGGGAAGGAGTCTTGAGAAAGAGGTGTATCACTGCCTCTTCAAGGTCTGTGGAACCATCTCTCAGATAGCCTACCCCGATTATAAGGATCCAGCTGTCGGTCACTTCCTGCATGACTTTAACCAAGCAACAGGCACAAGATCTACAGTAATACACAGGTGGCTGGGTTAACAATATAGAGAATTCTGTCTACTTTCTCAGGACTCAAAGGTCAAATTTGTGTCAGAGCAAAATATGTTTCCCCACTCTAGATTCCCAGGTTCTGGCCTATCCTAAATTAAAAAAGACAATTGCAAGAAAAAATTAAAATGAATTGCTGAACAGTTGAAGGCAATAGGATATGATGGTGGTTTTCAAGATATAACAATCTATTTGCTTGCTCAGCTCTTGAATTTCATGGGAAATACTTCTAGGCTTATATTTTTTTCTGTTAACATAATAATACACTTGTTTTTTTATTGCTTAATGTCTTTATGGCTTTTTTAAACACTAGGGTCTTTAAACATTGACAGTAATATATCTTGTCACTGCCGTACTTAAAACCAGAAGGGACCAATGGGAATACCTACGAAAAAGAATAGCTGCTACAATGACATTTTGTTGTAATTCAGTCTAAATTTCAAATATTCCTCTTTCACATAATCAAGTGGTATGAAATCTTTTTTAAAATAGCAAGTATACAGCACTGGCTGAATTGGTACTTAGCATTGGTCTTTTTAGAATATGCATAAAAGCTTCCAATAGGGAGTGTTTTAAGGATCATCCTTTGAGAGCACCAACTCACATATGTACAATCAGTAGACATCAAGGTTGTATCTCCAGCTACTCTTGAAATGTTATTTAGCTAATGCACAAGTGTTACAGTTAAGCAGTTAGCACTAAAAATGAAACAAGTTGTACACAGCTACACCTTTTTATTTGGAATAACATCTGTATGTTATAGTACGGCACGAAATAAATTTAGCATGCAATTGTTCTTAACTAGGTGAGTACTTGCATTATAAAAATACTGCCAAAGTCAAATGCCCCTTTTTTATTGCTTTATTTACATAATGTCTGAGTGCATGCATACTCAGGCTCTACATTCTGAGTAATTCTGGGTTTCACAACACTGCCATCACTTTTGAATGCATGCTGGAATTGAATGTAAAGATTCATCAACTACTGGTAAGGTGAATTTGTCAGGGAAATCTTCCTTGGAGAATTTAATCATGATAAATTGCTCAAACTAGCTGCTGATTTGTCCAAACATTTATATAGAATCATCACATAAATAGGGATAGTTATTCAATCTGTGAATGCAGGATTCTGCTTCAGATTAATCCATATGTTCTATTTTGTAAGCACTTGTGGGTCACCTGTTATTTGTGATAAAAAGTGATGATAAAATAACATTGCAAACTATCAGTGTTTGTTGAGTAAATGTGAACGTTGAATACTAGAGTTAATGAAATGGTGAATTTGAAGTCTAGAAATACAAAATGATTAGAAATTAATTTCAGCTCGTTGAATAGTCTCAAGCATATCTCAAACAACATTTGACATTATCTAGTAGCAGATATCTGAAAGCAAAAGCATATGAATAGTATTTTAACAGTCAACTTGCAACCGAGTTTAGAATAATTAAAATAAATAGCATTGGCAAAGTATTCAGGGATGTTTTAACAAAAATGAAGCATTTTCCTCACAGTATTAAAATATCTCTGTAGTTCAGTGCATCTATTTTGGAGATTTGGAAATGACTATATATTTTGGAGGCTTCTATTGCTTCATTGACAGCCCAGTAGAAGTGCTGTTTCTCTGCTTTCTAATGTTTTGTACAGCCTTGTAAAATTCATCAATTAGCATGCTATCAAAAGAACCCAATTTTGCTTTTTTGCAGTCACTTTTATACTAAAACAATTTTTGAAATCTGAATGTTTGACAAGCAAACTTCTATTCTGTTCTAAAAGGAATGTTTGTCAAAAGGGACATGTCCTTTTTTGTCTAAAAGTATACAGTATATAAGGTGGAGCTGAACAGCAAGACTGACCCTCTGTGGCTTAGCAGAAGAATTTCAGAATGTATTCAGGTCTTTATTTCTTTTATTCATATGCAATTACTAGAAACTGACTTCAGTTTCAGGATAAAATGGCATATAGGTTTGTCTGAGAATGCAAGCCTTCTTCGGTTTAGTATTTGATTTCTAGTTACACTAATTTAGCTGAAGTTGAAACACTTTCTATTGCTATAGGTAAGCTAGAACCATTTTTATCTATTCATATGAAAAAAACATGGAAATCTAATTGTTACTTCTTTTCAGGAGAGATCCAGAATGCAAGTTTTGCTGGATGCCAGTTTTGCATCTATCAAAAGTTTTATCATAAAACAAACAGCAAACAATTTCATTTCCATCCCTTTTCTTATATTGTAAGATTGAGAATAGTAAAAGCGGTACTGTATATTGATTGAGACTTGATCAAAATCTCCATTTCAACTTATTTATCACCTCTAACAAACTTTGTCCAATTTCTAGTTTACCAATTTGAAATATTTTCAAAGTAGAGTAATCACTAATTCTTCAATTCTTCAAAGGAAATTTTTCATTGAAAAAAATTAAAAGGTGACTTACTTAACGTAATCACATTTATGTGAATATTGAATTCTCAAAGACATACAGTTTGGCTGATCAGCCTTATAAACTGAGGAGTTTCTTCTCCCTTTAAAATCAGCTTTTCTTTTATCTCTTTCCATCTACAAATTATCTAGTTGTTCAATAGGAACTTATGCTTAGTCCAGATACAAAATTATTGGAAATAATGTTTCTGGTATTCCTGAGGAATAAGGATTATTTCAAAGGATTTTTTTATTTAAAAAAATGCCAATACCTAAATCCTTTAAAAGATGCATTTCTGTCTCAGTTGATTTATAATCAGTTTTTAATTCAGTTGCCCTAAATACAACTGAGTTAAATACAAGATATATTTCAAGAATAGACATATATTTTTCCATAGCAATACAACCATGTAAGAATTGTTATCTGTGCTGCAGATATACGTAATGGGCTGTGAAAATAACTTTGAGAGGCAAAAGCAATAAACACAGTCTAGACAATGGTCTAATAAACAAAATCTGAGCCCATACCAGCCATGTAATTTGAGAAAACACCTCAATTGGGGCTTGACCTTTCCAGTCTCTGGAATGTAAAGGCATGGAAAGGAGATGTGCTTTGGTCTTGCAAGATTCCTTTGCTATAGCCTTTTAAGAAACGTACCAGGAGTATTGATATTCATTATTTTGGTTTCTTGACCTGACTACCTTTAAGGGCTGACAATATGGTTACGAGTGCACATTAATTTATTGCATCCTGTATGTTGTATTTTAAGAATCAGTGTGATGCTGTGATTTGGATACTGGACTAGAAAAGAATAAAACTATTTTAATCCATCCTCAGCTACAGGAGCTCACTGAAACTTTGGACCAGTCACTCTTTCCTGCTCAGTCTATATCTATAGGCTGAGGACAAATGCAAAGTGGAGCAATTTCTATCTTTAGCTCCTACAGGAAAGGTGCTCCACTGAAGTTGGGTAATAAATTATATTGAAGTGTGGACTGTGTTGTATCTCAATATCACTGGCAACATATGTTCTTTGCCTGCTGTCTCCCAAGAGGCAGATAAAAACTGTATTCATTTTTCTTTTATTTCAAAATAAAAAAAAATCAAAAGGAAGAGGAAATAATACAGAACATTGCATAGAATTTTTTTTAAAAAACCCAACATCTAACATTGACATAGAATCTATTCTCACGAGCATACCATACCTTATTTAAACTGTTTAAAAACAGTTTATATAATCAATTGTGCTGACTGTATATGGAAGACATCTAACAAAGCTGAGATATTAAATCTTAAAAGTGCTTATGATGGAAATGCCATATTTCAAGTTCAGGTCCCTGCTGCTCTAATTACTACAATAAGTACTGCAAAAACTGCTCACGGTATGAGCAAACCAAGCTGAGCTTTCAGTCAGGTTAAGTGACCAGTGTCTTCAGGATCATAGATCAATTCCAAGACCCCAACTTCTTTTTTCCCATGATTGGAAAAATTAGTAAATTTTAATTACTTGAAGGAACTAGTGGGAAAGAACACAGTATGTATCAGATCGCCTATCTGCTTCATAGAGTGTGTGAGGCAGTTAAAAATACATCAACCCCATGCAACTGACAAATTAACAATGTGCAGAAATAATACGTCTGCCAACCCAAAGGCTTACTTTCTAATAAAATATTTAATCAAAAAAGTTAAACCAGCTTTGCTCTCATTGCTGAAAAGGGGAGTAGAAGTTTGAATTGGCTGCACAGTTACTAGTGCTTTTTAAATAATACTATTAAAAACCTGTGCAGAACCCGGCCAAATATGAAACTAACCAAACAAAAAGTTATTATTCCTACCAATTTTATGATACTTAATTTATATAAATACCTATAAGTTCCTTCCTTTTTAATTCCCACTTTAAATATTGTTGCCAAGACCTTTAACAGCATGTGCAGCAATGCAACATAGAAAGTATGACTCTATGCTGGCATTAAGTCACAGAAAAACATTTTCCAGGTGTTTTTAAAATAGGAACAATTGATTTTTCTATAGGCTACTTTATATATTCACATACAAATTAACACTTCTAATATTCATAAATATTGGAAAAAGAATCTGTAATGAAGAAAGCAGTTCTTATATTTTTAAGAAAACTTTGCTTGACTTGTTTGGGAATGAAAAAAACCTTTTTCCACCAAAGCCCTGCCTAATAAAACTAATAAATACCAAGCCATCTTTTAACATATTCTTTCTTGGTTCATCTTACTGATTCATGTACCCTAATGTCATTGCAGACATACATCTTATTACATTATTTTTGTAATTCCCTGCACCAATTGTGGATGAAAGCAGCTTAGAATGTCAACCATTGCACTATCTTCTTGTACAACAGCCTAGGAAACAGAAGAAATTTCCAATTGAAAGGAGGCTACAATTTCAAAACTGTTTGCAAAAGAGAAATGATAAGTAATCTGCACTTCTTACAAACCAAAAATATATATTGCATATAATACAATAATGCTACTGAATTTCATCACTGCTGAATAATTTATGTATGTATTTCTATAAAGCTAGTGTTGATCAATGCAGGTGCAGAATTTGATGTTATATTTGCAACTAAATAACATTTAATTATTTAGTTATAACTTTAACATTTAATCATTTATTTTGCCAAATACATAGGGTGTATAGCCAAAGTTAGTTTAGCAGAATATGACCCATCTGTGAAGAAAGTGATAAGAATGTACTTACAAAATAATAAACTATGATCTTTTTAAATGTAGTCAATTCAATAGTGAACTGGAAAATGAAATATTGTTAAAAGAAATATTTATCCAAAGAAGAAGTTCACAAGTTGAATGTTGATCTGGATCACTCATAAATATACAACTATACTTAAGGTTTACAAATTGTATAGCATTCAGAATTTGCCAAGAGAATTGCACTAGTCCAGGCAGTTGGCAGAAATCAATTAAAAGGCATAAAATAAATAGAAATCAGGAACTTATTCTATTGGGCTAGTCTACTTATACCTGTTATCAGAAACCGGGATATTTATATTATATGATTACTTTTCAAATTTAGATCATCTTTTCTCCAGTTGAGCCCTGGCTGAAAATCAACAAAATGTAGCTACTTATATATGCCTTCCACAACGACTGAAACAGAAACTTAGGGCTCCATAGACTAGACACTTGAAGGCAGTTGAAAAAACTTGTGATCATACTGGTACCTTTGCAAGATATCGCAATTTAACCTTTCCAATAGAAATTTGTGATAAAATTTTTTAACTTCACATGGATGTTAAACAGGTGGTATTCAGCAGGTTCTGACCAGTTCTGGAGAACTGGTAGTGGAAATTTTGACTAGTTTGGAGAACCGGCAAATACCACCTCTGACTGGAGATTTTACAGTTTTCTTCCCCTGCCATGCCCACCAAGCCACATCTACAGAACTGGTAGTAAAAAAAATTGAGTCCCACCACTGATGTTAAATATCTACAGATTCTCAATTTTAAAATCCCTTTCAGTAGCAGAAAGGTTTAAGGAGAGATCTCATTGTAAATAAACGTCCTTATATATTATGGGTAGTAAGAAACGTGAATGAAAAGGAGTAGCCAATCAGTCTTGCAAGAATAAAGAGGAACAAATCTCATTTTAAAAAAAATTTGCAGTAATCCATTGCTCAGTCCATTCCAAATGTATCTAAAAGAAATTCTTTGGAAGGCACAGAAGAATAGCTTTGTTGTCATTGGTGAGAGTCTTCCTTCCAGCTATCTAACTCAAGTTATGTATGGAGTTTTTCATTTTTGGCTTTTAATATTTTGTGTCTTCTGAATTGAACTTTAAGATGGCTGCTTCAGGCTTTAAAAGTGCAGAGTAATGTACAAAACCACACATTTTTGCCCATTATAGAATATGAAAGGAATGTTTCCTGTGGTGGAAATAAATAGGATGGTCACCCACAGTTTCCATTGATTTAAATTCTACAGTAAATTCATGGGAATTGCAGCTGCTTAGAGTCTTTGAAATTGGTCACCGTTCACGTCCCATTGGTCATAGCCTGCATTTATCAATTGAAGTGCTTAACCTTAGGTGCCCAGTTTGAATTTTTCCTCCTTCGTTGCTTACATGATCATAGGAGTTGATTTCATTGTCAAAAACCCACTATTCAAAAACAGCCATGCCACCTTGAAGTTAAACTGTATGTCTAAAAATCTAAACTTCTTTCATTCTACAAGAGAGAAACTCTAAGATACTGAATCTTACAAAACATCAAATACTGGTGAATTGGGGAACTCTTTGTATTTAGGTTCTTTCATATTAATAACCAGTTGAGGAGAATTATAATCAGGATTCACATCTCAATGTGCCAGTAAGTTGATGGACTTCTATATCTGCTCTCTTGGACTTCTTTTGTGATGTCACCATAGCTTTACCTTAAAAGTAGACTTGCTCCCAGTTTCTATGAAATGCTATTTGTCTGTGCTTATCCCCAAATCTAAAAGTAACTTTAGCTAAACTTGCAGCAAAATATTTATAACAAAAAGGATTACTTTGGAAAGTAGAATAGTAAATTGTAGTTGGAATCTTTAGCCTTTGATTATGTTGCTGAATGAACAAATGTATTTTTATTCATTCTGTTCTAATTTAATTCCTCTTTGCAAATGACTTGATAGCTGAACTATTTTTTATATCTAGTACCTCTGGGAAAACAAAAATATAAAAAAATATTCTTTTAAAATGCAGTCATACTTGTTAATCATGACATTTTATGATTCATGTTCCAAGCCTTTGTTTTAACAAAAAATAGGAACAGAAGTTATATAAACAGATAAAGCTTTTGCATATTCTCTTAAAATTATTGAACTTTTACTCAGTGAATTGTATTTTAATAGTAGAGCCAAGGGAAAATATGTTCCTTCTTATTTTATAAATTGTTTTATGTTTTAACATTCTGCAAATAAGAATTTTAAATAATGCTTCATTTTTCTTTTATATGCAAGCTTTGTTTAAGGTAGGTTTGGCTTTCTTGGAAAAAAATTAAATGAAATCATTTTAAAATGTTACACTAGCTAATAGAGATTATGAGAAACTATTGCTCTCTCCATGTGTGCATGACAATTTAATGTCCAAAAATGCTATTCTATAACTACTACTCAGAAATCAATCTCCATTTAGTACAACTAGAGAAGAAAGCATAGAATTACAATCTGGATGCTGAAACACAACCATGTATTTTGATATTCTGAAAAAAATGGGTTATATAAACCTTATACAACAATTTAATTTTATGCTTAAGAGCTGTGATTCAAAATACAGTTCACTTATCTTGACATATCAGGAAAGCGTGATCCTCTGTCCCTGCTAACTAATTCCAATTGTAATTCCAAGCTTTATTTACTGCCTACCCAATGTATATAAACAGATGCTATGATTTGCATCTGTAGGAGCAAGACCTTGATAAAGACTGTCAATAAGTTGTTATATGGCTCGTTTGAGAATGGAGTCTTCATACTTTTTCAAACTTGGTAGTTCCTTGATTTATGGATGATGTCACGATGGGAGTCACAATTCAAACAACAGCTTTTACTCTGACTTTCAGAGTGCTTTATATTTTTTATATATATTTGGTGCTATCAGTGTACATGGCAGTACTCAGAGAGATTTTCTTTGGTTTGAAAACTTAGCCATCTATAATTCAGTCAGATGGGAGCAACAAAGCAGAGAGGGAAAAGAGAAAAGTATTAAATACTTTAATTGTTTAAAAATAGTGTCCCTCACTCTTCATTCTTGTGGGTCTTTCCATTTTCCACTTGCCTTCCTTGCCTGTTGGTTTGTTTGTTTATCTCTATTCCATCTTCATTTAGTGCGTCATACATAATGCTCCTATGCCCTATTCTTCCTACAACAGCAACCCTGTGAGATGGGTTAGAAGAGAGAGAGAGAAAGAGAGGCTAGCCCAGAACCATTGAGTTGATTCACACTCTTCTCATTTTTAGTTCCTACATTTGCTACAGCTTTTTTAGTGTAGTGCCACATATACTTTCTCATACAAATAAGTGCATTAATAATTTTAATCGTGATTGTTCAGGTTGTGATGAACTAGGGGTCAGAGGTGGCATGTATGTGTTTAGCCATCACAAATATACTTTATATTGTAGTGACCTATGCTATATATTAGTGAAAAATAGATGCTGGGAGCCATTTCTTTATTTTATTAATTAAGCTTATTTGCAGTATTGTTTTATCTTCTGAGATCTCATTAAGCCCTATGTATCATATTTTCCTTCTCTTTTAAATATGGTAAACTACAGGAACTCCAAAACTAGGAACTTTGAGAAAGCCTGCCATATCAAAAAATACTTTGGGTATAAAACAAGATTACTCTAAGGAAGAACTTTTAAATAAATGTTTTAAAAAATTATTAACAAACTGGGGCTAAGCAGTATTCCTTAATTGACTTCTTTCATTTTTTTACTCCTACTTTAGTTTTGTATTATGCTTTTTATTCTTTTTAAGGGCTAACACCTCTGTGGAAGGGGAGCCAAATGTCAGCGAAATGGGGAAGGGATTTTTGGCATTTGAGGTGGGGAAGTGAGCTGGTATGAAGTGTTCCCATGAGAATTGGAAGGGAGGTTTGCTACCCATCAACTAAGTGGAGTTGTTTAGACTTTTCCAAGGCCGACTGTTCTGGGCCTTTGGAGATAAACAACATCTGTTGGGTAGAGGTGACTTTCAATGTGTAACTTTTACATGGATTTTTCCCAGATCTTGCCTTGCTTTTGCTGCTATGAGTTCATTTTTAGTAAAAGTATCTCCCTTCTAAATCCATGGAGTTGGGGGTTTTCTTTTCTTAGGATTTGAACAGAGGCAGACTTGTCATAGATAATAAAACATATCAATTCAGAGTTCTCACTTGACCAAGCTGAAATTATCCTACTTCAGATACCTTGTGCAAAGACTTATCTCTCTGTAGAAGGCTGTAATGGTGAGAAAGGTGGAAGGAAAGGGAATAAGATGATTAGCAGCAAGGTGAATGGGACCTAGTTGCAGTGGCAATGGGTGCACTGTTGGAAGATTTGAAAAACTAGATTAAGGATAGACCATCGTAAAGGAAATATTTATGTGGCTCCTAATGGTTGACACCTATTTGATGGTATATAATTTTTAAAAACCCGCAGGCAGAAAAAAATAGAAACAGATAGAAATCAATACTAATATGGAAGTGACTGAAGTCACACCATGCCTGATGGTTTGGGTTTTGACCTAGAAATTCCAGCTGGGCTACAATTTATTCCTTAACACAAAATGGCACATTTCTTTCAGATTTGTACCAAATCCCCCCAAAAGATTGAGCTGCTTTATTTTTACATTATTATCAACTTTGTACACTGTCGCAATCATGCAAAGGTCAGCAATCAAAACCTCTATAGTATGCACAAATATACACAAGTATAAACATCAGCAAAAAGAAGAGACATCTACATAAAACAAGAATCCAGATAAATAGGAGTGACAGAGTACCAGTGGTGGTATTCTACCGGTTCTGGCGAGCCGGTACCAGCAATGAGCAGCGGAGACCGAACCAGTTCTCTCCTCCACTCTGCTCTTGGGCCCGCCCGCCCGCCCGGCCTCCCATACTCACTTTTATCCACTGAATTTGATGTGCACCTGCTTTGCACAACACAGAGTAGTGCCACGCGGCAGCTGCTGAAGCGACTGGGATCGTCCACCACCTTGTGGACTCACATGACAAAAGATTGTGAATATTCTAGGCCCCCAAAAATTTATTTTAATTTAGTATATTAAAAAACAATTCTCAACTATACTGTTGCACCCTCTGTTTCAAAAAGTGAGACAGAAATGGATTTTAAAAGATGTTGCTGTGGATCTCTAACTGCCTTAAACAAATCTTATTGCTTGTAAATGAATGAACTGTTAAGCCACTTTAACATCTGAAAAATTAATTGTGGATTCATGATCATCTGATCGTATTTCAGTCTTCCCCATAATCAAACTCCAGGTTGTATTTTTGGAGTAAGGGTTTTTTCTTTTCAAACGTTTCTTCAAATAGGGCCTTGCAAAACTTGAGAGTAACTAGTCTATGTTATTGAAAATCTAATTACTAAATTATTGGAGTAATCATTGAGTTCAAACTGAATTATAAAATCTTTGTTTCTGTCTTTTTTGAATTTTAGCAAAATCTCAGTTTATTTTTTATTTACTCAATTTATACCTTGCTTATCACATTAAAAAAAATGATAAATGTATTAGCTTGTATGTGGCTGTGTATTGAAATTCTGCATTGAAATTCAGTGCTGACTGAAAAATGGGGAATTTATCCCGACAAATTATATAGGCAGTATCAATGCAATGGTACAATTACTTAAAAGCTGACTAGTTCCAAAATGCTTTCATAAGTGTAAGTTCCTAGAGATATTTGAAGAATCAAAGTGTCAATAACTGTCCCTGCTGAACTTGTCTTCCAAACTAGCTTCTTAGAATGGTTAACATAACATGGTTTGGAAAATACCTAGAAGCCACTCTGGACCGATTTCAGCATGCTCGTGCTTAAAATATTGTTTTGGGAAATAATTGAAACAGCAAATTGAAACATTGATTGAGGTAGCTATTTTTGTCTCATGGCTATTTTCCTTCTTTTCTCTTATGTTCTGGGTTCTATATGTAGTACTCCCAAGGTACTAAGAAACTGGAAGTTCAATGGTTGAAGTGAAAGTGGCCAGAAGTGAAGATGACTAGTCCAGAGGGAATGTGCCACATCAAGCCATGGATTTATATTAGTACAGGCAATGGAATTCCTCCTCCAGTGCTGATTAGCTTTCCTTGCTTTTCTACTACTTTTGCTATCTCCATTAGCTATGAGAAAAATGGAGTATTCAGGACATAGAGAGAGAGCACAGATAGCAGTGACAAAATAGCTACAGAAGAGATGAAGAGTTCTTAAATATATTTTAGTGGAAATGAGGACATGATATATTAGCATTATTCTATTAACAGAAACAGCAAGGGTTGTTTTTCCTCACAAAAAGCATTGTGATAGCTTTACAGTGCTTTACAGCCCTCTCTCTAAGTGGTTTATAGAGTCAGCGTATTGCCCCCAACAATCTGGCTCCTCATTTTACCCACCTCAGAAGGATGGAAGGCTGAGTCAACATTGAGCCTGGTGAGATTCGATCTGCCAAATTGCAGGCAGCAGAAATAGCCTGAAGTACTACACTCTAACCACTGTGCCAGCGTGGCCCAAAATGATAGATACCTAACTTTGCTCCTCTTTGCCATATGAAACTTACCAGAAAGTAGGAGTAAAGAGCCAAAAGGTCACAGGTAGGAGAAGATTAAAATATTATTAGTTTCATCAGTTTTTTCTACATTGTTTTCTTCTGAAGTCACTTTCTTATTAATTGCTTTTATTGTTTATTGTAAGCTACTTATGAATGAGAATTACTTGCCTCTCTTTAAGACCAAACAGATCTTCAGTCAAAGAGTGCTTTGGATTCTAGAGCAAACCAACAGGTCACAGCAAAATTAAGTGTTTGCTTGACATATATCCTTATAGATATGGAACTCACATCCTATTCTACAAGAATTGAGACATTCCTATAGGTCATATCCAGGCCTATGAGAATGTTCCAGGATTTCTGTATGAATTTACTCTCCTAGAAAGGTAATTTCTGGATCCAGAATCAAGCCACAATTGTTCCAGTCATGTTTCTTATTGATGCCCCCTTTAGTCCATCTAGTAAGCAAAAAGATTTGTGATTAGGAAGGCAGCTATCATGACCAAGATTGTGCTCCATCTAACATTTCCTGCATGCACAGTTACTAGTAATAAATATGTGTCTGCCACTGCTTGACAAAAGATTCAAATAGCATTTTAAAAGGTTTTGTCTGTCTATCTAATGCAGGGGTCTCAAACACAATTTACCTGGGGGCCGCATAAGGCAGAGGCTGGGTCGCATAAGGGATTCCACAAAAAACGTTGTTAAAAAAATATCCTCAAATGTCATCAACAGTTCGCTCTTGTTCCACGTTTCATAGAAGTGTTTAGCCAGCTAGCGATGCATGGAGAATATCTCGACGCATGACGTCATTTCCGCTTCTACTTGTCACAACGGTGCGGCGGATGACGAACAGCCCGGTAGTAGTCACCTATCTCTGCGTTTGATTGTGGCATTTGTTGATAGTAGAAAGTACCGGAATGGCGACCGCAAAAAAAGGTGACTGTCAGCCTCAAGATATCTGCTACCAGACTGTTCATCATCTGCCACACTGTTGTTACAAGCGTAGTGTGCATGAAGTTGGTGTAGCTTAGCCTAGCACCGAATGCCAGCCATGACAAGGAACGGCGGGCGGGACTTCCTTCAGATGTTCATTCCCCCTGCGGGCCGCACTGATATTATACTTCATATCACAGTGGGGGCCACAGGATATCGTCCTGCGGGCCGCGAGAATGAGACCTCTGATCTAATGTAACATTTGTCTTCCAGCCAATAAAGAAACTAGACCTTTCTGTGTCAGATAGAAAGGATACAAATACTGTGATGGGAAAAGATAGTGGAAAGCATGGTGAAGGTTTATGGTTGTGAAATGATCAAAGATGGTATAGCAGTAAAGCCTTCCAAGGCACAATGTTCCATAGTTGGAGATTGTATTATTTAGATCAGATAATACTATATAATTATAGAAACCCGTATAGATATTGTTACACAGGCAAGGAAGATGGTTGAACTAATACATGTCAATATGCCTCCTTTTTGCAAGAAGAAGCAGGGAAAATCTGCATCCAAAGCCTGGTGCTCTTTTGAATAATAGAATATCCTGCCAGCAAAGGGAAAAATGTCTTTGAAAAATAAAGCTGTTATTGTAGTTTGTTCTTCTGTCCCTCAAAAGTTTAAACTTTACAAGTGAATGTATATATTTTGAAAGGGTTGAGTTTAGTTTGCTGTAGTGGTCTCCTTGGTTCCCTTTAATGGAGAAGACTACTTCTCACTTTCCAGTTAGCTTCTATGTTGTGGGTTTTTTTTTTTTAAATCATGCCTTTAGGGGTTGTAGGGACCTTGCTGTGATTTACATAACTTGCTGTAAGCTGGCATGGCAGACACCAATTATCGGCAGCTTTGGAACACTGTTACCTGTAGCTCTCAGTGGAAACCATGTTTTGGTTGTATTAAATCTGTACAGAAATCACAGTGGGGGGAAAAGGAGAAAAATAAATGGTGCTGTGAGAGTTACATATAAACCTTGGGGAACAACAGTGTAAGAAAGAGTGGGATTCTGGGAATTCAATTTTGCTGAGTTTGAACTAACCAAAATTGGGAATGTATGAATGGGTTTGTGTGCACAGCCAAGTTGTAAATGTGGAGCAACTTCCTAAATACCAGTGATAATCTGCTTCCTAGGTAATTCTCTAGAAGGATAAAATGCATGTTACAATTTAGTTCAGGGTGGAAAATAGGCCCAGCTAGCCATATTAAATAACAGAGTTATACAATGTACAAAGTAATAAGAGTCTAATCATGTGTAGGTGTGCATGAGGATGTTGAAATGCAATGTTTGATAGAAATTAATTCCATAATGTCTAACTTAGTAAACTGGAGCAATCAAGAGTTTTAAACTGAATTTAGAGTGATGTATGGAGTCCCAAACAGGCTTTATATTTTGCCAGATTTTTCCTAAATCCACTGAATGCAGCCACTGATTTTTGCAGGGGTCTCACTTTTATACTACTAGAAACAGCAGGGGCAAGTGGTTTCAGCCAATTGCTTGCCACGCTTTATCCAAAGCAAGAGTTAATTTAGAGATATTGTCTCTTTGACCTTGCGGTATCCTAGTGAAATGTATTCTAATTTCCCTTCCATCACCTTCATGTTTTGAAGGAGTCATATTAAGCTTTGCAGGCTACCAAGATGCAAATAATTTTAGAGTGTTTTTGCATCTATTATTAAGATTCAAGTCTTGATTTTTTTTCTCCCTCCATTATAAATAATGCCTCAGAGATCTGTGATAACCACTTTGTTAAGTATTGGTTTCAAGAGATTAAGGGCAATGACTAGCATATAGTTCACTTTTATTTCCATCTCTCCAACCTCACATCACTATACATCTGTTTTGTTGATTCAGAAGAGCCCTTGAGCTGCTTGGCAGTTGATTTTGACAAGTGCCACAATTTGAAATGGGTAGATAATATGCTAAGATGATTTCAAAGTACAGAAATTATAATTTTGAGTAGATATTACCTTTCCTTATGATCAGACATTTCATGTAATATACCATACACTGAAGTATCTCAATCAAATTTCCCCTTTTTAAAAATATTATATTCTTTCATCTAACAGAGCAGTGTTACCATAAATTAAAAGATTGTTCTAAATATGCTATGTTTTGTCTCAGTCCCACTTGGTGAAGGAAATTGAAAGAAAGATGGCTTAAAAAATATTTGTAACCTTTTCTTCAAAGCTATTTGGTTTGGGATTTAATTAAACAGTAAGACATGATGGGTCTGTACAGGAGGGCTCATTAATGCACACCTTGGGTGCATTTCTGTTCCTGCTTATAGCACTGCTGAGGTGTGCATTAATCAGTATTATCCCTTGGCCAGAGCATTTATTGTGATTATTAAATGTCCACTTGGAAAAAATAATAAAATAAAATGTTCAAGCATCAAAAAATGGTCATTTATCATGCTTGATGATTAGGAGTTAAGAGCCACATTAAAAAAGAAAAGAATATGACATTGAGTAACTTCATGTTTTATGCAGTGCAAATAGATGGTTTTTCCCCCTGTTCAGAAAAACTACCTGATTCTCTAAACTCTTTTGTTCTACAGCAAACTTTAACCCAAGATGAGAAAGGATAAAGGTGATAGAGTTATACTGAACTGGTGTATCCAAGCTAGATATAGGATGAGCCACAGTCATTTAATTATATATATATATATATATATATTCCATTATTTCTGTGTTAAATGAGAGGGATATATGTATTCTGTACAATCATTCAGATATGAAAGCAAAATCATTTCGAATGTGCAGGAACACTCCCATAGTATCTGTGCGCATCTCTTAAATTCAACATGTCCCTGAAGGTAGCCATAAATTCTCAGAAAAAGATCGGATTATTTAAGAATTGCAGAAGGACCATTGGGAGCTCTGAAGCACCTATTTGCCTTCAAGATGAAACTGTTGGATAGCCTGTAGACACATATAATTAAAAAGAGATGTAAACGTAAATGTCTGAATTCTCACTTAGCTAGGGTCCCTTTAAAATCACTTTCGCGCCACTATAGAAGAGCAGATCAAATGCTTGAAATGCGGATGACCTTTCCTGTGTGATTTCCTATAACATAGTATTGACAACTTTGATCTTCCTGGTATAAGAAACCTTTCCCTGCTCTGATCATTTTAATTTACAAATGCTAGGTACTGAAACGGAAATTGAGATATAATCTTTGCTGCTGAGTTGAAAGAATTGAAAGAATTAAGTGCAAAGTTGCTTAGTTGTACTACTCCCATCTACTTTAGCTTTCTATACTATTAATGAGACTCAGCCTTTTATTTCCTTTCTGGTAATTCTTTTTTTAAAAAATAAAGTTTTTTAATTTTTAAACACAAACATACACATACAAAAACATAAAAACATAAAATCCTCTTCCATTTTATATACATACAGTGTGTCAGTGGGTTACCTTTCTTTTGTGCTATCCTTTTGTAGTCATTTACTCACAATTTATATCAGTTCTTGATTGTCAATTCTTTAGCAATAGTTTCAGCTAGGGCTAGGAATGTGTTTTGGGCTTTTGGGGGCAAGACTGTATCTTGTAATTTTTGAAACTCCTGATAATAAGAGTAGAACAGAGAGTTTTCAATAGGATTCAAATTATGTTTGATTACCTGAATCTTGAGTTTCACAGATGGGTCAGCCACTGTCCCATCTATTCCCAATCCATATTCATCTAGATATCCTTTCCAAGTCTGGGGTTTCAGCCAATTTTCAGGGATCGGGAATGTAAACTTAATGGGATTACACTTATGACGAGGGCAATTGGCATCAGGTACCCTCAGCCTATTCATATACAACGTTTTCTTACTGTCTAGTCCTGGGATAACTTCTGGTTTTATCTTTAGCCCATATGTCCGGAAACTAATACATTTTGTCCAGAACAGCCCATTACAGAAAGTGCCATAACTACAGTCACCACTCCATGAAGCTCTACCACAAATATATTTTTCATTCTTTGAGTATTCTCTCCTCCATTCCTCAGACCCACACCCATTATCTCCCTCATCCATTGCCTCACAGGCATCAAAGGTTACTGACTGTAACACCCCGGGATTATAAAAGTCATGGTTCACCATTACCTTGTTCCCTGCCTGAATTCTTATGGTGTACCTATGTGTGGGACCCTTTGGGTCATAACATTTGACATGCCCTTCATCCTTACAAATGGAGTAAGATGTCCCATTGTAGATACAAGTCCCGGAGCCTCTTATCTTGCAACTCAGTTGAGTATGGAAAACTAGAGTCTTTGTCACTTGTGTCCCTGTCTTCGTTGTTTTTATGCATTGATCACATTGTCCCTTAGCGTCAGCTTTTGTCTTTATCTCAGTCTCTCCTCCTATCCTGTCCATGAGTAAGTAAATAGTCACTAAGCAAATCAGCTGTATGTTACCGCTTCAAAGTTAACTTCAACGGTTGACCGTCCACTGGAATGGCCTTCCAAGGTTTCTCAGGTCCCAGTGCCTTCTTGACTCTGCTGTAATGAGTCCAGCCTCCTTCTCGAGTGCGAACTGCAAATTCAGTTGTCAACAGCACCTGGTACGGGCCTTCCCAGCTGGGCTACAGCTTCTCGCTCTTCCAAGTCTTTATCAGGATCCAGTCTCCAACTTCATGAGGATGTTGGCTGCCAGCTAAAGGTGGTCGTTGTGCCAACAATCCCTGTTTATATAAAGAAAACAAGGACCTGGACAGTGTCTGCAAATATTTTCTCAAGAACAAATCTTTAAATTCAGGAATTGGATTCCCTATTTTTGCCAAATAGGGTTGTCCCATTAACATTTCAAAAGGGGAAACCCCTGTATCTTTCCTTGGACATGTTCTGATTCCGAGTAGTGCCAAGGATAAGTTCTTTGTCCATGGTAACCCATTTTCCAATTGTAATTTGGTCAGATGTTTCTTCAACTTGCCATTAGCTCTCTCCACCCTAGAGCTGGATTCAGGATGCCAGGGCGTGTGCAAATCCCATTTTACCCCAATAGCTTCCATCACAGACTGCAACACTTTTTGGAACTGCTATGGGGAATTTTTGATCTCCTGCCGCCACCCATTGTTGCCCATTGTGTCTGGTGTTCCAGGCTCTCCAGGCCGAGGTCTGAATAAGATTCCTCTCCTCAAGAGTGAACAAATGCCCCAGAATGTACATCATCTCCTGATAAGTGTAATCATTCGGACCCATCCATAGATCTAATTGTTCAGCCACCTCATGAGCATTTTCATGAAGTTTTGGAAGAGTCTTTTTCAATTCTCGCAACTCGGCTGGTTTTATGGGGCCGGCCACAAAGACTGTCACCGGGTTGCCTGCAGCATTGACCCCATTGGGCATTTCCCTTAAGGGGAAAGCACATTCTTTTGATTTCCGATCCAGTGGAAAGTTCCTTATATCTTTCTGTAATTGTTCCGCTTCTTTTTGCAGCCGCGGGTAAAGGGGTGGCTGAGGAGGGGATTGTGCCACCGGCAATGGTGTTGGTGCCATAGGAACATTGGCAGGCGCGTTATTCAAATTAGGATTTGCGGGCGGTGGACTCTGCAGCCAATCGTCCGTCTCACTCTCATTGTCTTTTTGTTGTGACATGTATTGACCCTCAATTGGAGGGACGGGACCTTCAAATTTCACATGAAACCAAAAATCTATGTATGCAATTTGAGTGGTCATTTTGTGTTGGAGAATATAGTCTCTCAATTTGGTCATCCAATAGGTACTGGTTTCCCCCTCAGGACTCCAGTGATATGGGAATTTAGGATCAATCAAAGAGTATTTTGGCCATCGGTCTCGACAAAGATAAATCATGTTTTTCTTTTCGAGATGTCTGGTGAATTCCTTTAAATTTTGGGAGAACCACTGCTGGAGTAGCTGTCCGAAAGGCGAATCTACCAGAATTGATTTTCTGCCATTGTCAGATTTTCCCTGTCCCAGACAGGCTTCCTCCTGGTCTCCCAGACCCTTGCTCTGCCCCTTTCCCATCTTCTACTCTTTCAGACTCCCAGAGCTTTGACTCACCAGTCCCAGTCCTCCAGCAGACACTGGATTCCCCCAGCGAGTTTAAGGACCTCTCTCTCTTGACTACAAATGAAAGGAAACAAAGTTTACCTGATCTGATCACTCCTGGACTCTTCGAAGTCAAAGGATGTGTGGGCGTCCCCAACTCAGATCAATCTCACACACTCTCAGCCAGCACTTCGTCTCCGTTCTTTTTCCAAGGATCGTCTGGATTTCCCAGTCACCTCGGCAGTCTGACCAAATTCGGGGAGAGGTGCCTCTCAATGGGAGGTTGTGGCCACTCTCTTACCTGGTTCCCACTTTCCAGTTGGCCGCCGTCGAGGATCCCGGCGAAGCCCCCAAATTGTGAGATTGTGGCTAAGAAAAACCACCAGGATTCAAAATTGATCCAAGGAAAAAGGCTTTATTGGAATAAACATCTGCAGATGGGTTCTCCCCTTCTGGCAGTTGAGGAGAGAACGAAAAGCAAAGCTTAAAGGCTCTATTCTTATACCCTAAAATTGACACACACACCCCAGTATACAAATGGCTTGGTTTACAATTTGTTTTTCAGGATACAAGTTACATTTTTACACAATAAATTTTATACTCTAAATACACATATAAAAAACACAATCTTATGTACCCTCCAGAATCCCTCTTTTATCCTAAATTAAATTCACCCATTGTCTCTGAATAAACTTTTTTTCTTTAGATCTTGCTTCCCCCCATTGAGGCTCCTCCTCCCCCCCTTTCTCTCTTGCTTATTCTTCTCCTTGCCCTTTTTACCCCTTTGTCTTTCCTCCTCCCTTTTCTTACTCCTTTTCCTTTGCTTTCTAACCTTGCCTCCACCTTTCCGCTCATTTTTCTCTTCTTTGGTTGTTTTTATAATTCTTAAAATCCCCTTTTTCTTATCCTTTTTCTCCTCCTCCCCGGAAAGAACCCATTGTTCATCAAAGATGGCTTCTTCTTCCTCTTCTTCTTTGTCCCAGTCCTTCTGCTGCGTAGTCAACTTTTCATAAGTACATAACGCCATTTCTAAGAATTGAAACAAAGTGCCCAAAGTATCTTCCTTTTTATATTTTTGATATTCAGTCTTTAGTTTATCCACAAGCGATGCCATTATGAAAAGAGAAACTTTTCCCAAAACAACCACAAGTATTTTTAATCAAAAATAATTCAAAAAAAAGTTCCAAAAATTAATACTTTTCTTCCTTCTTCTCTTTCTCTTTCTGGGGTTAATGTTTAATCAAAGAGGTCCAATTACCATATACCTTTCTTTGGGATTCTAGGCAATCTCCTCCTTTTTCAGCTTCTGCTCCAATTTTTTTTCCTCTCCCTTCCCACTTGCAATATCAATTTTAAATAATCAGAAATCCATACCTCCAACAAGGGTATTCCAATTTCTTAAGTTTTTCAATGTCCAAAAATCCTTTTGTCCCTCAGCTTCAACTCTCAAAACAATTCACTTTCAATGTCCAATATGTCCAAACATTTCTGCTGTTTCCATGGGGTGGGAGAGTGAAAAAAAAAAAAAGTTCCCTTCAACAGCTTTTCCGCCGCTTTCGATCTTCTTAGGGATACAATGTATCCTCCAGCAATTCAAACAGCTCAGTTCCAACCAATTTGAAAGATGTTACTTGACCCGGCTCAGACAGCACTTTCACTCTTCTTACTTCCTCCAGCGCAATCTTACCCGGTTGCTGGCTTCTTTGTGGTGGCCATTGCTGACCGCAATGGGAAAAAGGGGTTTTTCCGGAGAAGGAGGGGGTCTGCGACACCCCCAACCCCCTGTCCGACTCCCCTCTTTCTTCAGCTGTCCCTACAGGGCAGCCATATCCCCCTGACCCATCTGGATCGGGGGTACCTCGGCGGCTAGCACAGCAGGAATCGCGAGCTGTTGCGAATTCCTGCTGCCCCGAAGCCACGCGAAACCGGAAACCCAGGATACAAGTTACATTTTATTACCTTATACCATCGGCACTTCCTTAGCAGATAACATACATAACCGGTATCTGGCATTTCAAAGGCATTCCTAAAAAGTGTGATAATTCCCAGCACTTCAAAGACATTCCAAGATCAGTCAACATCCTAATCAGTGTTTGATACTGCCTTTCCTTACTTCAAAGGAGAAACTGCCTTTTTCATCTTGAGTTTTGAGTCACAAATTAGATACACTTCTCACATCTCTCTCTCACACACACACACATACCCCTGTCAGCCTTCATTCCCTCTCACTCCAGGCACCTTACTCACAAGGGGAAGTGAACCCAGCATTAGAGAAGTTCTGCAGGTAAACGGACTTGCATTTGAAGCTCCTGCAAACTTCCCCATGGCTGGATTTCCCCCCCCTCCCCCAGCGTTCTTTTCCTCTCGCTCCAGGCACTTTACTCACAAGGGGAAGCGATACTTCTAGCGTCCATGAAGAATCCAGCCTTGGAACAGTTTTGCAGGTTAACAGACTGCTGCTCCACCCACAGTCATGTGTTTTCAAGTGGCTGCTTGAAAATGCATGGCTAGGGTGGGGGAGCAGTCCTCCTTTAAACTGGGGCAGCGAGCATCAGTTGGGCGGAGCAAGCAAGTAAGCGGAAACTGGGTGGCTGGGTTGGGGGCGTGGCCAGCTAGATGTTGCTACTGGTTTGGCGACCCATGCCAAATTCTTGCTACCTATGGCTCCTTGAGCCATACCTATTTCATTATGTTTCACTTATGAAAGATCACACCAAGCACATTAGTAAAACATGCGTTTAATAACTCCTAAAATTGCTCAATAGAACTGTCCACGAGCCGATCGTGCTGTATGACAAAATAGGCTTGGAAAGTCCCTGACGCTTGCGCAGAACAAAAGACACGTCCACACATAACACAAAAAACAATTATATATCACCTTATAAGGTATAATGCTTGCATTTCCTTATTTCTGCTTTTTGCTCAATAAAAGGCGTCGCTGCATAGCTGACGGGGTCGGAGTCAGAGAGATCACCTCCACCCGTGCAGCGTGTGCTTCGTCACCTTGCATTCACTCTGCATGTGACGTGTCATGTTTTGCCTCTTCACCCTTGTGAGGGTCCCTCTGAAGACAACCCCTAGGCGACTACTCCCGGGCAGCGCACTCCGGACCCAACTCGAGAGTCCTCCAACCGGAGCGCGACAACTGGGGGCTCGTCCGGGATCCACGGAGCCGGCCGTGTCTACGGCAGCTTTCTTTTCACTCTCATTGCTACGCACCTGGCAAAGGCACTGCAATCGTAAGTAATGGGCACCCCACATTCCAAGACTTCCTCAGCGCATAGGGAGGAGCTTAATATTTTAGTGAAAAGGGCTAATACGATTCAGAAAGATCGAGGTTTAACTGTACACGGTGTAACTAGAAAAGAGGTAATCCTCTTTCTTCTTTACCTCAAAGAACATTGTCCAGCCTACCCGGAAGGTGGGTCACTTAAATTATCCACATGGACAAAAATAGGGAAATACCTTTACAAAGAACCTAGGGCTCCTATTACCATTCTCCAAACCTGGCAGAGCCTTATGACTGCACTTACTCTTCTTCTCCCTAATGACCCCGAAACTCCTGTTTCTAACCCTGAGGCTAAAAAACCAGATCCTACTGTGGCTCATGTTTCCTCTCCACCGGATTATGCTACTGCATGTCACACAGAAGAACATCAGCCCTCCACTCCGACCTGTCCTCCTCCCCCCTCTTCTTCCTCCTCGCCACCCCTTCCTCGTTCTACCCTAACTGAGACCTTTTCCTCCCCTTCTTATGTTTATGAATCTGTTCTTGATGACCTTGCTCTTGAAGCATATCCTATCACACACATCCCAGGAATGGGTGTCCAGCCTCACTCTAATATCCCTATGAAAATTCTGAAGGAGTTAAAACAAGCTGTAAAAACTTATGGCCTCCAATCACCATACACCAAGGGTTTACTCAATTCTTTGACTTCTAATGATACTTATATGCTAATCTATGATTGGAAAATGCTTTTCAATATGCTTTTAACACCAGCACAATATGTGATTTGGCAATCTGAATATCAAAAACAAATTGATAAAACTATTCATGCAGGGAATCTGCCCCCTAATGTCACACGTGATGACATGATGGGCACCGGTCCTAGATCCACAATTATTCAACAGCAAAATACACCACGCCGTGCCTTTTCTTTAATTCAAGAGGCTGCCATGCAAGCCCTAAATCAAGTGGATGATGAATCCACCGGCGCGGGTCAAAATTTCCTAAATATTAGTCAGGGCCCCACCGAGTCTTATTCTGCTTTCATCAGTCGCTTACAGTTAGCCCTTGAACGACAACTTTCCAATGCAGCAGCTCGCAATGAAATCATGCTTAAATTGGCATATCAAAATGCTAATGAAGATTGTAAATCTATTCTTAAGCCCATTGCTAACAAACCAGGTGTCACCTTGGCTGAAATGCTTGAAAACTGTCGAGTGGTAGGCACTACCGCTCATAAAATGTCTGCCCTTGCTGCTGCCATTATTACTGCACAACCCTCCACCACCTCCTCCACATCGGAAGCATATGTCGTGACACGCAATGGTAACTGTTTCAATTGCAGGAAACCTGGTCACTTTAAAAATCAATGCCGTGCTCCAGGTGGGGGAGCAGCCCCTCGTATTCAAGGTCAAAACAAAGGTGCCCCTCCTCAAGCTAAACCAAAAACTGTTTGCCCTCGCTGTCGTAAGGGTTTTCACTGGGCTTCTCAGTGTCGTTCAGCCCCTCCTCCATATCAGCCGGCGGAAAACTAGAGACGGGGCCCGCAGCTAGCCCCGCTCCAAAGGCTGCTCTCAGTACATCTCATTCTTATGCTTTTCCTGCTGCCCTCACGGAAGATTTTGTTTATGATGATCCTGGTTCTTCCTTTACTCTTCCTCTGGCTATCACTATTCCCTCTGCCTTCCCCCCTGGCACTCCTGCCCTCCTGATCCCCAACTCTACGCTCATCATGGAAGGGGTAGTAGCTGCACCCTTTCTTTTCTCTGACACAACCTCTCTCCACGTTCTGGGTCTCGCAGCTACTGGAGATCGAATTTTTTCTTTAAAAAAGGGAACGGTGGTCGCTACCTTTATCTTTCTTCCTTCCTCTGAATCTCCCTCTTTCTATGCTCTTCAACAGCCCATCTCAACGGCCAAGCCCACTCTCGAAGTTCTCCTAGACGGAGTTTCTTTTCAAGGGCTCGTTGATACTGGAGCTGACGTGTCAGTAATCAGAACACAGGAGTGGCCTTCCTCCTGGCCCTCTCAGCCGGCGTCTTCTGTACAAGGTGTGGGAGGAGCTCAATCTGCTAAGGTCAGCTCACGCAATCTTTTTGCCACTTCCTCTTGTTCTACTGTTACAGCTATTATCCGCCCTTATATTCTTCCTCTACACTGCAACCTTTGGGGACGTGACTTGCTTTCCCAATTTCAACTGACTCTTACAATTCCTTAAAGACACATGCCTATCATCCCTCTATCTCTTACTTTGAAAACTACTACCCCGGTATGGGTCGATCAATGGCCTATGACCTCAGAAAAGCGCCAAGCTCTTCAACATCTAGTACAGGAACAATTGCTCGCAGGGCATTTGGAACCTAGTAACAGCCCTTATAACACCCCTGTCTTTGTCATCAAAAAGAAGAGTGGCAAATGGCGCCTCCTTCAGGATCTTAGAGCCGTGAATAATGTCATCCTTCCTATGGGGGCGCTCCAATGTGGACTACCCAATCCTAATCTCATTCCGTCATCTTTTTCCCTTATGGTAATTGATTTAAAAGATTGTTTCTTTTGTATACCATTGGCAGCAAAGGATCGATGTTTGTTTGCTTTTACAATCCCTGAATACAACAACAGTCGCCCTACTACTAGGTACCAATGGAAAGTGCTGCCGCAGGGCATGCTCAATTCTCCCACAATGTGTCAGTATTTTGTAGACAAAGCTCTTCAGCCTTATTGCCTTAAATTTCCATCTCACTTAGTATATCATTATATGGATGATATACTTGTAGCAGCACCTCTATCGTCTGCTCAACTAAAAGAGAGTTTCCCTTTTTTACAACAATGTCTTCTGATAGCAGGGTTGCATATTGCTCCCAGTAAGGTACAGCTTCACTATCCTTTTAACTATCTAGGACACAAGGTTCTTTCCTCCGCTGCTGCACCTGTCATGCCACATATGACAATTCCCAATCCTACCACATTAGTACAGCTACAACAAATACTTGGAACTATTAATTGGGCTAGGCCTTACTTAGGCCTTCACACTAGTATACTCACTCCACTCTTTCAAGCGTTAGTAGGCCACAAACACCCTTCAGATCTCATTACCCTCACTGATGATCAACTTTCAGCTCTAGATAAAGTTAATTCATTTTCACAACACCAATGGGTGGATAGAGCAACTATTAATGAACCTTTACACTTAGCACTTTTTCACACTCCGCTTCTCATGACGGCTGCATTATTACAAGTAACTGCTAACAAAACACTTCTTATTTTAGAATGGTTACATTTGCAAAACTCTCCTCGTGCTGTCATTTTTACTCGAACTGCACAGATGGCTGAACTTATTTTCAAAGGCCGCAGCAGGGCCCGTCATCTTATGGGAATAGATATAGTTACTTTGTATGTCCAATGCAAATCTCAACAATGGGAACAAATGTTCCAGCAGTCTGATCAATTACAAGCTGCTTTAGAATCATGGGTGGGCCAAGTTTCGTGCCATCTGCCACCCGATCGGCGAATTCAGCTCTTAAAAATCATTCCTATGTTCTTTTCCTCCCCCATTGTTTTTCAACCTATACCATACTCTCTCACTGTGTTCACCGATGGCTCTGCTGTACAAGGCGCCTGCACATGGAAGGAAGGAACTGAATGGAAAAAACTCCTTACTACGCAAGTCACCACTGCTCAACAGGCAGAACTGGCTGCTTTTATTTTAGCTTTGCAAAAATTTCAACAACAACCTGTTAACATCATAACGGATAGTCAATACGTTTGTTATGTTGCTACTCATGCATATGATGCCTATTTTTCTCCCAATACTTCCCCTCCCTTGTTAACCTTTTTCCTCCAGCTACAGGAATTGCTGCAGAAACGCACGCATTCGCTATTTGTGGCACATATCCGAAGTCATCAACACTTGCCTGGTTTTCTATCTGAAGGCAATCATATGGCAGATGAGGCCTGTAAAATCTTGCCCATTGTCATAAAGGCCCCTGCTCGCCCTGTCCTAACAGCAGGAGAAAGTCATGACTATTTCCATCAAAATGCAAAATCTTTGGCAAAACAATTTGGCATCTCAAAAGCCGAGGCACAGGCTATCATACAGCAATGCCCCACCTGTAGCCTTCAGGCTAAAGGTTTACCCGAAGGAGTAAACCCGCGTGGTACTAAAGCATGTGACACATGGCAGATGGATGTCACTCAGTACTCCCTCTTCGCCCCATGGAAATATTTGCATGTTTCCGTGGATACATTTTCAGGTTTCATTATGGCAACTGCGCAAAGAGGGGAAACTGCAGGTCATGTAAAGAATCATTGCATTCGGACATTTGTTACACTGGGATGCCCAAAAATCTTGAAAACAGACAATGGTTCAGCTTATACCAGTACTTCTTTTGCTGAATTCTGCCACAACTGGTCTATTGTCCATAAATTTGGGATACCTTACAATAGTCAGGGCCAAGCCCTGGTGGAACGTGCCAACTCCACCCTTAAAACAGCTCTTGACAGATTTAATAAAGGTGTAAAAGGCCATGGCCTGCCTCGCCTCCCAGTGTTTCAAAATATTCTAAATACTTGCTTGTACACACTTAATTTTCTAAACTTAACTCGCTCACCGCCCTCTACGGCGGCTTCCAGACATTTTGCTAAAACTTCACTTCCTTCTCCCCTCCCTCTTGTCTATTACAGACAGCTGCCTGACCCAAAGTGGAAGGGTCCTGTCTCACTTATAACCTGGGGTAAAGGGTACGCTGCGGTACAACTGTCAGATAAAGTTCTGTGGGTACCAGCCCGCTGTGTGAGACCCTATCATGGGGCCCCTCCTGATCCTCTTCCTACCGATAATATACTTCCCTCTCTATGCATGCTCTACCTTTAGAGCATCTTCAACTGTTATTTTTGCTCCTCTTAATAAACAACCTATTTTCCCTTCAAGTCTCTACAGCATTTCCTATATCTTTTTTCAAATAAATGTACAACCCTCCACAATTGGCTATTACCACTTGCAAGGCTTTATTCCTTTCGTGCATTACTTTTTTCTTTTTTCCACCCCCTCTGTGGCTTCCCCCTCTCTCTCTCCTGTTTTTCTACAGTGGATCCAGTTACCAGAAGCTCATCAAACCACCACCAAGGGAATTTATCATTTCCATTGCTGTCATCCTCCTTGCTCCAGTCCGATTGCCTGTATATGGAAATATGCCATCCTGCCTCATCGGGTTGTTCCAGTTTATTCCTGGCCCTCTGCCACTCAACGATCCCGCTCCCTTCCTCGGCCGAGATTCCCTCGTTCCATCATCCTGTTACACACTGCCATGGTCACCCTCAATTCTTCTGTGAACTCATCTCAGGTCTACATCCCTCTTCCAAGTCAAAAACATGCTGGACTTTATGCATGTCATTGCCAAACTTCAAGGGGAATATGGGGATCATTGGGCATCATGGTGGAGGGGGCTCAACTCCTTCCACCTGGCTCAGTTGATTCCACGTCCCCTCCACTTGATAAAAAATTCTTGAACTTTACACCAACACCTCCAGCTTCTGCCCTAATTGACTCTGCCTTCTTTGAAGGAAACCCAAAAAATTGCTTTAACCTTCTCGACCGCTTGAATGCTTACATCCGCGTTC
Source organism: Hydrophis major (assembly GCA_033807585.1). Lineage (NCBI taxonomy): Eukaryota > Metazoa > Chordata > Lepidosauria > Squamata > Elapidae > Hydrophis > Hydrophis major. The sequence continues at coordinate 127,086,154 of CM066331.1, forward strand.
CGATATGCCGTCTCTATATTCCAGAAGGAAACAGGACTGTTTTAGCTTGCAAACAGCGGCACCCTATCAGGCATCCCGCCTATTGGACGTGGCAAATTGGAGATAAGGCCATTCGTCCGTCTCAGAATCATCTCGTTCTCTCTTCTACCAGTGAAACATTCCTAGTTTTGCTCAATGTTACTGCCAAAGACTATGCATCCTATGACTGTCATTTACGCCTCCCGAAGTTACCTTATGAAACCTTTCTTACGGTGCACCTGCTCCCGCCAACTCGTCCTTCTCTTCAACGACACCGACGTACCCTCCAACCTGTGAATCGCCATCGATCTTATAAAATTTGCTGGACAGTGACAGACGCCTGGGGTCAAACTCTCAACAAAACTTGCAATACATCTCGCATTTCAGAGTACTTTCCTTCTTTGCAATTTGACTTTGCTGAAATGCTACATGGACAAACTGCTTACAAAGCAGGTTTCTTGCAATCCAATCCAAGACCCCCTCAACCGTATCCCTCTTATGTGTACCAGTGTTATTTGTATTTTTGTCCTGGTCACTCTCTTACACCTGATCGTTCTCATCAATGCGGGGGGGTTGCTGATACATTCTGTAAGGCATGGTCCTGCGTCTCTACCGGTTACATTTACTGGTCACCACCATCCACGGGGGACCTTGTTTCCATCAAACGCACCAACCCTCACCGGAAGTGCGATTTCAGCTCAGGGATATCCCGTCACACTCGTTGTAATCCTGTCACCATCACCTTTACAGCTGCCGGAAAATCTTCTCATATTTGGGACAAAGGTGCCTCGTGGGGTGGCAGAATTTATGATTCAGGGGGATATGATTATGGCAACGTTTTTTACCTCCAGCGACACATCACTTTACCACAGTCTCCCCCTATAGGTCCTAACCCTGATATTGTTTCAGCCTTCTTACAGCCTATCACGTCTAAACCTAATCCTCTTTTGGCCATTGTTCAATCATCTTATGATGTGCTTAATGCTACAACAAATTTCACCACTGAACCTTGTTGGATGTGCTTGTCAGCGGAACCTCCCTTTTATGAAGCCGTGGGATCTTCTGAACCTTTCTTTAACGCCACCAATGACTCTACTTGCCGATGGTCCAATACCACTATCACCATCACATCGATCACAGGCCAAGGGTGCTGCCTAGGTCATATTCCACAGAATTATACGCAGTATTGTCTTAATGCATCTAACCACCATCGCTGTCAAATTTGGCTTTCCCAAGAGCGATTGCATTTTGACTCAACAGTTGGCTCCTCTGGTTTTTCTCAAGTATATACTCTTGTCCCTAAGGCCAACATCACTGCCCGCTTAAAGGGGTATTATTTCATACCAGCGAATAACTCCTTATGGGCCTGCTCCACAGGTGCAACTGCCTGTGTTCACGGTGATGAACTCTTGGCCTCAAAAGGATTTTGCATCCAAGTACACTTATTTCCAAAAATTAATTTGTATTCCAGTAAAGATTTCACCTCTATCATGGAACCTGAACAATATCACATTCGAGCAAAGAGAGAAGTAGTAACAGCCCTCACACTCTCTGTACTTTTGGGACTAGGAGCTGTTGGTGCATCCACAGGCATTGCATCCTTGGTGCATGGAGCTCAACAAATTACTAAACTTAGTGCTGAGATAGATGCAGATCTTCAACGTATTGAAATCTCCATCTCAGCCTTACAAACATCCTTGACTTCCTTGGCTGAAGTGGCGCTGCAAAATCGACGAGGTCTTGATCTTCTTCTTTTAAAGCAAGGAGGATTGTGTGCTGCACTAAAAGAAGAATGTTGTTTTTATGCAGATAATTCTGGCATTGTTATAGATTCTATGTCTCAATTAAGGGATCGTTTAAAAAATAGAGAAAAAGAAAGGCAGAATCAAATGTCCTGGTTTCAGGCTATGTTTAACTGGTCCCCTTGGCTAACTACCTTAATATCAGCTATCATAGGTCCACTCATTCTCTTACTGCTTGCTTGTATGATAGGGCCTTATATAACAAGGAAACTCATACAATTCCTCAGACAACGCTTAAATGACATAGGAGAAGAAGTAAATCATACAAAAATTACTGTAAACACTCTGTTTCAAAAACATGCATACCATTTGCTCACCATAGAAGGTGACGATGATTGGAAACCTCCATTTTCCTTATCCAATGACTCAGATGCCGAGGATGAGGTCTTTGAGAGAACAGCTCCACGAGAGATGCCGGAGGGCATATCTCTTGGGCAAAAATCTCTTGATGATCTCTCGGACGGCATCGAAAGTCAACATTAAAAAACAAAAAAAGGTGACATATGGCTCCTTGAGCCATACCTATTTCATTATGTTTCACTTATGAAAGATCACACCAAGCACATTAGTAAAACATGCGTTTAATAACTCCTAAAATTGCTCAATAGAACTGTCCACGAGCCGATCGTGCTGTATGACAAAATAGGCTTGGAAAGTCCCTGACGCTTGCGCAGAACAAAAGACACGTCCACACATAACACAAAAAACAATTATATATCACCTTATAAGGTATAATGCTTGCATTTCCTTATTTCTGCTTTTTGCTCAATAAAAGGCGTCGCTGCATAGCTGACGGGGTCGGAGTCAGAGAGATCACCTCCACCCGTGCAGCGTGTGCTTCGCCACCTTGCATTCACTCTGCATGTGACGTGTCATGTTTTGCCTCTTCACCCTTGTGAGGGTCCCTCTGAAGACAACCCCTAGGCGACTACTCCCGGGCAGCGCACTCCGGACCCAACTCGAGAGTCCTCCAACCGGAGCGCGACACTACCGGTTCACCTGAGTAGGTGCGAACCGGCTGAATAGCACTTCTGGACTATTCCATTTGTCTAGGCTGAAATCACAAGGCTACATTATGGGCTTTTATTTAATCTATGGGGGGGGGATAAAAAGGCAGGTCTTGGTGAACTCTGAGAGCCTTTCTGCTTAATTCACTGATGAAGAGTAGTTTGATGGTTGTCCCAGCCAATCTTAGCTCTGCAAAGTATTTCTAAAGTAGAATCCTTGGGAAGATTTCCCTTTCAAATGGCATTTAAATAAGTGGAAGTTATGGATGAGTTCTAGAATGATTTCTTTTCATTTTTTTTTTTCATTGCAGCCTATGTTGACAAAATTACTTTTGTCATTTCTGTTGTATTTTGTAATAATACTCCTAACATGTGAGTTCTCTGCACACAAACTGCTTTATTTTTCTTAACTCCTCCCTTCCAGTTCCTTCATACTGTGTCACCTCAAAATATGTCCCTCACTACTCTCTGTCTAACAATTGGTTCCTCTTCACAGTTAAACATCAACAGGTTAAACATCAACAGTTAAACATCAACAGGTTAAACATCAACAGGCTACCCTACACCACGTCTCCCTTTTCTAGAGAACAAAGGGTAGACTACCTTTGTCTCACCAGACCTTAGAGGATTATTCTGCCTATTTTGTTGAAGGTCTGTTCCTATCTAAATCCTGTAGGGAAGAAAATGTTATCATATAACTATTTACTAATCCAATACACCTAACTGTGTTTACACCAATACACCTAACTTTGTTTCTGCATCTCAGATTTCTTACTGGACTACACATCAACATTAACTCTTTTTCACTTTCTCAGCTCACAGATTGAGTCTCTCTGGTTTAACTATAGCTCTCCCAGACCTTGTCCTTGGGGTAGCTGTCACTACAAAGTTTTTAAGTATTTTCCCAGGTAATGTAGAAACTTGTTCACTGTTTGTCTCTGGCAACTCCTGCTGCTCCACCGCTCCTCCTTCACTTGCATGTGTGTATAAGGGTATCAAGTGCTGACGATTGTGTCTCACCACACTTTTAGATACATCCACCAGATATGACCTTGGACTCGTATGATTCTGCAGCACAGTCCCAGATTCCTTTTTTTATCAGTGACCTATACAAGCTTTCCTGGTACCAAATCACTGAGAGGTTTTTCACGATGTCTCCTGTTGTAGGATTCAGTATTCAATTTCCACTTCTCTCTCTCTTCACGAGCAAAATGGTCAACATCTGGCAATGCTGGGTCTCCACTGGCCCCATTTTCAACCCATTCCCAGCAATGGGGATCAGACTGGGCAGAAAATTGGGTGTGTGGAGGCTGAAAAAGGGATGCATGGAGGCAGCAATAGGCGATGGCAATCCCTGCAGCCTGAAACAGCTGATTGTTGGGAGGCCGATCCAACCGATAATCAGCTGCTTATGCTAATCAGGCTGTGCTGAAGCTGAAACTGGCTGTTATTGTTTGATGTGAGGCAGAAAATTGCTGGGAGGCAGAGGGTGAAGCATGGGGGCTGACAGGTGGGTAGGGTTTCGGCAACATTCACTGTATAGGATGCACAGACACTTCCACCCACTTTTGTGGAAAAAGTGTGTCTTGTACTCCAAAATATATGGTAAATATAAGCAGAGGCACCAAAAAAGCCAATGCAAATCAAAGTTGCATTAACATAAGGATTCAATTAAGATTATGCAAGGTACTAATACTAATACTCTATAAAGCTTTAGTAACACCACACCTAGAATACTACATCCAGTTTTGGTCACCATACTTTAAGAAACTGTAGAAGACTCTAGAAAGAATGCAAAGATCAGCAACCAAGATTAGAGGACTGAAGGCCAAAACATATGAAGAATAGTTATAGGAACTGGGCCTGGCTAGTCTAATGAAGAGAAGGATCCGGGGAGACATGATAGCAGTGTTCCAATACTTGTCACAGAGAGAAAGGGTCAATCTATTTTCCAAACCACCTGAAGACCAGATAAGGAATAATGGATGGGAACTGATCAAGGAGAGATTCAACCTAGAAATTCTTTGACAGTGAGAACAATCAACCAGTGGAACAGCTTGCCTTCAGAAGTTGTGGGAGTATCATCACTGGAAGCTTTCAAGAAGAGACTGGGCTGCCATCTGTCAGAAATTGTGTAGGGTCTCCTGCAGGGGTGAGACTCAGCCAGTTTTTCCTGGTTCAGACAAACCGGATGTTAAATTTACATCTGGTTCTCCAAACTGGTAGTTGAACCAACTGGATAGCCCTCCCCTCCCCTCCCAGAAGTCTCCATGTGGCCTGTTTTGGATGCAGATAAGTACAGCGTCCACGTGGAACTTCTAGGAAGGCAAAAAATGGGCAGAACCAGAAGTTTGGAAATGGGCTTGTTTATGGGTTTTGGAGGCTTTCCGGAGCTCGGGGAACGTTGTTTTTGCCCTCCCAGAGACCTGAGGGAACCTGCGGAACACTGGGGAAGGCAAAAAACAGCCAAACTGGAAATTCTGGTAGGCCACACCCACCCAGTAACCAGGCAGAGAAGCAGTTGCTGGGATTTTTGAATCCCACCTGTGGTCTGCTTGGGGGGGGGGTTGGACTAGATGACCTGCAAGGTCCCTTCCAACCCTGTTATTCTGTTTCTGTTTTCATTCAACAATAGCCTTCTGTTTTAAGATTCTGAATTTTAAACTCTTCCAGATTCGTTTTCAGATTCAGATTCTGAAGGTACGTTTCGGAAATGTGAAAAGAAGGCTGTAGTAAAAAGGATTCAACCTTGTTGTATTTAATTTTTAAGTTAAATGACTGAGATGCATAAGAATTTGTGTTCCCCAATAATAAATATAGAGTACAACCTCAAAATAATAATAATAAAATTTTAAAAAGGGATAAGAAAAAGCAAACTCCTTTGAAATTGTGGTATAAAGAATTAAATACTCTGTAAACAAAATTTTAAAAAGCATTAAACATAATGTTGCAAGGGGTTTTTTTTGTTGCCCATTTGTCAAAGCACGCATACATGTTTGTACAATGATAATTGTTAGATCTGAGACAGTGGGTGCAAGAACGGAGATGAGGCATCAAATAGTGACTCCAACACTTCATTGGTGACTTCAGAACAGAGCAAAAAGCTAGGGCAGCAGCAGCTCCTTTTATAGAGCTGGCTGCTGTCACAACATCCAATGATTTGAGTTTGCCGTGCTGGAAAGCGTCCAATCAGCGGCGACCCACTAACAACCAATCAGATAAGCCAACAACGACCAATCACGATCCGCTATTAGCGGGCCAATCAGAAGTGCAGGTTTACGAGCCTGCTGTGAAAGTAAAACTATTAGAATCGCAAGCTAACGAGTTTGCTTAGTTCGTAACACCCCTCCCCCCTAAGTTCCATCTCAAGGGTGGGATGATGTATTCTCGCAGGTAGGCAGGTTGTCTCACCTGTCTACCTGATCTTCGTTGTTCCACCAGTCTTTGCCCGGACTCTGATTCCAGTGGGCTGTTGGTTGAACTCGGCTGTAATGGTGAGCTGGCTTTTCCAATGGGTGACTCGGTGTTGTCATCTCTACTCCCATCAAGGCTGTCATCTGGATTCTCGGGGGTTGCTGATGCCGCTGTGCTGCTTCATGGAGAGATGACCATCTTCCCTGGCTCTTCTTCGGAAGATGAATAATCCAGGTTTGGTTGCGCTGATTGCTGGTTTTTGAGTACTGGGTCGGGTACTAGTTCGTTTTCGGCCCCCTCGATTTTCCTTCCCCCCTGGTTTGGAATTCAGGGCTTGTGAAGGGGGTAGATGCCAGCCTGGAGCGTAGCTGGTCGATGTGGCGCTTCCACAGTCTTCCATCAGTAGTTTGTAAATGGTAGGAACGGGGACCCGTAAGTTGAGTTATGGTAGCGGGAACCCACAATGGGTCACCGGTAAGGTTTTTTGCAAACACCGGGTTGCCTACCTTGAATGTGCGATACTTGCTGCTGGACCCCAGGGGCTTTTTCCAGTATGTAGGCAGGGTGTAGTCAGTCAAGATGTGATCGAAGTTTCCTGCCCATCAGGAGTTTGGCTGGGGTTTTGTTTGTGGTGCTGTTTGGAGTAATATGCTGGAGGAGGAGCATCCTGGTCACTTTGTCGTGGATGTTCCCTTGTTCCATCTTGTGTAAGGTTTTCTTTATGAACTGGACCATTCGTTCAGCCCTACCGTTGGCCGCAGGGTGAGCCAGCGATGTTAAGGCGTGGCGTATCCCCCGGTCTGCTAGGTACTGCTCAAATGCCAAGGCGGTAAATTGTGGGCCATTGTCTGAAACCAAGACATCTGGCAAGCTGTGTGTAGCAAATAGTCTGTTTAGTTTTTTAACGACTGTCTCTGTTGTGGTGCTCTTCATTTTGTGGACCTCAAGCCAGTTGGAATAGGCATCCACTGTTAGGAGAAATGTATGCCCCTTGGTGGGTCCCGCAAAATCGATGTGGATACGGGACCAGGGACCTCGGGGTGCTTCCATTCAGTTGGTGGTGCTTTTGGTGGAGCTGAGCGTGTTTCCTGGCATTTGTTGCAGGTAGTGACCCAGGTTTCTATTTGCTTATCTATGCCTGGCCACCAAGCGTAGCTCCTTGCTAGTGCCTTCATTCGCACAATGCCCAGGTGTCCATCATGCAATAGTTTTAGGACCTTATGCTGCAGTCTTTCTGGGATGGCGACTCTGTCTCCCCATAAAACACATCCTTTTTGGGAGAAAAGTTCTGTCTGTTTGTGTTTGAAAGGCTTGAAGGTGTCGTTGAGTTCGTTGTCAGGCCAACCTCTTTCCACCCAGCTGAGGACTCATGCTAAACAAGGGTCCTTCCTTGTTTCTGACGTGATGTCTTGTGCAGTCAGTGGTGGTGATGGAAGTGTCTTGATTTGTAGTGTAGCTAGGGTTGGAGCTGGCTCGTCCAGGACTTCTGGTAGCGAAGAGCAGCTCAGGGCGTCAATGTGGGGAATGGCTTACTCCGGTCGGTGTCGCAGTTGGTAATTGTATGCGGGTAAAAACTCTGACCAGCATGTCACTCTTGGCAATAAGATGTGGGGAGTTGGTTTATCCCCCGCCAAGATGCCAAGTAGTGGTTTGTGATTGGTGATTATAGAAAAGGATCTTCCATATACATACTCATGGAATCGTTTGATCGCAGACACAATAGCGAGAGCCTCTTTATCTAGTTGGCTGTAGTTTCTCTCAGTTTTAAATAAAGTTCTAGAAAATAATGCAATGGGCGCCTCAGTACTGTTTGGCAGGATGTGGCTCAGGATGGCTCCTACTCCAAACAGTGAGGCGTCACAGGTAACAGTTAATGGTAAAGTCTCGTTATATTGTATCAGTACAGCACCTGATGTTAAAAGGTCTTTTACTTGCTGAAAAGCTCGCTCTTCTCGATGTCCCCAGACCCAGGAAGCCTTCTTGTCGAGGAGCCTATGCAGGGGTTCAGCAACAGTCGCCTTCTGGGATAGGAAGATGTTATAAAAGTTGATCAGTCCCAGGAAGGCTTGGAGATCTGTTTTGTTTCTAGGTCTCGGGGCATTTTTTATTGCAGCCAATTTTTTCTCAGTAGGTTGAATTCCCTGTTTGTCAAGAAGGTAACCAAGGAATTCAACCCTCTCCATGCATAGTTGGCACTTGTCCTTCTTGACCTTCAGGCCAGCATCATTAAATTTTTGGAGGACCATTCTTAGTCATTTTTCTAGTATACTTCTAGTGGGAGCAGCTATCAGGACATAATTGAAATATGGCACGACCCCTTTTATGCCTTGTAGCAGTCTCTCCATCAGACTTTGGAAGATGCCCGGTGCAACGCTTACACCGAACTGGAGTCTATTACACTTGAATGCACCTCTGTGTGTAACTATACTTTGGGCTTCTGCGGTCTCTGCATCTACGGGCAGCTGCTGGTACGCCTGGGCTAAGTCCAATTTTGCGAATATTTTTCCGGCCCCAAGGGAATGAAGGAGGTGTTGGACCACAGGCATGGGGTAAGCGCTTTGCTGAAGTGCGTGGTTTAGGGTGGCCTTGTAATCCCCACAAATTCTCAAAGATCCATCAGGTTTTATGGGGGTTACAATTGGGGTCTCCCATCGGGTGTGGTCAATTGGTTCCAACATGCCTTGGGCTATTAATTTGTCCAATTGTTCGTCAATCTTTGGTTTGAGTGCAAAGAGCACTCGATGAGGCTTAAGGCAAATGGGCTCAATATCAGGGCAGAGGTTAAACGATATGGGGGATCCCTTGTACTTGCCTAGCTTCTCGGTGAAAACTTCCTGGAATTCCTGGACAAGGGCTGCTTTCCAGTCATCGCCTTCAGTCTGGTTGATGCCTGCCAGTTCGATTCCTAGAGGCGCGAACCACTGTAAGCCTAGCAATCTGGGTCGATCTCTATCGACGACGGTAAGAGGTAGGGTTGCAGTGTGGTCCTTGAAAGAGACTTGGACATGGCTGGAACCAGCAACTGGGATTCTATTTCCCTGGTAGTCCTTCAATATAATTCTCTGAGTGCTGAGGTCCTGGCAGCGGATGTCAGGGATCAGCTGTTTGAGGGTTTTCCAGGAAACCATAGATAGGGATGACCCGGAGTCGACTTCCATAACATATGGTCACTTCTCAATGATGACCTTTACTTGGATTTTCCTTGCATCAAGTGATGAAGTGTAGCCGATGGTGATGGTTTGGTGTGCCTCTTCTCGTCTGGTAGAAGTGGCTGGTGCTCGGTTTCTGTAGTAGTGGTTCCATTGGTTGCTTGGGCGGTCCCGATTTACTGGTGGGGTGCCTGTTGTCTGCCGGAAATTATTTTCTCTTCAGTTCAGGCTGGACCCTCACTTGCTTCTACAAACCTTTGCAATGTGGCCCCTCTTTCCACAGGAACGGCAGAGTGCGTCTAGGAATGTACAGTCTGATCGTGGGTGGTTTCCCCCACAACCAGCACACTGGAATGAGGGCTTACGACTCCATTGATCTCACTGATCACGTTCTGACTAGAGTCTGTTGACCTCCTCTCCCTCACTTTCTGATGAGGATTCGAGATCTTCATGGTGGGTGGTCATTGCGTGCCTCTTGGGACAAGACGTAGTATTATTGGTGAGTTGGTGGTGCAGTTCATTTGCTCAGCGCATTCGAGCAGCCGACTTCCTGGTTGCTTCTGCTGCAGTAGCATCAGCGATGACATCTTCGAGGCCGATGTCTCCCTTCGCCATAATCTTGCTCTGAGTTGTGGGGTCTCTTAGACCCAGAACAATTCGATCTCTCATGGCTTCTTCGAGATTGGTGAAGCCACAGAGTCCCCCCAGGTTTCTGAGGTCCGCGATGAAGTCTCCCACACTCTCGCTCTCCTGCTAGTCCCTCTGGTAAAGCTCGTGTTTTCTGATGAGTGTTGGCACCGCTGGGGCATGTTTTTAGGTAGTCCCTAGGCTTGAAAAATACCAAATCCATAATAGCTAAATAAATTCACAATATTCGGCATAATAAATAAAATAATAATGAATGTATGTTAATAATAATGAATGTGTGCCAAAAATAATGAATGTATCTTGAAATCAATCTATCAAGAGTTATATCCAGTCCTTTTGTTTTCAGTTCAAAGTTTCAAATGTCTTCAAATCAAAATGTTCTGATAACACCATTTTAAGAATAGAACAAAGTAATTCCACATGATTTAATGCAACATTTCACCAATTACACAAGTATTAATTACATTCATGTGTGTTCATCAACTTGCTTCTATAATTATTCTTCAATAATAATTGTCAAATAAGTGCCTAGCCAGGGCTAGAACTCTGCACAATTGTGGTTCCTACATCTATGGTTGTTTCTCTTAAAACAAAAACACAGACAGTGAGAAAGGCTTTGTTTACTGTTGTTGATTTTTCAGAATGAACTCAAAATGATGAACCAGATTTTAGTGATTAATTTCTCTTGCATTGAACTTTTCTTTTTTTCTGGAAAGTTTTTACTACAGTATTAAAATCATATCACTGATTTGAAACCAATCAAATCATATGGTCTTTACTTGTGTGAATATTTCCCACACAGATAAATAATCTTGCTGAGGTCCACTGGACTTCACATAAGCAAAACCAGACTGGGAAGTTAGTATTTACTAGATCAATATTTAAAATAGCAGCATAAAAAGAAAACAGTGTAATTCTTGCCTAACTATAAATCTACAACATATTGTTTTGAATAGAGTCTTTTCCAGGGGTGGGATTCTACAGGTTCACACCTATTCCCTATTCCCTAGAACTGGTTGTTAACATTCTAAGCAATTCGGGAGAACCGGTTGTTAGAAGAAATTACTGGCCTAATCCTGTAAGGAAGGCAGGAAGGAAACATTCTGGTGTTGCTTACAGAAACTGCCTCTCCGTTGACCCTTATTACATTCTTGGCAGGACTAGACTTCCTGTCTCAGGAACTTCTCTGGAGTTTTTTTCCCCTCCTTTGCTAGTACTTTGCTTGTGTGAAGTGACCATTCAAAGTTACAATGGCACTGAAAAAAGTGACTTATGACCCTTTTTCACACTTACGACTGTTGCAGCATCCCCACAGTCATGAGAGGCTAGGCAAGGAGATGCATGCCTCAATGTGACTGATATTAAGTTGGCCATGCCCATCCAGTCACATGACCACCAAGCTATGCCCACCAACTAAGCCACGGCCACATAACGGGTTGTTAAAAAATTTGAATCCCACCCCTGGTCTTTTCTTATGGTATATTTGTATTTATATATGTCTAAAATGCAGTTTTTGTTCTTTTTAAAACAAATTGGAAATGCTAGTCTGTAGTGGGTGATTCTGAGCAATCAACTGTTTCTCAAGGACATATAGAAATAATTTATTTATTTTACAAATACTGTATCCATTCAGCCTTTCCCTCATTTGTTAGAAATAAGGCATGCACTGTGCTAACTGTAGAAGGTTAAAGTTTTTTTCCTTTAGGTTTCAATGCCAAAAATTATGTTTCTCAAACAATGTCTTTGAAGAAAGCAAGGTCAAAAAAAAACCAAGAACAGCAGTGAATAGTTTTTATTGTTGTAAATAGAATAACAGAATCTTGAAAGCTTGTCAAAGTTTCTCTCTGCCCCATCTCACAGCACAGGAAATCAAGGTCGGTTATTCTGAATTTCATTTTCATGCTCTCTTCTTTCTCAGCTTTTCTGAAAAGCCCCCCATGGACACACATTTGGGTAATTCTTTTCCATTCCCAAGATCAGGTCTGGAGTCCTTCACAGCACTTTCACCACCAGAATTACTCTCCCCTCCTATAAACAAAGATGGGGCAGGCAATTTGTCAAGGGCCATGAGCACAGAGTCACTGTCTCTTCCATCACTTGTGAATGGGCCTGGCTTTTCTGCATGACAACTGACCCTGCTACCAACTTTGCCAGAAGCAGAGGTTCCATCATAGTCATTGTCATTGTCTATTAATATCTCTGACAGTCCTTGGGGGTGGTGTTTGTGTGGCAAGTTTTAAATAGAAATGGAAGATGTGGTACATGGATCTTCTCCATTCCATTCTATGAACTCTCTGATTTAAGGTAAGCCCTTTACCAGAATAAGGTATTCTAAATGTCTTATCCTATGTCAATAATCCATAATATATTACACAGAATCTTTCTTCTTATTTATCAGAATTGTTGTGTGCATAAAGGAACAGTTTCAGAATATGAAATACATAGTTGATTCTTTTAAACAAGGAGGAACTGATGAAATACCAGATGAATTTTCATTGAAGCAGACAGTTGCAGATAAAAAACCACTTGGACTAATTTCATTTATAACAATTGATTTTGACCAACTTCTTAAATGGGCAGGAGAGGAAAGTAAAGATGCATCCAATCCTATATTATAATTTATATTTTTATACTTAATGCATCCTTGGTTCAGTCCAACTGTTTCTTTAAAAGACGCAGATTGGCTCTTTCTTCTAGAAAAAGTCAAAAGGCTTCAGGAACAGTAGAGGCAAGAGTTCTGGAGAACAATACAGCATGTGAAGTGGTAGCTAATGAAAAAAATGCAGTAGGTTAATATGGGCAAATTCTGCAAGAGCAATGATTCAGAAACAGTTTCAAAGATTGTGTTCACCTTCACCAATTTCCATCAGATTATGGATGATTAGAGGGTAGCAAATGAATACAAATATCCAGTAAGCGAAAAGGGGTCTTTAAAAAGTTGGATACAAATTGAGAATTGTGTTGTATAAACAATCCAAGATCACATGGTTGTGCTTCCTACTTTTAATTTTTATGGAGCATCTTCTGGAAATGTAATTAAAATTTGTTCTACTTCGAGACTTTGTGGTAAGAGAATAGTACTGTATATTGAAGCTCACAAGAAAATGCATGTGGCAAATTGGGGAAAACTGGTGCACACTTTACCTGATATGGAGTGAGTGTCTGCCCTTTGTGCACACCTGCACTAAAATGCATCCGTTGTTTGAATGCTGTTTTATGGTCTACAATGCTTTATTGAAAAAAATATTAACACCTTTTACCTGAGAGGAGGAGTCTGGAATAAAAACTGCTAAGCAAGAAACCTCTGCCACTTGCTGAAGCCTGTAAGGAAATAGCCCTCAAAGGAGAGTCTGAGACATCCATTGGGTAAGAAAGAAGTGAGTGGAATCCAGATGCCTAAGTAGCATCTGGATGAAAACATATATTTATGTCTTTCACATTCTGAAATGTTGCTTGGTTTTTAATAGAATAATTCAATGTGTGTCCTTTTTTCAGAAGTTGAGTGAGTGATCTTATGAATTCTACAAAATTAAGGATGAATCAAACACTAAAACATGGCAAGATCCAGATATTATTGGACATCCTTCATATTTTTAGGTGCTTGCTATGAATGAAATGTACCTTGCAGGATCCATTCTTATTCCTTCTGTGGAGATCTGATAATACATAGTCCAACTGGGGAAGATCAGATCCACATTTCACATACTTAGCAAACAGCTTCTGTCTATCAAAACATTATAGAACATTTCTGATGTGAGTTTCCTGTAAGGATGGTCTCCTGAAAAAACCAAGTACCTCATTACATATTTGTCTGAAATATTTCATTTATGAATCCGAAGAAGACCACAGGGCAATTATCCAATCCATAGAGCATTACTGTGTATTCAAATCTGTCATACCAGGTGTCAACAGTTATTAAATATTCACAGCTGTCTTCCATTCAGATCAAATTGTAAGTCCCATGCAAACCCAATCTAGTGAAAATGCATGCCTTCAGAAGGCAATCCAGGAAACCTGAAATGAGAGGTAGTTGATAGTGGTCTCTAATGATTACAGAATTCAGAAGTCTATAATCAGGCACGACTCTCAAGAACTTATCTTTCCATTTTACAAAGATGTAGGTGCAAATGTTGGAGATGTAGTAAGGCAAATACATCCTTTCTTCAGATTAATTTGATCAATTTAAAATTCCATATCCATAATTTATTGTTTAATAAGTGACATTGCCTAAACATAGCCTCTTTTTAATACTTCTTGTAGAGAAGGACATATGTCTGTAATTTACATAAAAGGTAACTCATTCAATGATCTATATAGTTATCTGACAGGTCATAACGCAGTGCCTTCAGGTAAGAAGCCATGTTTCAACCAGTAGGTGAAAATTAAGAATCAGATTCTGGTCTCTACCATCATACCACATATACAGTGGGACATAGATTTCTAGGAGAATGAAGCAATATTGACTTTGCAAAAGTTAAGTCTTGTTCCCAGTTACTGTGCTAGCTTATGATGACATTGTGCAGGTTCTTTATTTGTGTTGATGCTGTTATAATATTTTTGCAACTCATTCTGGAGGTAGCTGAGCGCCTCAAGGACCTGTCACCATATTTTCAATATAGAAGGCAAGGTCTCACAACTCTCTGATGAAACAGTAATGAGGTTTTCAAGACTATTCTCTGCCATTCAAGGTAGGAAAGATCAAAACACAGATATGGCAGCAACTCCAGGAATGCTTTTTATTGTTGTATGGTAGAATAACAGAATCTTGAAAGTCTGTCAGAGTTTCTCTCTAGTCTATCTTATATCAAACAAAGTTATTCTGAGTTTCTCAGGCTCTTCTCTTCCTCAAAGTAGAGTAATCTTATGTGAAAGTTCTCCCTGTAACAGCGGCTCATTACTTCCTTGTTCCAAAGGTCAGACTTATATTTCTTCACAAACATTAACACAAAATCTAAAGATACACAGCATACTTCACTAAAAAGAGTTTGAAATCATGGGGAGGGGGAAGTTGTGTGATGTAAGAGTAGAACACTGAGAAGAAAGCAACTATTAAGCACACAGCTATAGAGAAGAAGGAAACAGTTACAACTCCATGTCTGTTTTTCCGCCTATCTGTCTGCCTGATAAGCTGATATTTTAAAAGATTTTATTTAGAGTGAGGATATTAGAATTTGTGGGTGTTCATGGATTCCACGTTAGCTGTGCTTTGCACAGCAGATAGTGCAAAATATGTTCAATGCAAATGTTTTTAATGCAAAAGGGATTGTATAAAATGCAAATCAAAGTTCTTATGAATGGTTTGTTGATCGTGCTTTTGTAAGCTTATGTGTGTGCAACAGTATTATCAAGTAACATTACAGTTGGTTTTGCTGGACTTGTGCCAGGTAGGTAGATAGGCCACCTATTTGTTAAAATTGCTAAGTTGAAGTGGTAATGCTTATAGAAGAGTTTAAAAAGAAAGAATTTGTGGCATTTTGTTTGTCTAACTAGCTTATCTTTAGATGGAGGATGGCACTGATTGGAAGGAATACTTAATAAAAGCTTAAAATTGATGCTCAAAAGTGCATGTAAAGAATTGCAGAGACTTAGCTAAAGTTACAATCAGGAGTCTTTTTCTAATAATGGATTTGTTGTGTCCATCGCAGCAAGGAGACCAGGAGTCAGTGACTTGGTTCAGCTCTTTATTAGTCCCGAGAAAGGCTCAGATTCCGAGGGGAAAACAGCGACTTTTTATGCCCAAGCCGCGGCGGCCGCGACCAATGGCACCACTTTGAATCTCCCGCGATTAGTTTCCACCAATCGCGGGAGATCCATAGCGGGCCAATCAGTGCGGCTCGCTCGACCAATCGGATCACTGTGCGCTTTGACCAATCACAGCGCGGCATTTACAAGAATGTAAATGACTGTACAGAACAGGATTCTAAATAATTTTTATTGGATGAAACTATAGCTGTATGTCCCATGTTTCCTACATACTTTAAAGTTTTCAAAAACATTTAAAAATAATCCCTTTAGCAATTTATGCAACTAGTTAGGTGACCAGTAGCAGTCAGTATGGACTGCCATTCTTCCTAACATAGTGGTCTCAACCCACAAAGTGGGTTCTGAATTACCACTATATTGTGTGACTGAAACATGTGAGTTCTGACTCACATGAAAAGTATGTCATGAAGTAGCATAATGGGATCAAGATTTAGGTGATATTAGATAAAGAAGCATTTTGATCTAAAGCCTGTGGACCTGAAGGGAAAAGAATGAGGAAAAAAGGCTGGGCAAATCAAAGGAAACAAACTAATTTTTCTGTTATCTAATCAAGAAAGAATGGTTGTCACTGGCAATATCCAGAAGAGCCCAATATCTAGTCTTTGCAGAAAAGGCAATTAAAAAAAAACAAAAAACGGTCCATCTATCTACTTTGGTGAGACCACACTTGCAATATTACGTCCAGGTTTAGTTACTGCAAAATAAAAGACAAGAGTGCAGAAAAGAGCAACAAAGATGAACCTAGAACTAAGGAGAAACTTCCGGACAATTAGAACAATTAATCAATGGAATGACTTCCCTCCAAAAGTTGTGAATGGAGATTTTAAAGAAGAGTTTGGACAACCATTTGTCTGAAATGGTATACGGTATCCTACTCAATCAGGGGATTGGACCAGAAGATTTCCAAGATCCCTTCCAATTCACTTATACAGTTATTCTATACTATTATACATTATACACATATGCATACAATCACACAAACATATTTTCCTCTTAAATTAAGAATCTTAGTAGAATCTCTCTTGCATTTAGCTACCTTACCAAAAACAAGAAGTTTCTCTTACATTTAGCTCTACCTCACTACAAACCTAATGCAAAGAATAGATGTTCTGCAAAATCATTGTTATACAATCTTGCTATGTGTTTCTTCCAGTGGTGGGATTCAAAAATTTTTACTACCAGTCCTGTGGGTGTGGCATGGCTTGGTGAGTGTGTCTTGGTGGGCATGGCAGGGGAAGGATACTGTAAAATCTCCATTCCCACCCGACTCCTGGGGGAAGATTACCACCAGTTCTCCGAACTACTCAAAATTTCCTCTACCGGTTCTCCAGAACTGGTCAGAACCTGCTGAATACCACCTCCGGTTTCTTCCTTTCTTGGCAGTCAAAATTGTATTGTATCCTGTTTGTCTTTACCTACTGGAATCATATAATAATTTAAACCAGGGATGATGTATACATGAAACTCAGGATTTCTTGTAAATCTTTTTAAGATACACATCTTCCAATGCATTTTCTTCTGAAGTATATGAACTTTTCAATGTATTTTCCATGAAGTATACGTTCTTCAAATCAAAATGGTACCACATTATTCAAAGAGATCCATAATCCAAAGGATAACTGTTCAGATCTGCATATCCAATTAAATTGGTTCACTTAAAAATGAAATTTTCGAACATCCCTATTGTACACATTATTTTGATGGATATCATAGACATGAATAAGGTGCTTCTTTGAGCAAAGATAATAGAGTAAGGCTTTCTGTATACAATTTTATACAGATCAGTAGAAGCAAGTATCTAATATAACTTAAGTCACAAATTATTCATACAGTCAAGTTATGATTGTTGATAATCTTTTTTTTAAACACTTCCTCTGAACAAAATTGAACATATTTAAGCAGTTTCATTGCAACCTGAACATTCTTCTCTTTGTTAACAACAATGGAATGTCAGCTCACATTTGGAAAAAAAAATGAGTGCTATAGGCAGGGGTGGGATTCAAATTTTTTAACAACCAGTTCTGTGGGTGTGGCTTAGTTGATGGGCGTGGAAAGGTGGTAATGTTATTGGCTGCGCAAGGCCAACTCAACATAACTCACATCAAGGCACGCATCTCCTCGCCTGGCCTCTTGTGACTGTGGGGATGCTGCAACAGTCATAAGTGTGAAAAATGGTCATATCACTTTTTTCAGTGCCATTGTAATTTTGAATGGTCACTCCACACAAGCAAAGTACCAGCAAAGGAGGGGAAAAAAACTCCAGAGAACTTCTAGAGATAGGAAGTCTAGTCCTGCCAAGAATGTAATTGTTAGGTTTGGAGCATGGTGGAGCGTTGCTTACTTCTTGGCACCTCTTGCAAGTTTTAACCCATGATTCAATTTGTCTATCGATGCCTGGCCACCACGCGTAGCTTTGTGCGAGGCCCTTCATGCGCACGATGCCAGGGTAGCCATCGTGCAAGGTTCTTAGCAGCGTCTGTTGGAGCCGTTCTGGGATAATGACGCTATCGCCCCAGATGACACAGCCCTTCTGTGAGAACAGCTCTGTTTGATGACTTTTGAATGGTGCAAAGTTGTCTGGTACTTGGTCCAATGGCCATCCGCGTTCAACCCACATGAGGACTCGCGCCAAGATGGGGTCGCGTTTTGTTTCTCTCGCGATGTCACAGGCAGTCAATGGCAGCATGTGGAGTGTCTTGATCTGCAATGCTGTCATCGTTGGTGCAGGATCGTTGATAGTTTTAGGAAGCGGTGTACGGCTCAGCGTGTCGGCGTGGGGAATGGCTTTACCGGGATGATATTGTAGCTGATAATTGTAGGCAGCCAAGAATTCTGACCAGCGGGTCATTCTGGGAGAAAGTATGTAGGGAGTTGGCTTGTCCCCAGCGATGATCCCCAGCAATGGTTTGTGGTCAGTTACAATGGTGAAAACCGGCCGTACACATACTCATGAAACCTTTTAACTGCTGATACAATTGCCGGGGCTTCCTTATCGATTTGGCTGTAATTTCGCTTGGTTTTCGAGAGCGTCTTTGAAAAGTAAGCAACAGGGGCTTCGTTACCGTTAGGTAACACATGGCTCAAAATGGCGCCCACTCCAAAAGGCGATGCATCACAGGTTACGTTTATTGGCAAAGTCTCATTGTACTGCATCAGCATGGCGTCCGAAGTCAGTAGTTTTTTTACATTACGGAATGCCTGCTCTTCTTTGTGACCCCATACCCAGCTTGCTTTTTTATCTAAAAGACGATGTAACGGTTCAGCGACAGTCGCCTTGTGCGGCAAGAAAACATTATAGAAGTTGATGAGGCCTAAGAACGCCTGGAGGTCAGTCTTGTTCTGGGGTCTGGGAGCGTTCTTTATTGCTCTTAATTTACTATCAGTAGGGTGAATACCCTGACTGTCAATTAGGTACCCTAAGAATTCAACACGATCGGTACACATTTTGCATTTATTTTTTTTGACTTTCAGGCCTGCTTCCTGACATTTTCGTAATACCAATCTTAAACGCTCCCGCAAGATTTTTTGAGTGGGGGCAGCAATAGGCACATCGTCGAAATAGGGGACAACGCCCTTGATCCCCTGCAATAGTCTCTCCATTAGGCTCTGAAAGATCCCTGGGGCTACACTGACTCCGAATTGAAGCCGCGTACACTTAAAGGCACCTCGGTGTGTTACGATAGTCTGCGCCTGTGCCGTTGTTTCATCAACCGGCAATTGCTGGTAAGCCTGAGCTAAGTCTAGTTTAGCGAAGACTTTTCTGCCCCCCAAGGAATGGAGGAGGTGCTGTACCACCGGCACCAGATATGGGTTCTGTTGCAGGGCATGGTTTAGGGTGGCTCGGTAGTCCCCGCAAATTCTAATGGAGCCGTCCAGCTTAATGGGTGTCACAATTGGCATTTCCCAAGGGGAGTGATCTGTTGGCTTTAAAACTCCCTGGGCAATCAACTTATCAAGCTGCTCATCGATTTTCGGTTTTAGAGCGAATGGAACTCGACGAGGCTTAAGGCGGATGGGAGCTATCTTTGGATTAAGGCTAAAGGATATCGGAGTCCCCTTGTACTCGCCTAGCTTTTTCTCGAAAACGTCCTTGAATTCGTGGGCGAGGTCTTCCTCCCAGTCACTGCCACCGATTTGGTTAATGCCTGCCACTCCGATGCCGAGTGGTGTGAACCATTGTAGGCCCAACAGGCTAGGCCGGTCCTTATCGATCACAGTCAGGGGTAAGTACACCGTGCGGTTCTTGAACTCGACTGGATCCTGCAACTGGAATTCGGTTCCCCTGGTAGTCTTTTAGTACGAGCCATTGAAATTGAAGGTCTTGGTGCCGGATAGTGGGGATGAGTTGCTTGAGGGTCTTCTATGAGACCATCGAAAGAGACGATCCCGAGTCTACTTCCATCTGGCAGGGCCGATTTTCAATGTTCACGTTGACCCGAATTTTCTGAGCATCAACTGAAGAGGCATGGCCAATAGTGAGTGTTTGGTGAGCCTCTTCTCGTCTCGCTAGATGATTCACGGGTCGGTTTCTGTAGGAGTGGTTTACTGGTTCTCGCCTTACAGGGCGATTCCCTGTCGATTGGCGGAGATTGGTTCCTTTCGAGGTCTGGCTGGGTCCGAGGAGGCTTCTACAGACCCATCCGATGTGGCCTCATTTCCCGCACTCGTGGCAGAGTGCATCGCGGAATTTGCAGTCAGAGCGAAAATGGTTGGCCCCGCAGCCCGCGCACGGTTGCTGGGACTTTGGGTGTCGTTCCCGATTGGTCTGCAGGCGATGGACCTCTTCTTCGTCGCTGTCTGACGATGAAGAGAGGTCCTCATGGTGGGCTGTGGAGAGCTGCCCTTCTGTGTTAGGTGAAATTTCGCTGGCTGGTTGGTGGGTGTGAGTGCGATTTCGGCGTAGTTCGGCAGCCGACTTCTTGGTTGCCTCCGCTGCCGTAGCTTCAGCTATGGGGTCCTTAAGGGTGATGTCGCCTTTGCCATTATTTTGCTCTGTACATTTAGAGCGTCTAGCCCGAGGACTACTCTGTCTCTCAAGGCCTCCTCCAGGTCAGTTAATTCGCAAAGGCCTCCCAAGTTCCGGAGGTCTGCAACGAAATCAGCGATGCTTTCTCCTTTCCGCTGGTTCCATTGATAGAACTCGTGTCGTCTTAAAAGCGTTGGAACGGCAGGTGCATAGTGGGCCCTTAGTAGCGGTTCCAGGACGTCCCAGTCCATGGCCTTCACTTCAGCCGGTTTTGCTAATGCCTTAGCCATCTTGAATACCGTTGGCCCGCAGTGCGTCAGGAATATCGCCCATTTCTTTCCGGCCGTGCCATCCTTTAGATTATTCATTTCCAAAAACATTTGGAAATGATCCATGTAAGACTCCCAGTCCTCTTGAGCTGGATCGAATGGAGCGGGTGGTATTGCGCCGCCAGACATGGTTTCACCGTTGTGCGCTTCAGTCACGTGCTTAGTTGGCTTTGATGTCATCCAATCCCATCCTCGTCGCCAGTGTTAGGTTTGGAGCATGGGTGTGAATGATGGAGACGAGCCGGTCGAAACAGTGAACTTCAAACTCTTTATTTACATATTGTGACAGCTCAGCTCAAGGGCTGCTCTAGCCTTACTTATATAGGCAACTCATTTACTACTTAACCAATAGCGAACCTGGAGCGCTAGCTCCGTTAACCAATGGGAATGGCCTGTTAATGGCCAATCGGATGCTCCTGAATGGGCCAATCCGATCCTGCCATTAACAGCCAATCAGAAATGCAGGGCCAGAACCCTGCACTAGACTTCAAGCTCAATAATAACTTTATTGGTATTATGCATTCACAACAGTAATAAGGGTTAGGCCAGTAATTTCTTTTAACAACCGGTTCTCCGAACTGCTTAGAATGTTAACAACTGGTTCTAGCGAATAGGTGTGTACCTGCAGAATCCCACCTCTGGCTATAGGTTTTCACTGTATTTCAATCCACTGTGATTCTCTCCCCTTACTTGAAAAACAAAACACATTTTGGGATCCTTCTACATCAGCATCAGTGCCATTTGCATTCCCCCAAATTTTCCAAAGCAATTTTAAAGCAAGCTCTGATAATCTTCTACCAATTTAGAAATTCTGGGAACTAAAAGGAAAGATCACTGCCCAAGCCTGAACTGTGACCAGCTGACTCCATCTAAATTCTCCTCTTTTCCATTCCTCCCAAAAGAGAAAGGAAGAAAACAAATTATGCTTTCCTTGAGGCTTATCCCCCAACCATTATTCAGCACAAATCCATGAAAACTGAGTCTATATTATTCATTCAGAAGGTGCAACAAAATTGTATGCAGATAGGAGAGAGGACTTAGATTGGTAAAAACAGCATCACAACATCATAATTTAAGTTCCACCTTTTTCCATGTGTGTTGCAATGTCATAAGCATGGCCAATGGAAGAGAGCCAGCAGTAGCAATGTCCTCTGGATGCTGTTGTTTTTATAAGATTTATTGCCAAATCAGCATGCAATTGTTTGAAAATTTTGAATGAACTATAATACCTACTAAACTAACTGACACCCATTTAAAATTCTAAGTAGTCTCAATATCTACAGATATTGTCCAATACATGCTATTGCTGAATATTTGAATCAACTTTGGGAGATAGAGCAATTGTGTCAAGGAGTCTAGTATTGTTTTGGAGTTAATGGTAGATAAAAATCATAGGTACTCCATTCTAAATCCAGTTCAATACCCTGCAGAATTATGCTGGTGCTAGCACGCAGAATTATGCTGGTGCTAGTGTTTATATTTACTTTGCTAATGTTCATTTGGTCATTTATTTACTCATTTATATCAACCCATTTATGTTAATGAAAGCAACCATATTCATTGGGTGGGATTAAGGTAATATAAACGATAAATCCTTGTATCTCAGATTGTAAACCTGTCTCTAATTGAAGATTATTTTATAAATGACATTTTCAAAATATATGATTGCTCACAGCAGCATGGGATTTACTGGATCTAGTCAGAATAGCAAATGTATCCGAAGTGAATGGAACCATCTGTGATTGCATTTCAGTGTAGCTTTATACTGCATCCATAGAATGCTCTCCAATCCTCAGTTTAGGAATTTATCATGTTCTCTATTGGGAAAATATCTTCTTTTAACCCAACTTTTGAAAAAGTATGATTAACTTGGAAATCTGATCTATAGCAACTTTATTAAGTTACAATTAAATAGTTCCAAATTAATATAAACTAAGAAAAATAAAAATAAAAAAATAGTGGAAAAATGAAAATATAGAAAAGTAGAAAATAAAAATAAGAACATAATAGTAAAGACAAGAACTATAACAAATTAATTCTCTCTTTATCAGAAGTATAAACAATTTTAATAATCTATCACCTTCTTTCAAAATACAATCTCTGGTATGGTTTACATATTCCATGGCCTTGGGTCAAGTGTGATTCCTAGCAATTACTTCTATAGAGCTCTTGGCAGTCTTCATGGAAGAGCTTTGCCATGACTTTATTCTATATGTGTTTTTTTTTAACCTTCCCAGTAAGTTTCACTAAACCACTGCCCAGAATCCCCAGGTTGTCTTACATCTACTATTAACCAAAGCCAATATTCCTAAGAAGATTTAGCTTCTAAGGCTGATTAAAGTATGCCACCTTCTACTGTTACAATTTCTTTTTGAATGACTGAACGACCACAGTGGGAGCAGAACATGTAGGAATATAAGTTGCACTTTAGATTTGTTGAAAGGAAAATTCCCTGAATTTATTTTCCGGTTTAATTTCTGCAATAGGAAATGACACTAGTTCTGTAAGAAGAATCATGATTCAATTGCGAAGAACATATTTTAATATATTTTTATGTCAGGAGTAGCCTTTTTTAAAAAAAAGTTATGAAATATTTATTGCTGTAATTCATTTAAACACGATTGTTAAATTGTGTGCAGTTTTATTACTTCAACATTTTGTTCTAATTAATCATTGCTTTGATGTTTTGATTTCTGTTTTGAAAGATCACTTTTAAATTTATGTTTGTTGTTTTGAATGGGATTTTATGTAACATCTTACCCACAAAACTCTGAAGGGCAACTGTTTATTTGAATAAATTCCTTAAGCCATCTGAAGGACCTTTAGGTATATATGGAAAAATGTTTATATTTGAAATGCTATAATTTAAAATGATGCATGCAGACACTATATTTGGGGAAAGGTTCTTTTGTCTTTATATGGGCAAGGAAACAAGGTTGGTGATAAAGTAGAAACATAGGTATTAGTCCCCATTCTTCTTCCCCTTCGTCCCTTAAATGAATTTCTGTGAGCAGATTCCAATAATGCATAAAGCATTCAAAATTTCTAAACACATTAATAAAACAATAAACTGCAAATAATGCACTCAAACACCAAAAACACAATAGAAACATAAGATCTATCACTCCTGTATCAAATACCAAAGTCTAGAAAAAAACTCTTACATATGCATTGCACATCAAAAAAGACAGAACAATATATGTTCTGGGAATACAAGTGCTGGCTTTTAATTGTCACATACACTTTATCCTACTTTTTTTTACTGACAGAAAGTCATTACATATATTTTCTTTGGAAATTAATGAAGATTTGGCAGTTGGTTTTCTTTTTAGTTTATACCAAATACAAATTTAGTAGGTTAAGTTCAGCCTAATCATACTTTAGAAGAATAATTCTTGGATATATATATAAATTTCTTGGAGATATATATCTGAGGATGGCAGATGAGATTCTCCCAAACGTCACTATAATAAAAGCACAAATATTAAGTCATGGGAAAATACCTGAAGAAACCTAAATACCATACATATAAATACCCGTGAAAACTTAAGAAATACACACACACACACACATATATATATTATATAACATATATATAAAATTCTTGGAGTGTGTGTTTGTGTGTGAGATAGATTGTTACTTCACATAGTCCACCGTCTGTTTCCAAAAGAAGAATATTTATATAATATTAGAATAAAGAAAATGCAAAACTTCCTCTCAAGTTATTTTTTCATAATTTAAAAAACTGACTTGCAATTATAAATGTTAATGTTGACTTTTAATTAGCTAAAACATTTTTAAAGAAATCAACATTACTATATAGCCCTGTAACAGTTTTAATCAAATGCAGATTTATTTTATGTGCTTGGGATCTACTTACCGTAGTAATGCCTGTAAAATAGTGCATATACATGTTACTTGCCAAGTACTAAAAGTAGCATTTTTAAAAAATAAATTAAAAGTAGAGAGGTATAAACTCCCTAACTTGGATAATTGTGGTATCCCTCCCTTACTGAAAACTTGCCTTTTCCAATATGTTTAATATTTTATTTCGTAAGGAAAGTAAATTAAAGAATAATTTCCAACTTAAGGTCAATAGTGGCTCTTTAAGGGAACTATCATATTCTCATCTCTTCAGTGCACTGTCTTTTTCACAATAATGGGGAAAAGAGTGACAAGAATGACTTGAGCGTACATGTCAGGAGAAGGGGTCAGTTCTTGGCAGTAGGTTGTTAATTCACATCCATTAATGAAATTTATCCTTCTTACCGTTCCTTCTCTTTCTCTCTCCTTCTTTAAATAAAAAAGTGCTTTTTAAATGAGAGAGAACATCATGGACTTTTTCACAGAAGGGCCACAGGGGTAGGCCGAGGTAAGAGATGACAATCTTCAGGTGATTAAGGAGACTCAAAGGCTAGGTAGACCTACAAAATGAATAACTATGGACCCAGAACCATGCCATAAGGCTCAATGGCTTGTGATTTGCAAGTTGATAAGACAAGAAGATTAATAATGCTGCATGATAATGGCTGCTCCCTCTCAGCTGGGGAGATGGTAATGATCTGATATTGCTGGAGGAACAGTTCAGTGGGCTGCAGAAAGGAGGGTGCAGATTCACTCATCCCAATTGGCCCCCAGGATGTAGAGATTTTGAAAAATGGGAATGCAGCTACAATTTTAATTAGATATAAAGTTTTTAATAATTTTGCTGAAATGAGGACTTCAAAGAACATATTTTGCAGCATTCAGGCCCATAACTCCTGAGTGACAGTTTTGGTTAATTTGCAAGTTTTCAGATCAAACTTTGCCCCTGGCTCCATGCTGAGGGTAAAGTAAAATGTCAATTTCTTTCCTCAGTGATCTCGAGCATCTTATTTAGGCAGGTGTGCTGAATTCTCTTATTCTGTAGATGTTAGTGGAACAAAACTACTCATTAAAATATATGCTTTGGCTTTTTTTAAGAGAGAGAAAAAGAAAGAAGGAAAAATTAGCTACATAAATAAAATCAGGAATAATAAAGGGAATCAATCAGTAAGAAAAATGTACAGCAATATACAACATTAAATTTTAAAGAAGAATCGGGGTAATATTACATATGAAATGTGATTAAATGTTAGTATAGTATTATATTGGCACTGCATATTATTATCAAGGAATGTTTAATTTAGTCCCTTTTTACAAAAATTACAGACAGTTGTGCAAAAGCGGGAGGGAGGTTGGTGACCCCTGTTCCAGGCCATTTTCCCCCCCTGTTGAATCTACATATATTGTAGATTTGTGATTAAGATTTCTGGTCTTGAATTAATTCCATTTGGTATCAGAAGTGCATTCATATTTTTTTTTGGCAAGCTCTATTTTGCAGGTACTAATAAGTGAGAAGATATTGTCACTCAGTTGAGAGCTGTGGCTCAGCTTCTGCTTCTCCCCTTTTCTATTTCAGTCCTACTTCCAACTCTTGCAGTAGTTACAGGGAAGAAAAAACAGACTGACAGTTTAAACAAGAACCCTCTTGTGCAAAGCATATTAAAACAGAATGGTGGAAGAGGTGATATAATATACAAGTAAACATAGCAAATTGGCAAAAATAAGTTGCTTGTCATATCCCATATATGTTTTCCTTGTTGGAGGCACCATCTTGCTTGCTCTTCCCCCTCCTCCTTTGCATCCTATGGTACCTGTAATATTCCTTTGTTTTCAACAAGCTTCCGCTGTCAGAGAAATCCCCATGCACCATCAAGTTTGCTGAGCATAAGGACCAGCTCTGCAAATTGTATTCAAGGTCACATCATGGGATTTTCTTATGTCTACTTGATTACAATGTTGAAATGCAGGAACAATAGAACTTGACTGTTCAAACTTATCATCATATTTACAGGCAGGCATGTGTAAGTTTGGATCATTTGAAGTAGTGATGTTAAAAGCAACCTGAAATGAAGGTGGACAGCCAGCTTCATCTGTGATTTGTGCCCGGTCTATGCTGAATGTCAGAATCACTCCAAAGGAATATTTAAGCAGAATCATCAAGTAAAAGAATGCAAGTAAAAATATTCACATAAAAAGCATGCACAGAAGGGGAGTGTGTCTTTTATTCCAAACTATGACATTCTTATCCTCTGTGGAAAAGCAGCTAGTATATTAGACACTTCGTGTTGCTTCTAATATCTTTGAGCTAGAAATATCGTAGGACACCACAGCATGCCACCTTCTCCTTTAGAGTAAAGGTCTTTCAGTCCTAACCATCTAGAAAATGTCTGCATATTTCCTGACTTTTGGGGGGGAGATCTACCTTACTACAAAGTGATGAATATGCTAAGACAAATAATTTATTCAGGCATGCTTTGTGTGTGATGCTTTTTTCTATGCTGAGATTTTCTAAATAGAGAAAATAGTTTTCAAAGTAGGCAGATGTTAGTGCATTTCTTCAATATATATCTTCTGTGTGTTTTGAACTACATTTAACAGAAAATGTAAGAATTGAGGAAGATATAATCAAACCTACTGAAGGATACCAGATTGGAAAAGCAGAAACGGTATGTGAAGAAGGCAAATTCAATGCAGATAGTCCTCATCTGGGGCACGATAGCTCAGCAGTTAAAGACACTGAACTTGTCACTGGAGAGTTGACAGCCCGGGTTCAAGATTCAAGCTCCATGCAACAGAGTGAGCTCCTGTTACTTTCCCCAGCTTCCTGGCCACCTAGCCCACCTGGAAAGCACACAAATGCAAGTAGATTAATAAGTATCACTTCCATGGGCGGGTAACAGAGTTCCACCACATGACCACAGAAATTGTCTTCAGAAAATGCTGGCTCCCTTGGCCAAGAAACAGAGATGAGCATTGTGCCCAAGAGTCGGACATAAGTGCAGGGAAACTTTACCTTCACCTTAGCAATCATTCAAAGTTATGACGGGACCCTCAAAAGCTATGTTTGACCCAGTTATGGAATTCCAATAATTGTGCATATACACCCATGATCACATGACCACATTTCAGACGCTTGACAACCAATTCATTTTAACAGCTGATTTCAGTATTCCGCAATCATGACCATGATTTACCCGTTTTGGGTGGGTTTCTGGAAAAAAATGCCTATTTGAATACACTACATTCCTTTTTATAATTGCTTTCATCATGCACAATTGGACAGAGTTGGCATGTTCTGCATCCTATCAATTAAGTAATGTCATCTGATGGGACCCAGAATTGGACCTGTTTCTCAGTACCTGTCTTCTCTAAAAAGTCTTGAAAACTGACTTTCCCCCAAGGCCTTGGTTTGGTGGTAAGCCTTTTACATACTTTTACATGTTCAGTCTGAATCGTTTCCCATGTTTTCCTATTTATTAGTGAGGGGTGTTTTTTGCCATTTTTAATTGAAGAGTACTGTTAGATTGTTCTTTTTTGCTTTGCTTTTGTTCTGCTCCTTGATGAAAGAAAGAATTAAATGATATTTCTTTCTTTACAATTGCAAAATCTTTATTTTCTCATAAACAGAAATATTCTCAAAGGAATAGAATCACCATCTGCACTCCAGACATACAGTCTATGGAGGGATGTTGTTTCCCTGAAGCAAAAATCAAGGATTAGCCTCGGTGGCACAGTGGTTAGAATGCAGTACGGCAAGCTACTTCTGCTGCCTGCTGGCTGCCTGCAATTTGGCATTTTGAATCCCACCAGGCTCAAGGTTGACTCAGCCTTCCATCCTTCTGAGGTGGGTAAAATAAGGATCCAAAATTGTTGGGGGCAATATACCAACTCTGTAAATCGCTTAGAGAGGGCTGGAAAGCACAATGAAGTGGTATATAAGTTTAAGTGATATTGGCTATTGCTATGTGGGTGAGAACCTAACCAAAATAATTCTGCCCACAGATTACAACCCTTTTTCTCCTCCTTCACATTGGGATGAATGATACAACAAAGTACCCAAGTACAATATTGAGAGATTATAAGCAACTGGGCAATAAACTTAAGGATCTAGGAGCACAAGTAGCATTCTCATCAGTACTCCCAGCAAACGGTCAACATCCATTAAGATGAAAAAGGAATCTTAGAAATAAACCATTGGCTAAAGGGTTGGTGTTGCCAAGAAAACTTTGGTTTCCTGGATCACGACAGCATTCCCTAAAAGGACTCTTGGAGAGGGATGGACTATATGTTAGATATGGGATAGATTGGAGAGGCAGGACAATGGTAGAAAGAAAAGGATTTCTTTATTTAGCTCTGAACAAAAGACTGCCGCCCAGTGTGCCTGCTGTTCTTTTTACAGGCTGCTGTCCACAATTTCAGCCACTGGCAACTGTTCATTTTCCCACCTCGAAAATGAACCAACAGGGGAAATCTGACATCACTGACTTTTCCCCATTGAATATCTAACACCTTTCCCCTCCTGGAAGAAGCATTCATCCGATCAGCTCTCACTCACAGACATAATCACATAAGTAGGAGGGACTCCTGTATGTGTGACTGGACCTTTGCAGTTCAACCCCCCCCCCAGTAGTGGCAACCTGACTAGATGGGTCTGTTGTCACTCCAGAGCCAGCTTCAGGGTTTTCAGGGACGGGCCTGGCTCTGACAGAACAGTGGGCTCTGAGTTTCTTTGCTGGATTTCCCCCCCTTCAGCTAACTTATCCTGCGGTGTACTCGAGTTTGAGTCCCGCCCTAGAGTGGGGAGGCTTGTGTTTTCAATATTTGTAGTTGTTAGGGTTGGTCTTACCTCTCTATGTTGTGTTTCTGTTTCTGAGGTTTTCTGGTCGTTCAGATTCCGTTCCAATCATCCCTGGAGTTGGTCTATGTGTCTGCTCCATATTTTCTCATCTTCTAGATCTATAAGATTGGGGGCCTGTGACTTGCACTACTCGTGCAGGGACCCATGGGGTCCCCCTGCATAGTTGTGAGCATAGACTGATTGACCTATGTTCAAATATCTGCATTTACTTGTTGAATCTGCGGGTGTGCTTGGATTGTAGTGTGGGTGTAATCTATCTAGCTCTGATCTTAACTTCTGCCCCATTAAAAGTTCTGCTGGATTTCTGTGTGTGGCGGCCGAAGGTGTGATATGTTGTATCATTAAGAATTTGTCTATTTTCATTTGCCAATCCCCTGGTCCCATTTTTGCTAAGGCTTCCTTTGTGGGGCTTATGGCTCTCTCTGCCTGCCCATTATTCTGGGCATATCCAGGTGCTGATAATGCATGGCAGATTCCCTATTCAGCTAGGAAACACTCAAAATTGTTTGCTGTGAATCGGGGCCCATTATCCGATACCACAGCATCTGATAACCCATGTGTGGCAAACAATTTCCTCAATACCTTAATCACAGCACCTGCTGTGATGGTTTTCATGATTGTTACTTCCACCCACTTTGAAGATGCATCAACAGTTATTAGAAATGTTTGCCCCTGCATTGTTATTAGAAAAGTTTGCCCTGCCAGGTCTATATGTATTCTAGACCAAGGTGATTTTGGTGATTCCCATTCTAGGGTTGGTGCTGAAGGGGGTGTTTCCTGACAAGGCATACAACCCACAACCTATTTTTCAATTTCCTTATCCATTCCTGGCCACCAAGTATAACTTCTGGCTAATGCTTTCATTCTTACTATTCCTGGGTGGCCCTCATGCAACATTCTTAAGACTTATTCTCTCAGCGTCTCAGGTATCACAACTCTATCCCCCCACAATAAACACCCTTTAATGACAGACAATTCATTTTGCCAAATTTTAAACGGTTTAAAGTCACCTTCCAGCGCTTCTTCTGGCCATCCTCTCAACACCCAGTTTAAAATACGTGCCAGAGATTTGTCTTTGGCTGAGTGCTTGGCTATCTCTGATGCTGTGATATGGCCCGTGGCGATGTCTTCAATGAGGAGTATGGGTGTGGCTGGAGCTGGGTCTTCAATAAGTTCTGCAAGGGGGCAACAGTTGAGTGCATCTGCATGAGTTATGGTCTTGCCCGGTTGATGTATAAGGAGATAGTTATATGCAGCTAAGAAAACAGTCCATCTTGTCATTCTAAGGAACAATATGTTTGGTGTTGGTTTGTTTCCTGCTAAGATACTTAGGAGTGGTTTGTGGTCTGTGACTAGTTCAGATTGTCTCCCATATTCATGAAAATGCTTAATGCCTGCTACTGCAGCCAGTGCTTCCTTATCTAGCTTGCTGTAATTCCGTTCAGGTCTGGACAGTTTTTGAGTAGAAAGCAATGGGTGCTTCTCTGCCATTCGGGAATTTATGGCTGAGAATGGCCCCTATCCCAAAAGGAGATGCATCACATGTTAGTGAAAGAGGTAATGTTTCATTATATTGTACTAGAACACTGTTAGAAGTTAGGAGTCCTTTTATGGATTCAAATGCAGTTGCTTCTCTGTGCCACTAAATCCATTCTGCATTTTTCTCAAGAAGTCTGTGAAGTGGTTCAGCAACTGTCGCTTTCTGTAGTAGAAAAATACTGTAAAAGTTTAAAAGTCCCAGGAAAGCTTGGAATTCTGTTTTGTTTGTTTGTTTGTTGTAGGAGCTTCATTAATTGCTTCCTTAATTGCTCAGTGGGGTGTATATCTGTCTCATCAATTAGATATCCCTGTCAGCCTCAAGATATCTTCCACTGTTGCTTTTCTGCTATTACTTCTTTCGGCTGTCATGACAACGGTGGGAGGGGGGACTTTGGAGGGGAAGAAGGCTGGAGGTACGAACTTTTATCAAAATGTGTCAAGGCCATTTGAAAAGAAACCTCATCACCACCTGGAGATGACCACATGAGCTTATTCAGAAGTTTTAATTGGAAGAATCATTTGAACTTTGGGGGGTGGGAGCAATTCTATTTCTTTGTATGTGTGTTCTACCTGCCAATTTCTCAGTTTCGGAATTGATTTGTAGCTTCCACTTTATTTTCCAGTAAAAGGATAACTTTGCTCTACACCATGGAGTCTGAGTATTTCTTTCTTGGGATCTAAAGGGAGCACAGACTGACATTCCCAGAAATTCAACACTTGGTACTGCTATGTGACATTTCATTTCTTATGCAAATAAAATGATGCATTCTTTAAATATCTGTATAATTCATCAATTTATATTTTTAAAATTCTATTTTAAGCTAGCTTTTCTAATATAAGCAGATTTAGGTATAGAATAAACATTTTTTTCCAAATAATTCTTTTTATATATAAAAAAGTTTTTATTTTAAAGACAAACATGTACAAAGAAAACATAAAATCATAAAACCATCTTCCATTTTCTATACATACAGTGTGTCAGTTCGTTACAAATCTTTTGTGCTAATCTTTCATTGTCGTTACAGTTTATAGAAATTTTCACATTGTCAAACAAACATATATTTATCAGTTATTAATCATCCATGACTATTTATTCCATCATTTTATACAAGATATTCCAGATTTTATCTTGAAATTTATATTGTACTTTCATCCAATGTTTATATATGTCTATATTATATTATGTATCAATCTATTGAACTTCCATTACAAAATTATCTAATCTATTACATTACCATGTCTTTTTGTCCAACCATTGATAAAACAAATCCCATATCATATAAAATTGCTTGTCTTCTTGTTCTCTAATTTCAAATGTCAATTTTTTTCATTTCAACACAATCCATAATTTTCTTAATAACTTCATCCTGCATAGGTATTTTTTCATTTTTCCAATTCTTAGCAAATACAATTCTAGCCTCTGTCAAAACATTTACAATCAAATATTTCAGTTCTTTATTGTATATTTCCGGTATAATTCCCAATAAAAAGATCTCTGGTTTAAAGTCTATGTGTTGTTTTATCATTTTTTCCAACCATGTGTGGATTTTAATCCAATATCTTTTTGCATCCAAGCATGTCTACCATGTATGGTAATATGAACCAGGTATCTGATGACATTTCCAACATTTATCCAATTTGTTCTTAAACATTCTTGCAATTCTCATTGGGGGTAGGTGCCACCTATAAAACATCTTATACAAATTTTCTTTATATGCAGTTGACATTGTCATTTTATAATTTTGAGACTACAATTTTTGCCATTTCTCTATATATATCCCAAATTTTTCCTCCAAGCAATCATTGTTTCTTTGACTTGTTCTTCCTCCAACTTAAATTCTAATACATGTCCATAAAGTATTTTAATTACCTTTTCATCAGTACCCATGAGAATTTTATCTAAATCAGTCAACTTATCAAAATATTTTCTGTTTTAAAATCTTTATCAAATCTAGATTGTATTTGCAAATATGAAAACCAATTCATTTTTACACCTTGTTCTTCCAATGCTTGCATAGATTTAAATTCACCCTATTTATTTAATATCTCACCATATCAAACTGTTTGTTCCTTTTAGAATAGAATAGAATGCTTTATTGGCCAAGTGTGATTGGACACACAAGAAATTTGTCTTGGTGTAAATACTCTCAGTGTACATAAAGAAAAGATACATTCGTTAAGAATCAAGAATCATAATGTACAACACTTCATGATAGTCATAGGGTACAATCAACATTCAAATCATACTAGAAAATAATCAATATAAATCGTAAGGATACAAGCAACAAAGTTACAGTCCTACAATCACAAGTGGGGAAGGATAGGTGATAAGGAGTGATGAGAAGATTAACAGTAATAGTAGTGCAGACTTTATAATAGTTGAACAGTGTTGAGGAAATTATTTGTTTAGCAGAGTGATAGTTTTCAGGAAAAAACTGTTCTTGTGTCTAGTTGTTCTGGTGTGCAGTGCTCTATAGTTTTGAGGGAAAAAGTTGGAACAGTTTATGTCCGGGATGTGAGGGGTCTGTAAATATTTTCACAGCCCTCTTTTTGACTCATGCAGTATACAGATCCTCAATTGAAGGCAGGTTGGTAGTAATTGTTTTCTCTGCAGTCCTAATTATCCTCTGAAGTCTGTATCTGTCCTGTTGGGTTGCAGAACTAAACCAGACAGTTATAGAGATGCAGATGATAGACTCAATAATTCCTCTGTAGAACTGGATCAGTAACTCCTTGAGCAGTTTGAGCTTTCTGAGTTGGTGCAGAAAAAACATTCTTTGTTGTGCTTTTTTGATGATGTTTTTGATGTTAGGTGTCCATTTTAGATCATGTGATATAGTAGAACCTAGAAATTTGAAGGTCTCTACTGTTGATACTGTGTGTCTAGTATTGTAAGAGGTGGTAGTATGGGAGGGTTTCTTCTAAAGTCTACCACCATTTCTAAGGTTTTGAGTGTGTTCAGTTCCAGATTGTTCTGGTTACACCACGAGGCAAGTTGTATAACCTCCTGTCTGTATGCAGATTCATCGTTGTCTTGAATGAGACCAATCACTGTTGTGTCGTCAGCAAACTTAAATATTTTAACAGATGGATCATTTTTATATATTATTGGATCAGAAAAAGCTTCAATAGTAGATATCCATTCTGAATAAAGTCAATACTGTTGACTTTAAGAAAAAATATACCATTTGGGTAAATTATCAATGTTTAACACTCATGAGACACACAAAATTGTCTTGTTTGTATTGAGTTAACATAATCGGCTATATTAATTGTTTTCTCTTCTTTTTTTCTGCCAAAATATTGCTAATTATGATCCATTTATTGCCTTTGTACAAAGCAAAGAATTTTAATTACCTTTGAAAATGTAATTAATAACAATTGAAATGCAATTATATTACAATAAAGAAGTTGAGTTCCTTTTGGAAAGTGAACAAATCATCTTAATGAATTAAAGGCTTGACTGAAAATGGAAGTTAAGATTGGAATAAAAGCCCTAGCTATAAATTATTTTTACTAAGAATTTTTATTATAATAGTAAAACTAAATATAAATTAAACATAAAGAAAAATAAAAAAGAATAGAAAGAAGTAAAAATTACAAAAAAAGAAAAAGAATACAATAAAAGAAAAAAGAAATATGTAAAAAATTTCAAACCTTCTTCAGAAGTATAAATAAATTTAATAACTCTTCACCCTCTCCAAAGTTGCAAATGTTTACTACTTCATCCCATATCCTTGACTTATCTATAAACAAATCCTTAAAACATCTTTTCAGTCTCGGTGTAAGCAGAAAGTCCTTAAAGTGTTGCCAGCACAACAACTTGTCTTGTTTTAACCTTGATAAAATAAACTAACTTTATATTCCCTTTCTTTTTCTGTAGAACCATCTGATAATCCAGACAAAGTATTTCAAGCTTTGCTTTATTTCAGGCTTTGCTTTTTGCTGGCAAGCTTGGAAATGCTTGGCATCTATTTGTAATATGGCTCCTCCTTAGATTCAACTGCTGTGTTTCTTTGCAATGAGAAATATATTGCTATGTATTATCTTTCTTTTTGTTTCTTCCTCTTTTACCACTTCAGGTGTCAAGGGATATAGAAAGTTATAGCTCTTGCTCTTCTGGAAGCCTCAACCATTGTTAATTGATGCTTTGTAGTATATCTTTGATATTGTCTTTCTCTCTTTTCTTCTAGGTCTGCTTACTGTGTGTTTTAGCTTTTTCCCTCTTTTTGTGTATCCCTTATATGGTATGGAATTTCAAGACATGCTTTCTCTTTGACTTTTGGAAACAGTGTATTAATTTTTGCCCTGCTACTTCAGTAACTTATTTGGAGATATATAATACCACAGACTCCAACTTGTTTAACGTCATTCTTCCTCAGGGAAATCCTATGAACTGTTCTATGCAAGGACATCTATAAGTTCTAATCCTTCTCTTTTTAAAAAAAATTTTTTTTATTAGTTTATAATATAGCATACAAAGAAAATACAAAAGTAGGGAAGTTAGGGAAGGGAAAAGGAAAGAGAAAAATGAGGAAAAGCAAGGGGAAAAAAAGAAAAAAGGCATTGACTTCTGATTCCTTTTGGTGCAGTAGGCATTAACATCAAACCTCAACTTTTGGAGGGAGGGGGGAGCTGGCATCACAGTGGTATGATGCGCGATCTTGATCCTCCAAGATCTCCATTGATATCTCCATTGCTGGACGGTCCCACCGGACCTAAACTGTCCTGTAGAGATGGTGTTTGATAAGGGCACATCTTGCTGATCCCAGGGACACCAGGAAAAGCCCTTTTTGCTGGCAGCGGAGAGGCAGCCATTCAAGCTGCTGAATCTGGGACAGCTCTGGAACAGAAGAGATCGGAAGAAAGTGTGTCAGTTTGGTGAGATGAACTTTTACTTATTGTTTTTTGGAGAGAACACCCTGAAAGACTTAAAGTGGAATTAAAAGTAAAGAGAAAAGAGCTTAAGTGGCGAGATTAAACTAATTAAATTGAAAGTTTTTTCCCCCCCCCTTTTTATTGGAACTTGGAATTTGGCAAAGCTTCTTAATTTTAAACTGGACTGGTCTTTTTTAAACTTTCTATTTTTATTTTTTTAACAATTCTTTTGAAAGTCTGTTTTGATTAAGACTCTTCTTTCTGATTTGAGATTTATTTCTTTTTCCTTTAAAAAAAGGAAATAAAAGGTCTTACTTTTTTTTTCTTCTGGTCCTGGCTTTGGATACACGAGGGGAAAGTGAAAATGAAGAAAAATAAGTAGCACTGGCATCTTGCTTGGATGTACTGTTTTCTTTTTTCTTTTACTTGTTTATGTATTCGTGTAATGCTCAAGGACTCTGCGCTTTGCACTGAAAAAGATAGTGGGATGAGCATGGCAGATTGTTTATACAGGTGCTCATCTGTGAAACTATAGATAGCTGGAGTCTGGAGTTGAAGTTGAAAAAAAGAAGATTGAAGTGACCTTGAAAATACTGGAACTAGAAAGTCTGAGTTGATTTAACAAAGAGCCTTGGATATTTAGTGGCAGTGGCTTGCTTTCTATTAGAATTGTTTGTTATTTCTTATCTTCTTTTCTACTTCCCCTCTAGTTGGATTTTTAAATTTGGATTTTAACCTTTTAACCCAGGAACTAGAATATAAATTTTTCTTTGTTTTTTTTTATTAAGAAAAATACATAGACTATTATTTTTTCCCTTCCCTCTACCCTCTTTTTCTTAAAAAAAAGTTTTTTATCCTTTTTTCCATATCTTCTCATGGTTTTTTTTTTTTGCATATTACTGCAACTAATTGGATTAAGGTATACAAGTGCCTGAAGATTTTTTTCCTTTTTTATTTTTTGGAGTGGCAGCTGTCTGCCTTTGCTCTCTTTTTTTTCCATCTCCTTTTTTCTTTCTCTTTCTTTTTTCTTTTTTTACAGATATGAGCAGAAAGATAACAGCCCCAGCTTCCTCAATACCAATAGCTTCCTCTTCACCATCTGGAGGACAATGATCAATACAGACAATGCTACAACAGGAGAAAGAGAAGGAAGTGACATTGCAGATGATTATGCAAGGAATCCAGAAAATTGAAAAGAGAATAGAGAATATTGAGAAAAGAACTGAAAAGACAGATGAGAAAGTAGAGAATATTCAATCGATGATGATGAAATATGAGGACAGATTTAAGAAAATTGGAGAAGATACACAAAGGGACAAGAAAATTGGAGATATTGATACTCGATTGAGCGATGTCGAGAAGGGCAGATGTGAATCATTAGGATGGGAAATTGATAGATCAGAATTCTACTTAAGATTTCAAAATGTAGAATAAAGAAAAGGTGAAAATCTTGTTGAAATAATGACAGAAATACTGGCAGAAGTGTTAGAGATAACTAAAGAGAAGATGATTGATGGGATGGATGAAATGTTCCATGTCTATACAAGATACACAATGAGAAACAGACTACCAAGAGAAGTTCATATCAGATTCACTAAAAAGATTATTAAGATACAGATACTGCAGGTGGCAAGAGACAAAACCTTAAAGTACAAAGATAAAGAAATTGTGGTGCTGAAACAGGTACCAAGAAGAGTAAGAGAGATGAGAAGAGAATATTTATTTTTGACCGAAGAGTTACTTAAAAGAGGAGTAAATTACAGATGGCTGATGCCAGAAGGCCTCTTGCTCACCTGGCAGGAACAAAGACACAGAATTGACACAGTCAAAAAAAAATGAGCTATTTTATTTAGAATATCTTAGAGGAAAGGAGGAAGACACAAGAAGAGTTGTTAAGTGAATTTCAAGAAGAGTGTATAGCAGTAATTGAAAAAGAGAAAGAAGAAGGTGCAGTAGGTGGTGTACTCAAAGAGCAATGGGAATTAAGACCTACTAGAGCAATAAAACCCCCTCACAAAGCCTAAAATGGATGAAAGAAAACTGATTACGATTAACATAAATGGACTTAATTTGACTACTAAAAGAAGGAAAGTTATAAATTAGAGAAATTAAAATTTGATATAATTTGCTTACAAGAAGTACATATTAAACAACATGAATATATACTTAAACAAAATAAATAGGGAAATTATTTACATTGCTGGCACAATCTTTAAAAAGAGGCATGGTTATATATGTTAAAGACACAATTTTGGCAGAATTAATTTATACAGATAATGATGGAAGGATTTTGAAGATGGAAATAATGGACAATGATGTTAAAACACTTTTAATTGCAATTTATGCTCCGAATGATAATCAAGAAGAATTTTACAGGAAATTACATATGAAAATAATTGAATTGAACTATGTTAATATTTGTATGATGGGAGATCTTAATGGAATAGCTAATGATTGGTTGGATAACAAAACACAGAAACCAATAAAGGAAGCTAAAAAAATATTACCCAAACCCTTCTTTCAAATAACAGAAGAATTCAACTTAAAAGATGCTTAGAGAGAGAGAAATGTGGAGAGTAACCAATACACTTTTTACTCAAACAGACATGCTTCATGGTTTAAAATAGACATGATATGGATGTCAACAGAATTACTGGCAAACATATGAGAGATTGAAATAGAAACAAGCACTTGGGCAGACCATAATCCAGTGACAGTTACTTGGAAAGGATATAAGAGGAGATCCAGATGGGTTTTAAATAATATGATATTAAAAGAAAAAGACTTTAAACAGAAAATAGAGAAAGAATTGGTTTTCTTTTTAAAAGAAAATAGAAAAGAGGATACATATTTACAGAATCTCTGGGACATGATGAAGGCCTACACAGGAGGCTTGATAATAGACTATACAAGAAAAAGAAACAGAAAACAGAAAAAGACTTTCAAAACATTGGAAAATGACTATAAAAGACTGGAAAAAGAATTACAGAAGTCCCTGCAAAAAGGACATTAAAATTAAAATGGATATAACTAAATATAAAATGGGACTAATGGAAAAAAGAAAAAATTAAAAATGCTAAATGCTAAATGCTAAACAGAATTACTTTGAAGATGCAAACAAACCAGATGGTTTGGTTAGCCTATAAATTGAGAAAGGAAAGAGAATCAAGAAGGTTAAGTCAACTTATAAATGAAGGACATGTTTGCTATGGAAATGAGGAGAAGAAAAAAATTATACAAGAGTACTATGGA
The DNA here is from genome assembly GCA_033807585.1 of Hydrophis major. Lineage (NCBI taxonomy): Eukaryota > Metazoa > Chordata > Lepidosauria > Squamata > Elapidae > Hydrophis > Hydrophis major. The sequence goes on from CM066331.1 coordinate 127,125,641, forward strand.
AAATTGTATTATCAAGAGAATATTCAAGAAGAAAAAGTTAAGCAATATTTACAGGAAGCGAATTTATCCCAGATATCCAAAGATATTGAAACAATGCTAGAAGGGAACATAACAATGATGGAATTAATAGAAGCTTTAAAAAAAAACAAAATGTTGGAAAAGCACCAGGTTCAGATGGATTGCCAGCGGAATTTTATAAGACTTTTCAGGAAATATTGAATCTTCACCTATTAAAAGTCATGGACGAAGTTATGTCAAAGAAGAGAATACCCAAAACATGATCAGAAGCATATATTATACTTTTACCAAAGGAGGATACAGACCTGCAGCAAGTTAAAAATTATAGATCTATATCCCTACTAAATTCAGATTACAAAATCTTTGCTTCAATCTTGGCAGAAAGACTGAAAAGATATTTAAATAACTTTATTCATGCTGATCAAAATAGATTTCTGCCAAAGAGACAAATCAAATACAATGTGAGAGTAATTTTGGACACTTTGGAATACTATCAGGCACATCCTGAAAAGTAAATGGCCTTGATGTTTTTAGATGCACAAAAGCCTTTGACAATGTGAGTTGGCAATTCATCTTACTGCAATTGATACAAATGGGCTTTGGTAAAAAAAAGTATCCAAGCCATTGAAACGATATATCATAAACAAATTGCAAAGGTTATGGTAAATGGAGAATCAACAGAATTCATAGATATAAGAAAAGGGACAAGACAAGGTTGTCCTCTGTCACCTCTGTTGTTTGTGTTAACATTGGAAGTGTTGAATAGGAATATTAGAGATGAAAAAGAAATAAAAGGAATGAAAATTAAAAAGGAAGAGTATAAATTGCAAGCCTTTGCAGATGACCTGGTATTTATATTAGAGGACCCATTGGAAACAGCACCTAAATTAATAGAAAAGATAGAAGAATATGGAAAAGTAGCAGGTTTGAAAATAAAAATAAAACAAAGATATTAAAAAAGAATATGTTAGCAAGATGAAAGAAAGAGTTGGAAGAAGTTTTAGAAATACAGGTCACAAATAAGGTTAAGTATTTAGGGATATATATTACATTACACCAAGATGTAGCACACTGAAGGAGAATAACTATCTTAAACTCAAACAGCGACAGATTTGGCAAAATGGGAAAACTTACAACTATCATTGATTGGGAGAATATCTACAATTAAGATGAATGTATTCCCTAGAATTTTATATCTATTCCAGACAATTCCAATTCAACCAGGGAAAGAGATTTTGAAGACCTAAATAGAATTGTGTTGAAATATATTTGGCAAGGCAAGAAAGCGAGAATAAAACTTAAACTGTTACAAGTTGCAAGAACAAGAGGAGGGTTTGCCTTGCCTAACTAGGAATTATATTATCAAGCGACAAATTTGATGTGGGTAAAGGAATGGATAACATTAAGGAATAGTAGATTATTGACTTTAGAAGGGATGACTTGCTGCTGGGATGGCATGCTTTCCTCTGGTATACGGGAACTAAAACAAAGGAGTATTTTAGAAGACATTACATTAGAGAGGCACTGTTTTTGAACTGTGAGAAGATAAAAAGACAATATTACTTAAAAATTCCATTATGGATATCTACTATTGAAGCTTTTTCTTATCCAATAATATATAAAAAGGAACAAACAGTTCGAAATGGTGAGATATTGAATGAATAGGGTGAACTTAAATCTATGCAAGCATTGGAAGAACAAAGTATAAAAATGAATTGGTTTTCATATTTGCAAATACAATCTAGATTTGATAAATATTTTAAAACAGAAGGTATTTATGATAAGTCATACAATAGCATAGTGGTTATAATAATTACATAGGTAAAGAGTGTTGCTAGTTTGAATCCAGACAAATACCCTTTTTAAAATACTGATATTTTTCCCTAAGCTGCCTAATTTTTGTTGGTTTTCATAAGATGAATGGCATAAGCTATGTCATCACACCTTCCATCTCTAGAATTACCTCAAATGAATGGAGAAGTGAGGAACTGGTGGATCACTGAACTTTAAAACACACACAGACAAAGGCTAAAAACTTCATTGGAAAAGATAATATCTGGCTAATAAAATGTGTGTGTGACAACCCATATTGGTTCCTCTTAATTATAGCATGTCTATTGAAGGTCTCAAAAACATGCTGCTTGATAACCTTTCAAAGACCTTGCCATTTATACACAAGTTCACCTACAAATACAATGGCTTAGTCTGATGGTTACTCAGAATTCAGTCTTTTCAACTCTTCCCTGTGCAATGTGTTACTTCTTGAAATAAAGGAATATACTCCCCTTTTGACATTTATAAAGCTCTTTTAAGATTTTTTAAAAAGTCTTTTAATTGTTTATGTTTCGTACTCAATTTTTAGAAGTGATTATGATTAATTCTGGTTTTATGTTTTTACTATAAATTGTGATAAGACTTCAGTAATGATGTCAAATGTTCCATGATAATTTAAAAATGCTTGAATCCTGAGAAGGAATCATGAATTTGTGTGAAGCACATCTGCTTATCTTTCTGTTAGAGGCTATAAGACAACAGCATTTTACAGAAGTAATCCATGTTGCCACATCCAGAGAATTCTTCTAACCTCTACCCTCCACTGCTATCTTTATCAGATAAACATAATATAAAATAATATAATTTTTTTAAAAAGGAGCAGTCAACACTGCCAAAATATTTAATGCCTTATTGATTCTGCCTAAATAATGAAATACATGCCATGTCATTTAAGTTAAAATAATAAAAGGTAATACTCCATATCACAGAATAAAAATCATTCTTCTCTTGAATGAAAAATCAGAGTACTGGACAGCATATCACTGATTCTTATGTTCATATGAATTCAAATTAGGTCCAGAGATGCCTATTGAATCCTCTTACTTTCTTCTATACTTACTGGTTAAGAGAATAAAACCCACAATGTAATAGATGTGAGTTAATTGAAATGAGTATGAATGGTATGTTCTTGCAGTATCACAAGATTCTGCAACTAATTTAAAATTCAACAGAATAATATGAAGTCTTTTAGTACTTAATTAAACTTTTGTAATGCCTTTTTACCAAGATGAATAAAGTATATAAATTGCATGAGGTGACACCAATGCACACAAAAAAGAGAAATGCAAAAAATATATATAAAATCAGAACAGTGAGTACATTAAACTGATTCCTTAATAATTGAAACCAATTTAATCATTTGAGATTATTTTATTCTAGCTGACGCAATACTGTAGCAGTATTATTCTAATTATAACCTATTTCATTTTACTCTGACTTTCTAGTTAATTATTACAGTCAATTTGTAAAATGACATGGTTCCACATTTGCATAGGTCACTATTAAATAAATGAATAGCTGAAATTACTGTAGCATTGAAGTGTCAACTTTGGTAGAAGTCAAGAGGACTTCAAATGTTCTTCTAACACCCCTTAATGTGTTAATGACCACTATTAAATTGCAATTAAAAGGCCAAGGGGAAAATGCACGAAATAGTTAATAGAAAAATAGCAGTGATACAATTAAAATGCTTAAGGTTTTTTTTTTTTTGACTGGTACAAAATAAAGTGATATGCCAAAAGATGTAAGACAGGGTATGAATCTATGGTTAATACATGACAGAGTTGACAGTTTAATGATAACAAATCATAGGCTGCCTTTTGGGAGAGCGTTCCCTGTCAGTTTAACATTAACATCACCAATAAGCAAGAAAATGTGATGATCTTACCTTGTATTTAAATTATTACTTATTATGGCATTAAATAATAGCTTTAAATAGCTAGTGTCCAGAACAGTGATATAATATATGCTTGTGTATGTGATCAGGAGAAAGATCATTTCATAAAAAGTTTGTCAGTCTAAGTAAAAAAAAAAAAAACAGTTTCGAGGCATTCCAGGCAGTCTTGTTGAACTAGATTGACTAATCTGAGGCCATTTGCTGGCTTTTCTGTATTTTTGGTTCAGAAACAGCTGCATCTAAAGGTACATTGCTTCTTGAAACATTTGACTCATTTTGGCCCATTAAGATGGATGGATTCTCTCATGATAGAAATAGAAATAAATGTTGCCTTCAGGCCAATCCATACATGATAACTTCTCATTCATTGCTTTTTAAAACAGTACAGTAATCATTGTTCTTTATTTGTTGTCTAACTTGTGATGACACATCAATATTTTAACTACTTAAACTAGAAAGCTCTCATGCAGAAAAACACCATGAATTGATCATGTGTGCAGTATGAAATACAGACATGTGAAAATTACTGTTATGTACTAGAATGTTTTCAGGATATAATTAGTGATGAAGATGCATAGCTTTCTTGGTCAATTCTTAATCAATGGGGTTTTCTATAGTGGCTAGGTAACCCCAGCCACAGAATTATCAGAGAAGCCATAGAGATTGAAAAAAGACCTGAAAGCATGAATAGAAGAGATGATTCCACCAGACTGTCAATCATTTGGAAGCCTGCACTCACAAAGAAAAAAATCTCCACACTACAAGCCAGGCAAACACCTGGGCACAAACAGATCCCCCCCCTGATGCCTCCAGCTCAAACACACCCCAACCAGGCACCCAGATGAAACCCAGCTTTCGAACTAATGATAGCCATCCATTTACTCAGAGCCAAGCTGCACTAAAAGCCTCCAATACAGTAACACAATGTTGCCAGCCAATCAAGACACAAAAAAAGCCACAAAACAGACAGAAGATATCAGAAACACCAATCAAGCAGAACACAGCAAACTCCAAGACCAATAAACACAGACCAAGACTCCCAACCAATCAGGATGAAGAAGAAACCATTCTGGCACAGCAGTAGGCTGCCCCAAATTTAAAACTGAAATGGCTGTGAAAGTTTGACTCATAGACGAACACAATACAGAAGCCTGATGATGGCAGATGAGATTCTGCCGAAACGTTGCTACAACTTTAAAAGCACAACTATAATGACGTGGGAAAATACCCGAGCAAAGCATATAAGTACCCACGAAAATTTAAGAATATATATACAATATAAATAGTCTGTAAGGGGCGGGCATAAGTGCACCATCGTGCCTCCTGTCTCTGTCCTATTGTTCCCATTTAATCGTACCTATTTTCTGTATTCTTACTCATGTTTATACATATACCTATTATTTTGTAAGTGATTGACAAATCAAATAAATAAATAAATAAATAAAATAAATAAATTTCTCTTAATGATAGAGTTAGTTAAAATGATGGACTAGGTGGTATTAGGTGGTAGAATCACTGACTGGATCTGTTCTGTTTAAATATCCAAGTGATTGGGGATATTTTAGATTAAAGCACAGTTGAGGCTTTGCGGAGAGGAAGAATTGCTAGGACAGAACATGCAAAATGGGAAAGAAGGCTATAAAAGTTTTAATGTATTTGGAAGTAAATGAAGTAATGCTAATTACTGATTAAAGAGACTTTGCCCTTAAATAATAACATTAAATGCAAAGTCTAAACTTGCCCAATTACATTTTAAGAAAAAAGGTTAGTCTCATCGATTCAATACTACAATCACTCCACTGAACCATGCTTTACTTTGGCTTGTTGGCAAAAGAAGAAAAATGGGATAAGACACAGGAAATATGAGAATCTGGGTTAAACCAAGAAATTATAAATATTTCAATCTTTTTACCGAAATTGGAGTGTGACAACTACATTTAAACAGATATTTTATTTGTATAAAATAGTATCAGGTTTTGATTGCATCATGGGCATAAGCTCAGAAAAGGTGCAATTGTTGGTGCAATTTTTATTCTAGCCATAATAATTTGATAATTTCAATTTTGTGGGGCTGGTAATTGTTTGTAATTTTATTATTAAATATCTTGGATGTGATGATTCCCCCAGACTATTCCACAGATACTTTGCTAGATGTCTGCTCGGGTTCTTGGTACATCAGGAGCTGAGTTAATTGATGGTTCCAAGCAGCCTTCTGGAAGGGATTTGGCTGAGGCTCCAGCTAGGGAAAGAATGCAGTTGTAGTGGTTAGTGAGGAGGGAGAAGAACTGCCTTCTGCACCTGATTGAAGAACATCTAGGGCAGGAGCAGAGAAGGTCAGCCAAACTATTCGTTCTTCTTGATGGGCTGCACCAGAAGCTGGCTATTTAGCACAGCAAACAAAGGGAAGTATTGCTGGGAACAATATGATCGTGAAAAGTCCACAAGCTGAATATGAATACAGAAACAAGGATGAATAGAATTGTTGAATTTCAAAGGGAGATGTATAACCATATTGTAAATAGTGGGAACAAATGTATAAAAACAGTTGGAAAATATCAACAAATACTCAGACCTTGGAAACAGAATGCTTTCCCAAATTTCCCCTATCTTTAATCTTTCCAGAGAATTGCCTAAATCCAGTGAGCTCAACTTTAGTGTAAAATGAGATACTCATACAAATTTTTCATTTAATTCTTCAGAATAGAGCACAAAAACAGTTTTCTTCCACTCTAGTAAACAGGATTTATGCATACAGGCAAAATCCAAATGATACGTTCCTAGATAATATGCAGTAAAGTCACTAAAACATAATATACATAATAAATAATAAACAGCTCAGCCAGCATATGTGATTGCACAGGATAATATGAAGATACAACAAGGAAATGTATGCCAAGTTCATAACTATCCATGGGGGAAGGTGTCTATATATTATTGTGCGCTCCAGCTTTCTTATTTATAGTATATATAAGCTTTTTGGATAGGAGAAAAGAATAGCTTTATCACATTTTTTAAAATCTTTATCCCTTCCTTAATAATCCATGTTTTCAGAATAATTTGTATCTCAGGAATATATTTCAAGACTTTCTAATATAACCATTTTTATTTTTAAACAGTAAAATGCTCTTCATTAATCTGTCAATATTATATACTACCATGGATGTCCATCTATATCCTAAATAAAGTTTAATATTAATTGAACTCTTTTAACTATGTGCAACTGGAGCACACTGCAGGAGATGGATTAGCTCACTAGTACTAAGCTAAATGTGGTCCGTATGGGCATATATATTTTCATTCTTCTTTGGTTCTTTGGTTGTTTAGGGGACAAAAGGAATGGAAGCCATATAGCCAAAATGTAATCAACATTTATTGACTTATTCATCAAATTACTGTTTCAAAAATATATTTGAATAGACAAGTAATATTTGTATGTGCAGTTGGGGAAAAAATGCTCCTGCTATTAAAGATACTTATATAAGCTCTAATGAAATTGATAATGGAATGATTATCTGGTCCCTTGGGGAAAAAGCTGGTGTTGCTAATGCCTGCCAAAGGGATCATATAGGAACAGATAAAGAAATTGTCTAAGCTTAAATACATATATTTCCTGTGTTTTGTCTTAATTATACAATAAGCTTTGCTCAGCATTCTTTTATGCTCCTTTTATAATTTCCGAAGTGAATGGACACAGGAGAACACTTGTACCTAGAAAATTTTCTGGATCACAGCAAATGAGCCAAAATGTCGCATTTAATTTTGTTTAACTGGTAAAATTACAGAAATATTACACGTTTTCTTGGCTTGCCTGCAGCCATGTCTACTCAGACCAGATTATACTACCTTAAATGAGAAAATATTGCCTTCCATTTAATGACCACAATCACTTTGTATGTCATAACCAATTTGTATTTAAGTATCAAGCACTTCATCACACAAGGATATTTTCACATCAGATATTAACATACTTCATGGGTCCATTGCTAAGAAATATCTGTTTAGTTCTAAAGGTCTAGACTTGGATATAAGAATAGATTAAAAAAAATGAATGATGTACCTATTTGTTATTCTGGTTATATATATGTATGGTGAAATAAATTTATTCTGAACACAAATAGGACATGGTTGGCATGCAACTGATAAAGGGCTGATATTTCAGTTTAATGTAATAAAAAATATGAAAGGGTGCACTTATTTATGCATGTACTTTCAGTAATAATTAACTCTGCCTTATGGTTCACAAATTTAACTAAAGGGATCACAGCAATATAAGGGAAGAAATGCTATAATGTAAGGTCAGACCATCCTCTTCAAAAATGGAAATTCACAAAGATCTAATTGCTTATCTACATTATTTTTGGCTTCTTATAATAGATACCTAACTCAAACCTCCATAGGAGTAAGTATCCATATGCATACTTAGATTGCAAAGAATGTTATATGAAAACTTCTGTAAACAATAGGTCCTACTGAAAGAATTGGCTTTGGTGTAGAACATCTAATGGAAGGAATAGAACAGGAGTTTCAAATTCAATTTCATTGAGGGCCACATCAGGGTTGTGTTTGATCTTGGGGGGCCAGGGTGGGCATGGCAAGAGTGGGTGTGGCCAGCTCAATGTCACTTATGGTGGGGGGCACCTGTGGTGGCCCAAGCACTCTGCCAGAGAAAATGGGCTCCTGAGCTCTGTTTTTGCTGGCAGAGGCACCGTGAGCTGGTCCTTTGTTGCTTCCAGGGTGGCCTGCAGGCCAGATCTACGCACCCCGCAGGCCAGATCAGGCTTTCTGGCCTTTAGTTTGACAACCCTAGAATAGGATACTTTAAACCTCTGTGCTGTGTTCCCCCAGCAGCTGACAGAGCTGGCAGCAGAGTCAGACAGTAGTGAGGAGGTTGGGGAGGAACCTGGGCCGGGCCTGGAGGCTGAGGAAGATCCGGAGGAGGGCGCTGCATCAGAGGCAGAGATGGGGCCAGGGCAGGCTGGCAGTCAGCAGCTGCCCTCAGATTCAGACAGCAGTGAAATGGGGGAGCTTATGGAACCAGTTTCCATCCTGTGCATGTTCAGAGCCAGAAGAAGACAAGAACAACTGAGAAAGCAGGGTCAACTCAGAAGTAAGGCCACACCTCTGAGATGATTGGCCCCTCCCATAGGACATAAAAGAGGTGCAAACAGGATGTTTGCTGTCCAAGGAATACGCAGGAGTCTTTTCGAACCCAGAGCTCAAGTGAGTCAATTTCCTTCCCGTCTTGCTTTAAAAACTTTCATACCATAGGTAGCTACAGGATTATTTCTGTACCCACCATATTTATTTTAGATATTTATTTTAATATTTCATTCAGGTTAGGGTTAGGGTTGCGAACTTAATCAAAGGGGAAGCCCATTAGACCAGCAATTGCTCAGTTTCCTAAATTTCCGAAATCAGCCCTAAATCCAGAACCTGATATTAGTCAAGAAAATAAAGAAACCTGTATATGGTGAAATTGTGGGCAGCCTCCCCCCCCCAGAAAATCAGACAAGAAGGAAAAATACTGTCCAAAATAGAATAGACTTTTCACAATGAGAAAATCCAACAGCACTCCCCAACTGACTAAGAAAAGCGCCCAAAGTGTTTTTTTGCGACAGGTTAAGTATCTCATTCACAAAAGCGAAGCGCTTATTGAAAGCGGATACCAGGTCTCTGGAACATCTCCATTCAGAGGAAGGGAGGCTATAACTTATTCATAAACAGAATAGTTGCCAGTGACAGGCTCCCAAAGAAGCCAAAGGCTAAAGGTGTTATGAACTAATAAAAGCACTTAAATAAAGTTTTAACAAACCTTAAAGAAAAAGCAGGGTTCTAATCCTGCACTTCTAATTGGCCGATAATAGCGATATCAGATTGGTCCGTTCTGGAGAATCTGATTGGCTGTTAACGAGCCACTCTCATTGGTTCAAGGGTTTAACACTTCCATGTTTCTCATTGGTTAATAGGTCAGCAGCCTGCCCTATAAAAGTTTTCCTCTGTTCAGAATGATTAATAAAGAGTTGAAGTTCACTGTTCACTGCCTCGTCTCCGTTCCTTGCACCCATGCACAGAACTTAACACTGGCGACAAGGGTGGGATGCAGAGACATCAGAGCTGACTGAACACTTACAGAGCACCAAACAAAGCACGTGGCTGAAGGCACATCGACAATGGAAACTATGTCTGGCGGCGCCATACCACCCGCTCCATTTGACCTGGCACAAGAAGACTGGGACTCGTACATAGATTGGTTCCAGATGTTTCTGGAGACCAACAACTTGAAGGATGCCACTATGGGGAAAAAGCGAGCAGTGTTCCTGACCCATTGTGGGCCTGCCGTCTTTAAGATTGCCAAGGAACTAGCGAAACCGGCTGAGGTGAAAACCATGGACTGGGACATCCTCATGCCCCTTCTACGGGCCCACTATGCACCTGCCGTACCAAAGCTTGTCCGAAGACATTAATTTTACCAGAGGGACCAGTGGAAGGGAGAGAGCGTTGCAGATTTCATCGCAGATCTCCGGAACCTGGGAGGCCTCTGTGAGTTCGCAGACCTGGAAGAAGCTCTGAGAGACCGAATAGTTCTGGGATTAGATGACCAGATGATACAGAGCAAGATCATGGCAAAGGGGGATATCAACCTTGCTGATGTCATCAAAGACACTACTGCAGCAGAAGCAACCAGGAAGTTGGCCGCCTGAATGCACCACACCAACGCACCACTCCGTCAACTCGCCAGCGATACCTCACCTCACCTAGAGAGGCACACAACAGCGACCCACCACGAGGACCTCGAATCGCCATCAGAAAGTGATGAGGAGGAGGACAATTGGCTCCGTTCTGAATGAGACCAATGCCACCAGCGGAATCAAAGACTAGCGCACCAATGCGCAGGTTGTGGGACAAATCACCTGCGATCAGACTGCAAATTCCTCGATGCGCTCTGCCATTTCTGTGGGAAAAGAGGCCACATCGGGAAGGTCTGTAGAAGCAAGCAAGGATCCAGCCCACTTCAGAGGGGAAACAACTACCGCCAGACCACAGGGAATTGTCCTGTGAGTCGGGAACACTTGAACCACCAATGGAACAAGCACTCCTACAGAAATAAAACACTGGCCATTTCAATGAGACGAGAAGAGGCACACCAAACCATTACAATCGGTCACGCCTCATCGCTAGATGCAAAGAAGATCCGAGTGAAGGTCGCCATTGAAAAGCAGCCTTGCGTGATTGAAGTTGATTCAGGATCATCCCTCTTGATGGTTTCCTGGAAGACCCTTAAACAATTAATCCCTGCCGTCCGGTGTCAAGACTCAGAGCCCAAAGAATCATACACAAGGATTATCAAGGGAACCGAATTCCGGTCGTTGGATCCAGCCAAGTCCAAGTATCATTCAAAAATCGTACTGCGTCATTACCACTGACCATCGTCGACCGTGACCAGCCTAGCTTGTTAGGCCTTCAATGGTACACCCCACTCAGGATCAAGGTAGCCAGCATTCACCAAACCAGAAGCAACGACCAATCGCGGGAGATTCTCAGCAAGCCAATTGGCGCGGCTTGCCTAGCCAATCAGAGCACCTCGCGCTTTGGCCAATCAAAGCGTGGGGATCTCAAGAATGCAAATGAGGGGACAGAACACCCCTCCCCTCTTGGTTCAGTCCTTACGTTGCGTAGTCCCGTAGGGAGGCGGGGCTCCGTCTCTGTCTCCTGGACCTGCGCAGGTCAGTCGTAGGTTGGATCCCGGCCGGTTCAGTCGGGGTCTCTGTTTCTCCGGACTCCGTCGTGGGAACCGCCTGGTCTGTCTGGCCGGGCCGCTCTCCGCAGCTCCCTCCTGGGCTACCCGGGTTGGTTGAGCTGCGGGTTTCGCCGCTCTCGCTCGGTCTTCCCGGGTTGGTTGAGCTGGCCTGGCTGTCTCTTTCTGGTGAGGTTTCGTGCTGGCTGCTTGCAGGTGAGTATGGCTGGTTTCTTTTTTCTGGGTTTTGGTTCCCGGGGTATCCCCTCCCCTCTTGGTTTGTGTTGTGGGGGTTGGTTTTGCTTGGTTGTGCATTGGTGGTCTCTTGGGTGGTCGTCCTTGATCTTAACTGGTCGATGTGGCATTTCCACGCTCCTCTGTCAGTTGTTTGTAGCTGGTACGAGTGTGGGCCTGTTAGTTGTGTTATGATGGCCGGTACCCATAATGGGTCTCCGGTTAGGTTTTTCGCGTAGACGGAGTCGCCTGGTGTGAAGGTTCGGTGTTTGCTGGTGGAGTCTGGGGGTTTCTCTGGGTTGTACGTGGGGTGTAATCTATCGAGTGGGGACCTTATTTTCCTCCCCATTAGCAGTTCGGCTGGGCTTTTATTTGTTGTGGTGTTTGGGGTTATGTGCTGGATGAAAAGTAATTTATTTATTTTGTCCTGGATCTCCCCGTGGTCTATTTTCTGGATGGTTTTCTTTGTGAATTGAACCATCCGTTCCACCCTACCATTCGCTGCCGGATGCACCGGGGCTGTCAGCGCGTGTCGTATGCCCCTCTCCACTAGGAATTTTTCGAATTCTAGCGAGGTGAATTGGGGCCCGTTGTCGGAAACGAGGACGTCTGGGAGGCCGTGTGTTGCGAAAAGTTTGCAGACTTCTTTGGTCACGGCCTCCGTGGTGGTTGTTCTCATGTTGCTTACCTCCAGCCAGTTGGAGTAAGTGTCTACAGTTATTAAGAAAGTGTGTCCTTTTGTGGGCCCGGCGAAATCTATGTGGATCCTAGACCACGGTCCCCTGGGGGTTTCCCACTCTAGGATGGGTGCTGCGGGTGGGCTTGACCTAGTTTCCTGGCATCATTGACACCTTGCTACACAGGCCTCGATCTCTTTGTCCATCCCTGGCCACCAAGCGTAACTTCTGGCCAGGGCTTTTGTCCTAACGATGCCCGGATGCCCCTCGTGTAACAGTTCCAAAACCTTCCCTTGTAGTTTTTCCGGGATGACCACCCTATCCCCCATAGTATGCACCCTTTTAGTAATGAGAGTTCCGTTTGCCGGTTCCGGAATGTCCTGACGGACTCGTCGTTGTCCCTTTCCGGCCACCCTTTCTCTACCCAATGCAAAACCCGCGCCAGACGTTTGTCTTTATTAGTTTCTCGGACAATGTCTGACGCGGTTATGGGTAGGTTGGGTAGAGTCTCTATGCTGAGGGTGGTCGTCATGGGTGCTGGGTCAGTGTCAAGTTCTGGTAACGATGAGCGGCTTAAGGCGTCCGCATGGGAGATAGTCTTACCAGGTCTGTGTGTGAGTCCGTAGTTGTAGGCAGCCAGGAACTCGGACCACCTTGTCATTTGGGGAGACAGAATGTTCGGGGTGGCCCTGTTCCCTGCAAGGATTCCCAGCAGCGGTTTGTGGTCGGTGATGATGGTAAATGTCCGGCCGTAGAGGTACTCGTGAAACCTTTTTACTGCGGCGATGATAGCCAAAGCCTCTTTGTCCAGCTGGCTGTAGTTCTGCTCCGGTTTGGTGAGGGTCCTTGAAAAGAACACGATGGGTGCTTCTTTTCTGTCGGGGAGAGTGTGGCTGAGGACAGCACTGACACTAAAGGGTGATGCATCGCATGTGATGGCTAGTGGTAGGGTCTCGTTGTACTGGATGAGGACGGCATCCGAAGTGAGCAGGTCCTTGGTTTTTCTGAAGGCGGCTTCCTCGCATTTCCCCCACGTCCAGGTAGCCGCCTTGTCCAAAAGCCTGTGCAAAGGCTCCGCCGCGGTCGCCTTTTGGGGCAGGAAGACATTATAAAAGTTTAGTAGCCCCAGGAATGCCTACAGTTCTGTTTTTGACCTGGGTGTGGGGGCTTCCTTGATGGCTTTAATTTTCTTGTTGGTGGGGTGAATGCCGTGTCGGTCTAGGAGGTATCCTAGGAATTCGACCCGCTCTGTGTACAGCTGGCATTTTTCCCTCTTCACTTTAAGCCCGGTTTCTTTGAACCTCGTTAGCACCTCTCTTAGGCGAGCCTCTAGTTCGGCCTGGTTGGTTGCCGATATTAGTACATCATCGAAGTATGGTACCACCCCCTTGATGCCCTGTAAGAGTCTTTCCATGAGGCTCTGGAAAATCCCCGGTGCCACGCTGACTCCAAATTGGAGCCGGTTGCATCTAAACGCTCCCCGGTGGGTGACTATGGTTTGTGCCTCGGCAGTTTCCTCGTCGACTGGCAGTTGCTGGTATGCTTGGGCCAGGTCGAGTTTCGCAAAAACTTTGCCCCCTCCCAGTGAGTGTAGGAGATGCTGCACTAATGGGACGGGGTAAGCACTTTGCTGCAAGGCGCCATTTAGGGTGGCCTTATAGTCCCCGCAGATTCTCACTGACCCATCAGGCTTAATCGGGGTGACTATGGGGGTCTCCCACCGGGCATGGTCTATGGGTTGTAATACCCCTTGCTTTACGAGCTTGTCAATTTGCTCGTCTATCTTCGGTTTGAGTGCGAACGGGACCCGCCTTGGTTTTAGGCGTTTCGGGGGAACGTTGGGGTCTAGGCTGAAGGATATAGGGGGCCCTCGGTACTTGCCTAGGGTGCCGTTGAACACTTCCTGGAAATCCCGGGCCAGTTGCTGCTTCCAGTCAGCTTCGGCGATGTGGTCGATCTCCGTGACTGCGATGCCTAGTGGTGCGAACCATTGAAGTCCCAGTAGGCTAGGTCGGTCTCGATCGACGATGGTTAAGGGAAGTCTTTCGGTGTGCCCCTTGTAGGTCACTGTAAACTGTCCTGTTCTGACTACAGGGATGCGGTTTCCCTGTTAGTCCTTGAGGATTAGTCTCTGGTTTTCTAGTTGCTTTCTCTGGATGGTAGGCACCAAGCATTTAAGTTCTTTCCAGGCTACCATTGAGAGGTAGGACCCGGAATCTACCTCCATTTTACAGAGCTCGCCTTCGATGCCTACCTCCACGTAGACCTTTCTGGCGTCTGTGGTTGTGGCGTGGCCGATGGTGACCGTCTGATATGTCTCTTCTCTCCGCCTGGCCTCGCCGCTTCGTTGGGCTCGTCTGTTTCGCTCCCAGCGGTTGTCTGTTGGCTGGTCTCTGGTCTTGGGGGGTGTGCTCTCTCGTCTCCGCTCGCTCGGGTCCCATCACCTGGGGCTGTGGGTCTTCTTGAGGCGGCAAACGCGTGCGATGTGGCCCTTCTTGTCGCAGTGCTGGCAAACGGAGTCGAAGAACTGGCATTCGGATCTGGGGTGGTCGCCTCCACAACCGGCACACGCGGTCCTCGACTTATGACTCTACCGGCTGCGCTGGTTGCGGCCTGCCTGTAGTCAGTGGATGTCTTCCTCTTCGTCGGACGTGCCCGAGGTCGAGTGGAGTTCGCCTTGGTGGGTGGTGGTTTCAGGTTGGGCCTTGGTCAACCTTGCAGGGTTGTTGTTTGCGGTGCGGTCCCCGGCATTCGGTCTCCGCATGTGGTCTGCTGACTGTCGGGTTGCTTCGGCGGCCGCGACTTCGGAGATGGCGTTGGCGAGAGCGATGTTGCCCTTAGCCATCAACCGACTTTGGAGAACGGGGTCCCAAAGGCCGAGCACGATTCGGTCCCGAAGGGCTTCGTTCATGTTGGAGAACTCGCATAGTCCTCCCAGGCACCGCAGCTCTGCAACGAAATTATTAAGCCTGGTTTCCCCAACCAGGGTTAGCGAGACAAGCTAAACAGAATGTGCAGCGTTAGTCAGATAGGCACACAGATAAATGAGTGAGCTAAGCTTGTATGTGTATTAACATACAGTAAAAATAACAGATACGCTTGTGCTATCAAAAATATAGTTTATTCCATTATGAGTTCATAGCATAGTCAAAATAACAGTCCAATAGTCATGTATCATTTAGTCAGTCCATTCAGGGATATTCAGTTAGCAAAGTCCGTTTAGAATATCCTATGTCAGTTCACTTACAAGTCAGTCCTTTGTTTTCTCTCCCGTTCGAGCAATGCAGTCTTGAGTCCTTGCAGTAATCAGGGATCATCAAAGCCAGAGAGAGAGCAAGCTGCAGTCTTGCTTCTTTTAAAGTGCTTTCACAACCACTCCCTTAATTACTATCCCACAGTTAAAGTTGCAGACACTTTAACTAACAAACTATGATTAACATATTATTATTTACCTAAACCAGTTAGGGTAAACAATGTTATCCCTAACATTCTCCCCTTTTAGGAAATAATAATAAATATAACTATTTACATCTTTAAATCATATTTGTTACAACTCTCTTTAAACTTAATTACTCCTTGAGCTTTTGTAAATTGGTCTGCAATGTTTTCTTCCGTCATGCAGTATTCCAATTTAATTAGCCCATTCTTTACAGATTCTCTAACATTTAAGTATCTTAAATCAGTATGCTTTGATCTAGTTTTTACAGCAATACTTGTAGCTAACTGTATAGCTGCTTGGTTATCCTCATACACAATAATGGAATCTTTTACAGTTATACCCATGTCTAATAATAACTGTTTGTACAAAATTAAGTCAGTGCATAGTAATGACAGACATGAAAATTCCGCTTCCATCGTGGACAAGATGATATGCTGTTGTCTGATTGACCTCCACCCTATTAGTGTTTTACCAAATAATATAGCCATCCCAGATGTTGATTTTCTTGTGTTTATATCAGTTGCAAAACTTGCATCTGCATAGGCACTAAGACTCAAATCACCCTTTGGTTCTATATACAATGCTTGGTTCATTGTTCCTTTAAGATATCTTAAAATTCTCTTTAATGATTGCCAATGACATTGATGTGGATCTGAATTAAAACGTGCCAGCTGATTTACACTATAAGCTATATCTGGCCTAGACCAATTGCTTATATATGATAAGCTACCAATCAAAGA
Source organism: Hydrophis major (assembly GCA_033807585.1). Lineage (NCBI taxonomy): Eukaryota > Metazoa > Chordata > Lepidosauria > Squamata > Elapidae > Hydrophis > Hydrophis major. The sequence goes on from CM066331.1 coordinate 127,142,214, forward strand.
TTGATATATAGACTTATTAAATTTGGGACTTTGATCATCAATTTGGCAAACTTCCTGACTCATTGGAGTCTTTGCCGGTTTACAAAGTTCCATTTTAAATGTTTTAATTAATTGGCAAATTTTATCTTCTTGAGATATCTTAAAACCATTTTTTGTTTTGTTAATTGTCAATCCTAGATACTTTTTAATTTCACCTAAATGCTTTAATTTTATCTTTTTGGCTAATAATGATATAATCTCATTAGCTTCATTATTAGTCTTAGTTATCAAAGCAATATCATCTGTAAATAATAACAATAATGACACCGTTCCATTATTTTCTCTTTTAAACACACATGGATCTGCTAAACCAGATTTAAAACCTATATTGTTTAACTCTTTCACAATATATTGGTTCCACTCAAACCCAGATTGTTTCAACCCGTAAAGACTCTTTTTGAGTTTCCAACAATCATTACTATTTACTTTATTGTCTTTTATACCTACTGGTTTTCTTAAATATATAGTGTGCTACAATGGTGCATGCAGATAAGCAGTTTCTACATCTAAATGATTAATGACATAGTTTTTCTTAGCTGCCCACACTAATGCTGCTCTTAAAGATGTTGCTTTAAGACTTGGTGCAAAAACTTCATCGTAATCAGATGCAGTTTGATTAAATCCTTGAGCTACTAACCTAGCCTTATGGGTAACAGTCCCATCATTTCCAGTTTTTACTTTAAATATCCATTTGCACCCAATGGATTTTTCTCCTGGAGGTAATTTAGCATCTTCATAAACTTTCATTACCTTTAATGAATTTAGTTCCTTTTCCATTGCCTTTTGCCAATTCTCCTGATCCTTAGCAGGATACATCCTAAGTTCATCTACACTAGTTGGAACTTTAGTTACTTGGCAAACTATACTTGCTTGATACCTATCAGGTAGTCTAGTTACATGTGTAGTACGTCTAGGTATTACAGGACTTACAGGTGGACTTTCATTTATTAACTCTTCTTGATTATCTAACTCTTCCTGATCAACTGTTTCCTCTTGTTCTGGTCCTATTTGCTCTTCATGGACTTCTTCTTTAATTGGACTCTTCTTATAACTAGTCTGTTCTTTCTGCCTTTTGTAGGGTTCAATAATTACTTCATTATTTAAATCTTGCTCTAATCTATTCCATCCTACATGTTCTAGGAATTTAGCACTGGCACTGGTGTAAACTCTAGATGTACCTGGTTCCCAGAATCTATAAGATCTATGATTAGATGTACCGTATATACTCGAGTATAAGTCGAGTTTTTCAGCCCATTTTTTGTGCTGAAAAAACCGCCCTTGACTTATACTCAAGTCAGCCGCTAAGGCACCATGCCTAGCCTGTGCTGGCGTGGCTGCAACCGATCGCGCCTCCAGGGCAGCATCGCCGCCGCGGCTGTCTACCCGCTGAGGGCCTCACAGGCGACCCCAAGCAGCCTCTCCTTCCCCATTAACGGGCGCCTGGGGCCCCCGCGAGCTCCTGCGTTGCGCGCTTCCAGCTTCGCCAACAAACTGCCAGGCTCAGGCAGCCTCCTCCGCCCCCTACCCTAGCAGCGAAGAGCTGCTCCGGGGGCTCCCGCCACGGCGCAGCCAGGCACTTTGTCTCGCTGCCCCCGGAGCAGCTTTTCGCTGCTAGGGGAGGGGGCGGAGGAGGCTGCCTGAGCCTGCAGTTTGTTGGCGAAGCTGGAAGCACGCCCGTTAATGGGGAAGGAGAGCCCGCACCTCCGAAAGTCTTTTCACCGTTGAGGACTGAACAGGAGAACCGCAAACGCCGCACTCCCCAGGAAAGGGTGGCCCTCTTCCTCTCGGTGGCTCCCGCCACGGCGCAGCCAGGCACTTTGTCTCGCTGCCCCCGGAGCAGCTCTTCGCTGCTAGGGGAGGGGGCGGAGGAGGCTGCCTGAGCCTGGCGGTTTCTTGGCGAAGCTGGAAGCGCGCCCGTTAATGGGGAAGGAGAGCCCGCAGCTCCGAAAGTCTTTTCACCGTTGGGGACTGAACAGGAGAACCGCAAACGCCGCACTCCCCAGGAAACAAACTGCCAGGCTCAGCCAGCCTCCTCCGCCCCCCCCCAGCAGCGAAGAGCTGCTCCGGGGGCAGTGAGACAAAGTGCCTGGCTGCGCCGTGGCGGGAGCCCCCGGAGCAGCTCTTCGCTGCTGGGGGGGGGAGGCTGCCTGAGCCTGGCGACCCCAAGCGGCCTCTCCTTCCCCATTAACGGGCGCCCGGGGCCCCCGCGAGCTCCTGCGTTGCGCGCTTCCAGCTTCACCAACAAACGGAGCTGCAAATCTGGTAATCGCTTGCGGAGCCTCGGCACGAACTCCCTTTCCCCACACTCCCCCCCCCCCCCGCACTCCTCTGGCAGCAGCAGGCGGAGAAAGCCCCACTTCCCCCTGGCTTTGATGGCACGCGTGAGTTGGCTTCCCACTCTTTTTTTTTAAACTCTCCTCCTCTTCCTCCTCCTCTCCTCTCCCCTTGTTGTCTGGTCTTCCCTAAGGAAACTCGAGGGCTCACACTTCCAGGTGTTTCTCCCTGTCTTTCTCCCTGTCAATGATCTTTTCTTCCCTTCCTTTCTCTCAGCCCCATCCTCCTTCACCTTTGTCACCACAATCCTGAACAGATGAAGTTTGTACTTCTCAAGAAAGGTTGGATGTTCCTTTTGAGGAGGGAACCTAGTGTGACATCTGTATGTTGACCTACTATTGAGCCATGGCATGTGTGCACATGCAATGGAGGCATGAGGGAGAGCTGTGAAAGAGATGGTGGCTCTCCAAAACAGGATGTACATGCAGCACATACACATGCTTTTTTCTTGCAAGGGAGAGAGTGACTCCTGCCTCCCACTGTCATCATCATCATCTTTTGGGTTAGTGAATCAATTAAACCTTTCATGATAGTGAGATCGTTTCCCAAATTTCCCTTAAATCAGGGAAGAAATCAGAAACAAACCTTTGGACTGAGAATAAGCCTGTTCCTATGATGGCATTTTTGTTCACTGCAGTGTGAAAAATGTGAAAAAACACACTTCTTTTTCTTCATCTTCTTGGTCCCTATTTACTGGTCTCTTTCAAAGAGGAAATTGTGAACATCAAACTTATTCTCAACTGTCCTAGTGAAAGTTTTAATTAGACAATAATTCCCTCCCACGGCATTATTATGGATTATTTGAGAAACACTTTGCCATGGAAAAATGTTAAGAATGTGAACATGTTTGATTTTAAATGTAATGCCAGTTAAGATCTAAAGTTTCCTAAGAGGACTTTCATCTGTCAGGCACTTCATCTGTCATGCACTAAAAAATTAGTTTATGGAAAGCGAAACGGTGTGCATGTGTGTGTGAAACTAACCTCATTTACATTTTAAAGCACTCTAGCCTGAATGAATATCCACTTTTGTCCATAAATATAACATACAGATGAGGAGGAGGAATCCAGTTTTGAAGGATTTTAACTCTTGTGTTTTAGCTTGGTTGCTGATTGAGCTAAGGTTTTTGTACTTTTAAAGTTATTGTTGATGCCATATTGGTTTTGTTGGCTCTCTTTTCCACTTACAGAGCTAGTTTACTGTTTTTCTTTGAAATAAATATTCAAAAACATTTAACCTACTGATGCCTCAATTAATGTAATTTTATTGGTATCTATTTTTATTTTTGAAATTTACCAGTAGCTGCTGCATTCCCACCCTCGACTTATACTCGAGTCAACAAGTTTTCCCATTTTTTGTGGTAAAATTGGGTGCCTCGACTTATATTCGGGTCGACTTATACTCGAGTATATACGGTATATCCTACAAAATATAATCTTTTAGCTCTATGTTGTCCTTTTTGTCTAAGTTGTGTAGGGATATGCACCCATGCTGGTGCTCCAAATGTGTGCATGTAACTTAAATCAGGTTTTGTGCCATGCCACAATGCGAATGGTAATTCACCTGTTGTTGAATTAACAACATTATTTAATATATGATTACCACACATTATTGCTTCTCCCCACAAATTGTCAGGTAATCCTGAATCAGACATCATAGTTCGTGTCATTGATTGTAATGTTTGGCCTCTTCTCTCTATAAAGGCATGATGTTGTGGCCTATATGGTGCAGACATTTTATGTTGTATACCTAACATTCTTAGTCTGTTCTGGAATTTATTATTTGTAAATTCTGTACCATTATCTGTTATAAGAGTTACTAATTTCTTTTTAGTTTTCCTTTCAGCAAATTTTATCCAATTAAAGAGATTTTGATACGTTTCAGTTTTGTTCTTCATTAAATAGCAAAACCCATATCTAGAATAGTGGTCCATTATGCTTAGTATGTAACGCGCTTTTCCTTCACTTGGTTTTTTCGGACCTATTAAATCTGCAAATACTACTTCTAAAGGTTCTTTGGTAGTAAATCCATCAACTCTATTAGCCGGTGTGACCCTGTTCTTACTTTGATTACAGGCATTACATTGCAAATACTTATTACAAGTTTTCAAACTTATTCCCTTAGATAATTCAACAGTTTTCTTAAGCATTTTAAAATTTAAATGCCCTAGCCTTTGATGTAACAAGTGAATACATTCATCATGAGGTTTCTTATTTTCATAAACCATGTTAGCCACCTTTAAACCATCATCATTTAACACATATAATTCACCTCTTAAAGATGCAGTAATTTTCTTATCTTCTTTCTCAATTATGCAGTTATCTCCTTTAAAAGTAACTACATATCCTAGTTTAACCAAAATTCTAACTGAAAGTAAATTAAACTTAAGTTGTGGTACATATAACATTTTTACATTCTCTTTTATAAAAGAACAATATGCTATACCTTGACCTTTAGCTTTCAGTTTCCAGCCATTGGCTAACGATATCTGCTGTGTACTCTTGGACATTTTAATAAAATTTCTGTAATCATTTGTTATACAATGAGATGCTCCACTGTCAACCACCCATAAATTATTTTTTACAGCTCCGTTAGTATACATGGCTAACTCTAAATTTTTATTTATCTTTTGATGACTTTTAGTATTCTGGCCAGCGTTCTGGCGTTTTGCTTTTTTACAAAATCTTGCCAAATGTCCTCTTCCTCCACAATTAAAACACTTTTTAATTGCGTATGCAGTAGGAGATTCATTATCTTCTTTTTGAGGTTGCTGCCTCCTTAACTCATCTCTTTCAAGCCTTCTTCTGGCCTCTTCAATCAATCTGCCAGTTATATCAGTTAAAGTTAAACTTTCCTTTGGCAATATTTCAAGGGAAGTTACGTAGTTATCATAACTTTCATCAAGGGAAGATAGAATTATGTAGATTTGGTGTAGTTCAGAGAAAATAAGCTCTTTCTCGTGCAGTTCTTGAAAAATGCTTTGCATAGTTTTCAAATGACTCAGCATATCACCATTTGTTTGGAGATGTGTACTGAAAAGTTTCTGTGTTAGATTTATGTGAGCACCAACATTATCTCGAACATAAATCCTCTTCAGCTTCTGCCAACACCCAACAGCCGTTTTCTCTCCGTGGATATAAACAAGCTGTTGATCAGTTAAGGTTAAAGCAATAATGCAAATAGCTTGTTCATTTTTATGCATAAATTCTTCTATCTTTAGTTTATCTTCATCATCCTCTGTATCCCATTCTTCTACGTTTGGTGGATTTTCAATTATATTCCACAAACCTTCTCTTCGTAGAAGCAGACTACATTTCATAGACCATGATACATAGTTTGTTCCATCCAGCTTGGATATAAGGGACAAACTTTGTAGATTGACTTGTGCCATGTTTTCTTATATGGATATAAAACTATAATTAATAAAACACAGCTGTCTGTTTACTGTAATGTATAACAACACAAACTCTCACTTTTACATAAATCTGTTTTATCCTAGTTAAACTGACTTTGCAGCCTCTGGGCCCATAACCAGTGTTAAGCCTGGCTTCCCCAACCAGGGTTAGGGAGACAAGCTAAACAGAATGTGCAGCGTTAGTCAGATAGGCACACAGATAAATGAGTGAGCTAAGCTTGTATGTTTATTAACATACAGTAAAAATAACAGATACGCTTGTGCTATCAAAAATATAGTTTATTCCATTATGAGTTCATAGCATAGTCAAAATAACAGTCCAATAGTCATGTATCATTTAGTCAGTCCATTCAGGGATATTCAGTTAGCAAAGTCCGTTTAGAATATCCTATGTCAGTTCACTTACAAGTCAGTCCTTTGTTTTCTCTCCCGTTCGAGCAATGCAGTCTTGAGTCCTTGCAGTAATCAGGGATCATCAAAGCCAGAGAGAGAGCAAGCTGCAGTCTTGCTTCTTTTAAAGTGCTTTCACAACCACTCCCTTAATTACTATCCCACAGTTAAAGTTGCAGACACTTTAACTAACAAACTATGATTAACATATTATTATTTACCTAAACCAGTTAGGGTAAACAATGTAAATCACTGAAACTCTCGCCTGACCGCTGGTCCCGCCGATAAAATTCGTGCCATCGGATGAGGATGGGCATGGCTGGAGCGTAATGGTTTCGGAGGAATGGCTTGAGGTCCTTCCAATCCTTTTCGGTCACGTCGGCGGGTTTGGCTAGCGCTTTTGCCATCTTAAACACTGCGGGCCCGCAGTGTGTTAGGAAGATGGCTCGTTTCTTCGGTCCCGTGGCATCCTTCAGATTGTTGCATTTGAGGAACATGTGGAATCTGTCCGTGTAAGATTCCCAGTCCTCAGTAGCGGGGTTGAAGGGGGTTGGTGGCACGATGCTGGCCATCTCGTCGGTTGGCTGGCTTCCGTCGGACACGTGCTTCGGTTCAGGATGAGGATCCCATCCTCGTTGCCAGTGTTATGTCCGCATGGAAGGAAGCCAGGAGTCGGTGACTTTGTTTCAAGCTCTTTTTATTAGGCTGGTACCGAACTGAGCATATAGGAAAACTTCGCGGCTTTTTATTTCCAAGCCGTGGCGGCCGCGGCCAATGGCACAGCTTTGAATCTCCCACGATTTGAATGGACCAATCGCGGGAGATTCTCAGTGAGCCAATCGGCGTGACTCGCCTAGCCAATCAGAGCGCCCCGTGCTTTGGCCAATCAAAGCGCGGGGATCTCAAGAATGCAAATGAGGGGACAGAACATAATCTATATTCCCCCACTTGACCTAGAAGGCAGGACATGACTCCTCAACCTCCATAGGAGCTAGCCCACCACAATTAAAACATTAAAAAGCACACATACAGGCATGAGTGGGCTCCAACTTTTTTAGCAAGTGGCTCTCTGCCCTAATGACTGCCTGGGTAGGTGTGGCTGGGTGGGTGTGGCCGACTCAATGTTCTCCTGGCCAGTGTGGCCATCTACTCACATGAGCATGGAGTGGCGGCAGTGGGAGAAGGAATTGCCATTGCCGCTGCCATCACCATGATCCAGGCCCGGGGGGGCGTGTATCCTGCTTGGGTGTATGTTTGTGTACACATGAAAGAGAGAGATATTAACAGATTAACAAGGTTGGAAAAGACCATGTAGGTCATCTCGTCCAACGCCTCCACCCACCCAAGCAGGAGAACCTACACCATTTCTGATAAAAGGCAGTCCAGATGAGAGAGAGAAAAGGGGAGAATTCCCTTTTCTCTCTCTCATCTCTCATCTCTCTCCTTGTGCAGCTCTGGCAACTGGGATGGGGTGGGATGGGGCCAGCCAAGAGTGGGATTTGGGATCTTACCAAGCTCTGCAGAGTCTTAGCTGGTGGGTTGTCTGAACTCCTGCAAGCCCCCAGCAGCCCACCCCTGCATACGAGTCCACGACACAACAAAACTGGCAGAAACCATATAAAAATCTGTCTAGTCACCAGACCTAGTTGTCAGTGTCCCAAAACAGATGCTGAGTCACTTCACTTCTGAATAAAGTGGACCTCCTTTCTGGCAGCTGGCTTCAAACTCTTTTATTCCTGGTAAGGTAAGGCGACATTTCTGCTGCTCATTTTCCAGCTGCAAGGATGAGCCCAGAATTCAACTTCCAACAATTTTGGCAATAATGAAAGGAATCCAGCTAACCTAGCCAATGGACCAGGCCTGGGTAAGCAACAGGCTTCTTTGTCTGTGGGTATCTCCCTGGACCCTGCTCATTCTGATAAGGGCAGTAAATGCAATTGTGGGATTTTTTTTTTTTTGAACCCAACAGCTGCTCGAAAGGAGGTGAGTACTACTAAATTGTTAAGGTTTTCCAAGGCCCAGAGAGAGAGCAAGGGAAAAGGAGTGTGTGAGTACATGTATAAAAGAAAGGGACTTTTCCCCAATCAAGCTGGATCTTGCTCCCTCTATGCCTTTTCTAGCCACATCCAGACCCATTGCTAGTACTGTAGGACTATGACCAACGGGCTCTAGCAACCAAGGTGCTTTGGCCAGAGCACAAGACCTTCTGCAAGGGAAGGAGAGGGAGTGAGTGGAAAAAAGACTGATAAAAGAGGGTGTGCAGCTGACTCCTGGCCAGCTGGGTATCACTGGGTAGAGTTCTGATCAAAAGGAGAACCCCGTACTCTAAGACATTTTTTGGCTGAGTCCTCTCCCAAGCCATTTGCCTGAAACAGCAGACTGCAGGCTGAAAGGTGCCTTCACTTCACAGTGCAGAGAAATCCACAGATTGTGAGAGACCCAAGAAAGGAACTTTGGAGTCTTGTTGTGGCTGGTGGAAAGAGAAATCTAAATATGGTAAGTTCAGAATCCAGGATTCCACTGAGATCTCCACTAAGGAGATTAATGGAGGCCTGGGAATGGGAGAAATTGCCCATCCTGGCAGGAATAATAGAGGCATACATGCAGGTTATGTAAAAATGGAGTCTGCTCAGTAAAGAAGCCAGGAACAAAATTTGCCCAAAAGTTGTGTCAGCCTTCAAGATCTTCTACCTTTGCTTTGCATCTTTCAGCTGCCATAAGTAACGGGGGGAGAAGGGGGGATAAGTATGGGAAGTGAGCTGGAGGTGGTACAAACTAGCATTGTATAAACTGAGGAGGGAGGAAAGTGCATTCTTGCTTAGGTTTCTATTCTTTGCTTAGTTTTCTTTTCTCTGCGAAGCTGCAAATCTTTATCAAAGTATGCTAAGGTCAATGGACAGAAACTTCATCACCACCTGAAGATGTCCACATGATGTTATTCACAACTTTTAATTGGAAGAACTATTTGAACTATTGGGGGTGGGAACATTTCCATCATTTTGTATATGTGATTTACGCACCTATTTCCTTAGATTCAGAATTCTCTCGTTGCTGCCACTTCATTTCCAGTAAAAGATATCTTTTCTCTAATTAAAAGAGTCTAAGTATTTCTTTCTTGGATTTTGAATGGAGCATCAACTGACAAGTTGGTACTTTTGATTATTGATTAACTGAACCCAAAGACTGCTTCAGGGACACAACACTAGTACTGCAAGCAGAATCTGACATCTGTGCCATCAAGCAAGAGAATAAACCAATGGCCAAATATGTCTGGCAATTCTGAAGACTACTAGGGAAGCTCAGGCACTGGCCGGAGCAGCTTTTGATCCACTCCTTCTGAGATGCACTGAATCAAGAGCTGTATTACACAGACTTGCTTCGAGGAATTCCTGAATGGATCCACGACGGGTACCAAATAATAATAAGTGTGGAACTGGACCTACTGGATTACAGAGTGGAGGGATGGAAAGCAGCCAAAAAGGAGTCCAAAAAAGACATCCACTTGGTCAGAAGAGCCCCATGACAAAAAACTCAATTTCATTTGAAGCTCCAAAACATGGGTCCCCACTTGTGTTTCTGATGCAGTCAAGAAGGCCACACAGCTGTAACTTGCCCAACACTGGCACCTGTTGTAACCCTGAGAACCACAAGCCCAGTAAAGGGAAAGAAGCCAGCCAAATGGGAAAAGGAGAAGTCATGAGTGGCACTCCAAGTTGTAGAGTTCTCCCCCCGCTCAGCAGTGAAGGGGAGGGAACTCCAACTGAATATGATCCCCAACTGAACTTTTACGAGAATGACAGTGAAGGAAAAGATAACCATGACCCCCTGTCAGCCCAAGAGAAACCAGAGTGATCCCAGCCAGCAGAGAGAAGAGAAGAGAGGAGTCAGGCAGAAAGAAGTGGTGTCCGAACCAATGCAAAAAGTACAAGCCATCCCAATCAAGTACTGGGGCTTAGTGGGAGCATTTAGCAAGAAGGCGTGCAATGTCCTACCTCCTCATTGCCCCATGGACTGTGCCATTGAGACAAAACTCTCAAAGCTTAAGATGTACTCAATGACATGGGGGGATGGGAAATTGAGGGAATATATCAATAAAAACCTAGCAAGGGGATTCATATAGCTCTCAAAATCCTGGATGGCTGCCCCAGTATTATTTAAAGAGAAAAAAAATGGGTCATTGAGATTATGCATGGGGTTTTAGAGAGATAAACGGAGTGTGCATAGAAAATATGTACCCATTTCCCTCATGAAAGACATGCTGGTACATTTGGCTAAAGGGAAAGTGTTCACCAAACTTAGGGAAGCATAGTACTGAGTGAGAATGAACAATGGTAACGAATGGAAAACAGCCTTCAATTACCACTGGGATGTGAACAATTCAGGGTGATGCCCTTTGGATTACAAGGAACTGCTAACAACTGGGGAGGATGAGAGAAGCCCCTGCCCAGCCAGCCTCTAAACTGGACAATGGAATGTCAAGCCCCTTCTGAGAAGCTCAAGAGATTATCAGTAACTGAGCTGGTCCTGAAACCTTGAGGAGCCATTTGTGATCCAAGCAGATGCCAGCGACATGGCGGTTGGGCCAGTTCTCTTCCAAATGAACGAAGAGAGGAAACTGCAGCTATGTGCTTATATATCCCCAAAAGCTAAATGAGACAGAGAGGTGATGGGTAGTAGAAGAAGCCTTTGCAATGCAATGGGCGCTGCTGACATGAGGACAATTTTTAGAGGGTAGCAGAAATCAATGTGGTCTATGCGGGAAGTATTCAGATCTGGTTTGGGTTTCATTCTGTGCCGAAATGATGTACTCAGTGCAATTTTGCATAAAGCGATTGGATTGTCTCATCAGTGCTAGCTGGGTTGGGTTTTTCAGTTGGAACCTTGACAACAGCTACCCATTTGGGACAAATATGGCAGGACAAAGGAGAACTTATTAGAAGCACTAAATGAGATAGGATAAAAGATGCTAAACTGGCCAGAAAATACCATCGCAGGAGGAAATTACTAAGAAAATATTGGAATGTGCTGAAATGAGTAGATTGACATTTGAAATTAGAGAACAAGAGGAGAAACTATTTTATAAAATTTGGGACCTTTTCTATCAATGGTTAGATAATAAAATACAGTAATGAAATATGTAGATCTTTAGAAAATAATAAATATATAAAGATGTGCTTCTTTTTTATTATATCTACAAAATGTTTTTAGGATAATATGAATTGTTATAAAATAAACTAAGTAAATTATGGTTATCTCGTAAAATATGAATGAATAAAACTATAGTCAAATGATTGATTAATAATGATACTAGAGTACTTGATTTTTGATTGAATATGAGCTTTTATGTAATGTAACTGTAATTGAAGACTACAAAATGGATGCACAAAATGATTTGTAAACCAACCGGCACACTGCTTGTATATCTATGGAAGAAAGTTTGATGTTTTTATGTTTTGTTTGTTTATGTTTGTTTTTAAAAACCAATAAAATTTACAAAAAAAAAAAAAAAGATGCTAAACTGGCCTGAGTTTCAGGACACATTGCAAAGAGAAGGCAAAATGCCAGGTGCCTTTTGGGTCCATCTCCTAGAGGTGGGGGGTTGTTTTTGCCCATTTAGATGTAAAGACCAATAGGTCCTTGGCCTCAGCATTCAGTCAGACAGTCAATGACATCTGGGACCATTTCCACAGGATTGTATCTAACTGGTCCAGGTTGGAGATATCAGAACTACGTAGAATAGCAAATTTTGTATTTGAGCAAAAGGGAAAAGACTAAGGGAGGAAGAAAAATAGAGGAGGGAAGCAGAAAAAGAAAGGGAAAGGGATAGGAAAAGGAGAACAGAGAGAAAGGAAGATTTAGAACTGTTTGTGGCCATGCAAAATGACACGATGTGTCCAAATCGTCCTCTCTCAGATAATCAGCCCTGATCCTCATGGTGCAAAGAAAGGCGGGGAGGGTGTTTAGGAAGAAGATGTCCCATTGCTTCAGGTATGAGAGGAGGAGACATCTAATAAGGGTCTGCAGGGATTTTTTTTCAGGACCATATTGCCCTGCCATATTTGTCCCAATGGGTAGCTGTTGTCAAGGTTCCAACTGACAAACCCAATCCAGCTAGCACTGATGAGACAGTCCAATCGCTTTATGCAAAATTGCATTGAGTACATCATTTCCCCGCTCCAAGAACCCCATTTCCCAAGGAACCCACTACCTCAAATGGGAGAGAGACCCTCAGGCCTTCTTACCATGTATAGTTTGAAGATGACTTCAGGACTTTATTACTCAGCCCAGAGCCGGCAGAACTGAGGACCCCCTTCACTTGGCTTCACCATTCCCTTAAGGACTGGTCATTAAGGCAGGGTCTCTCCTCTCCCTCATCATAGGAGATAAAACATACAAGTGCCTGGTGGATAATAGAGCCATGTCATCATTCATTCATATATCCCTCATTTTTAGAGAGTTGGTAGTGCTAGGATCCAGGGATAATATCATTGGAGTAAGGGATAAAATAATACCCGTAGAATTCACCAATGATATGCGGGTTTGGACCATTTACTCACTATTTATCCTCAGTTTCCCTTGTTCCTGCTAGGCAAGGATCTCCTATGCAAACTTGGAGCAACAATAAAGTACGCTCTTGACAGGCTCATCTTTGACATCCCAGGCAAATACCCTCTTTCTCCAACAATACGGCCTCCCCCAATAGGAAGTCCCAGTATGTTTTATAGGCATGAAATGAAATTCAGCCCCTCTCCCCAAATTAAGGCCTATATTAAAACATGTGAAATGGGGGGGAATGGTGGGGGGGGGTTTGCCGTTAGGAAGTACTTTTGTTGCACACCTGGATATGGTGCTGCCTGCGTTGACCCCGATACGAAGTGCCCCACCAACGCCGAGGTCAACATCCAAGCCATCGCTGCAAGGGGGGAATGCAAGGGAAGATGCAAGGGGGGGGAATTAAGTCACCCCTGAAAAGACGGCCTAGCCATTTTTCGGGGTTCAAAAAAAATAAGACCCAGCCTTATTATATGAGAAACATGGTATATTCATTGCACAACCATTCCAGCCACCTCAAACCAATTATACCTTGACCAATAGGACCTTCCCCCTTCACTATGGGGATGGGACTCCACTGAGGTGGGCTTCCTTAAAGGAGCCATTTCAATAAAAAATATGGTCAAAGCAGGACCACTTCCTTGCATCCCGCCAATATGGAATCGTGGCTGAGGCAATTGAACCAATTGATCAAGACATACATGGCGCAAGGGGTCACACTTCCCCTTGTAACATTCCAATCTTCCTGGATCAAAAGCCCCAGACCGATTCAGAAGGCAACCCCCATTTTTTGTTTTCGGCATGATCTGAGGCTCGTGAATGCATACGTGACACATGGTGGTGGGATTCAAATTTTTTTTACTACCAGTTCTATGGGTGTAGTTTGGTAGGTGTGGTGTGGCTCAGTGGACGTGGCAGGGGAAGGTTACTGCAAAAATCCCCATTCCCTCCCCACTCCACTAACTGGCTTTCCAGCTCCGTTCTCCTGTGCAGGGCAACCGAAGAAGACCCAGATGATCAGTTGTGGGTGTGGCTTGGTGGGCGTGGCTTGGTGGACATGGCAAGGGAAGGTTACTGCAAAATTTCCATTTCCTCCCCACTTACCTGCTTTCCAACTTCGCTCTCCTATGTAGGGCAACCAAGACCCAGCCAATCACTGGGACTCAGGAGGCAGAGAAGAAATGGGGGCGGGACTAGTCAGAGGTGGTATTGGCCAGTTCTCCAAACTACTCAAAATTTCTGCTACTGGTTCTCCAGAACTGGTCAGAACCTGCTGAATATCACCTCAGGTGATACAGTACCTAAGGCTCCAGTGATACCAAACCAGCCACAATCATCATCGGAATACAAGCCTCAGCAACCATCTTCATAGTAGATGTGCAGCATTCTTTTAGCATTCTGGTAGACCTGGCTGTCCCAGTATCTGTTTGCTGTTACATGGGAAGACCAGCAATATACTTGGACTCACCTTCTTCAAGAGTATATGGAACACCACTTTGTCCTCTCAGATCGTAAAGGCAGATCTTGGAATTCATAAAAGCTTGGAAATCAACTTTCAACAGATTGACAAGCCCAAAGGTATAAGTAGTTATAATGGTATGCAGTCCTAGCTAAATAGGTAAAATGGTGGTGGTTTCCTTCTGACTTTTTCCACTCAGAAAGACAATATTCTTGTTAAAGAATATGTTAAGAATATTCGTTTGCAATATTTTCTAGAGAGCCTTAAAATCAATAATCTGGAGAAAGAATAATATTTGCTCTAAAAGTTGAGAATACCAAAGATGCATGAAATATTTAGAAATAGACCTGGAAGAGCCAAATGAATAGTGATAACCAGCCTTACATTAAAATATCTGGAATAATCATTAATATATACCTTTTAAAACCAATAATTGATAAAATCTAATTTTATGGTACATTTGGGCAGTCCATATATTTCATCAAAGCAGAGTATCACAGTTTCCACTAGGACCAGATTTTTTTTCTGGTCAGCTAACTATACAAATATTAATGATATGTCCATGAAAATTAATCATAATCAAATCTCACACTTATATTGTTACAGGACTAGAAGAAGAATGTTCTTCCCACTCACCCCTTTATAATGAGTTTATAACAATTTTGTCTTTCTGACTTGATGAACTAAGAATATTACACAATACGAAAAAAGCAATATTATTCCAGTATGAAAAAATCAATTTGCTAATTCTTAGATATGCTCATTTCCCAACTTTTCTCATTAATCTTTTCTTAATTTTCATTACCTTGGTTTATCTCTCATCTCTTTCCCCAACATTTGCACTGTTAACTATTCGTTATAGTACAATTCAGCTCTGATGATTTTCTGAAAGCTGTTAAAGAGGGGACTAGCCTTAAAAGCAGGTGATTTGATCATTTTTTCCCATTTTTTCTTATATTTGATGGGGCTGAAAAAAGTCCTAAAAATCCTTGTCTCCTACTGTTCAAAAGAAGGATTGGAAATCATCATAAAATGAAGACAATGGGTTTTGCTGGAAGGATTCAAATCTACACATGGTTAATATTTGATCCCCTTAATAGATGAAGCTGAAATCTTAAATATCTAGAATTTCTTTTTCTCCTATAGGTTCCTGGAGAGGAAATATAATTGTGCCCTGGGTAATTTGTCAGCCAATCACAGCAGGAGCCCTATTGTGCCTTTTGCTTACAAATTTTCAGACAATAGTTATGACAATTAGTTTATGGTTTCCAAGTGTGCATATGTATACTGTATTTAAGAACATTAAAGTATTACAAAGGATATAACGAAAATCCCACACACCTTTAACACATCCCAAAAGCCACTTTATAAGTAAACACAGGATCGTGTAAGCTTGTGATAGATGTATATCTGCTGCTTTTCAATTCTGCTCTAATCACTCTAATTCCATGCTAAATCAATCAATTTATACACTAGAATGTATATATGAGAGTAATTGAAGCAAAGTAATAAAGAAAAAGATACATTATTATGGATTTGCCCTGTAGTGTTAAATGCTCTTGGGATTTACTAAAGCTAAGGAAAGGCTACATCTGTGCCAAAAGAATATCAGCCTCAAATTAATGGGAGTATTGTTCCTAATCAGAATAGAACTAGAAACTCTAAACAGAGTTTTAGTGCAAGAAGAAATCTTACTATAGTAAGTGAGGGGCATTTTAATATACTTCCTTTGACTCTCCTAGATGATAAGTTATTGCTGAGTATTGTATTTTAACATTTTATTATGTTTGAACTTTGATAGTTCGATATATACAAGTTTAATATATTGTAAGCTGCCATGAGTTTAGAAGATTGGTCAACATATGGATGTGATAAATAACAAAAATAAATTGCATACTATTTTCAGGTTGTAACCCCTCATCTAGTGCTGATGAATCAAAGCTGTTTGTATTATTGCGCTGTTTGTATTACCGAAATCAGTGATTAGAAAGTATCATATCTCTCTAGTTAAAACTCCAGAGACAGTCAACAAATACTAGTTAGAATTCTTTTCAGGGGTTCCATCTCCAGAAATAACAGGAAAAGTGGTACATTTTGGGCTCAAGATGTAAAATATATACTTGGACAGTTTGGCAAATTGGATACACCAAGACAAAAGTGATTTGGAGAATGAAGTGATGCTGGTACATTACCGGTTGGCAATTACTTAAAGGCATAATGATGCATGTCCCCATCTGATTTCAGGAACTAATTTATGAAGGTGTTGGCTGAAATTGTCATCCTGGTGGGAGGGGGGAGGTTTGGGGGGGGATTCTTTGCATGGAGTTTCATTTACTTTGCTTTGCTGTACCTTGTGGGAAATGAGGAATGTGCCTCGGGCCATCACAGGGAGGGGGAGAAGAATGTGCTTTGAGCCATCTGCTTTATCTCACTACTGGAGAAAATGAAACCAAAGCGCCTGAGAGTTGACAATTGCCACCCTCGCTGACAAGGTTCTCAAAACATCTTTGCACCTTAGTATTGACTTGATGCTGAACTGGACATTGGGAGAGGCTTTGCTTGTAGCAGTTTAACATAATGGTTCAGATCCTGCCAACATTTCCTTTGCTATCATTTTCAGTAAAAATTCCTTTCGAAATGATAATTTTTTAAGAGTTCTGTTTTCTTGAGAAAACTGGAGAGGCAGGACCTTACATTAGGAAGGATCTACAAAATGGTCAACCTGGAGAGGCTCCAGCCCTACCATGGGGACCCTGCATACAATGTCCACCAAGGACAGTGACCATGAGGAAGCCAAGAGCTGGGGGAAGAGCTTCACCAAAGCCCAACATGAGGAGAGCCTCAGGGTATTGGCTGAGGACACTGCCTTGAGCAGCTCCACCAAGTTGCTGTGGTCCATAGGCCTGGGGAAGAAGGAAGACTAGGATGGCAGAACCAAGGGAATCACCTTCATCCAAGGCAGTTGGCAACATGGATGGAAGCATGAGTTGGAAAACCTCTACAATGACTACAAGATGGAAGAAGCCCCGGCTCGGTCCAACCACCTCATGAAGCAAGCCATAAGCCTCATGAGATAAGCCCTCCAGAGTCCAGAGCATGCGGGTCCAAAGTGATGCTGCTTGTGTGATGGGCAAGGACGCAGAGTGATAGGAGCTGTAAAAGTATGCGCAGAGTCCCCAGTGGTGGGGAAGTCTGCTGAAGCTGCAGGGACCATTGGGAAAACAGACATCAGCCCAATGAGTCCCCCATGGAGAGGTCCTGGTCAGGACATAGACATCCCTCTCGAATGAAAAGTGCCACCCTAGGTAGCAAGTTTGAGAGAAACCTCCAGCAGCTGGGATTCTTTCTAGCACATGTACTGACTTACATGCAGGAGTATGAGAAGTACCAAAGAGACATGAGTCAGAGTTATGACCCTAGCCCTAGAAGAAGCTGCAGCCCGATGGATGGTAACCCTCCATAGCACAGATGCTTCCAAGCTCCAAAACTTTAATCAGTAGATTATGTCCCTAAGATGGAAGCTTGAAGAGCCCCCCTTGCTGTCTGCAAAGCCAGAGACTGCATAAGAAATGTGAAGCAAGGCCGCCACCTAGTAGGCGAATACACAGAGGATTTCAAAGACCTGGCATGCTGTGTGGATTGGCCAGAAGAGATATTGATGAGTTAGATTAAAGGATGTGGGAAGGAAGGTCACTGGGCTGCGGAATGCTGTGCCAAAAACCCAATCCAAAAGGGAGAGAAGTAATCCAGGGGAAGGCCAACAAAGCTGTTGCAGCACCCCAGGGACATCACTCTCAAGAGCCATGAGGTCATAGAGTTCTGGACTGTGCCCCAACCAGAGCTGGGAACTCCACCAGCTGATGGCCAGAACCAGTTGGACAGTGACTATGATGACCCCCTGGTAAGTGGGACAATCGAATCCATTACTATCCCTATAGAACTGCTGGTTCCAGTCTTGGGTAGGAAAGTAAAACTGACAGCCCTGGTGGACTCAGGGTGCACTTGCTGCCTGGTTGGCCCAACCCTGGGGGGAAAACTGGGAATCCACTTCCGACAGCTTAAAACTCCGTATCTTTCTGCCAGCCAAGCCATTTTTGCTGCTGAACTTCTGTAACTGATCACAGAGGGCTATTCAGAGACAATTACTTTTTTGATGATCCCTGGCATGGAATGGTCCCTGGTTCTGGGACTGATGTGGCTAAAAAAGTGGAACCCAAGAGTGGACCAGATCAAGGGGACTCTACAGGCCCCACACCAGGGGGAGATCCCAGGAAAAGAGTGATGAGGGGAAGGAGGCATCTGAAAGAAGGAAGTGGCAGCTACCTCCCAGTCAATGAAGGGCAATGCCCCCTTGAGACTTAGCAGATGTGTTCAGTGAATCAGGCTTGTATGAATTTCCCCCTAATCGACCCAGAGACTGTGCCAAACTGGGTGCAAACTACCAAAACCAAAACTTTACTCCATGACCCCCTGGGAGCTAGATGCACACATTCATAGATAAGAATTTACGGCGTAGATTCCTCCAGCCCACAGACCTAAAGTTACTGCCCCTGTCCTTTCTGAGAGAAGGATGCCTCGCTGCACTTATGTGTTGATTATAGAAATTTAAATGCTATGTCTATGAAAATATGTACCCCCTTCCCCTGATGAAAGACATGCTAGTTCACCTCTCAAAGGGAAGGATTCTTTTTCTAAGCTGGATTTGAGGGAGGCAAGCACCAGATTCAAATCAGGGAGGGGGATGAGTAGAAAATTTATTTTAGCTCCCCACTGGGATGCTTTCAGTTCAATATATTGCCCTTCAGACTCAAGGAGCCCCTGCAGTGTTTATGCAGCTGATAAATGAGGTGCTGTATGAACACCTGTACAAGGGTATTCTGGTGTATCTTGATGACATATTAATCTTTACTGAAACAAAGGCTGAGCATGTAAAGTTAGTGCAGGAGATCCTGAAAAACTCAGGGCCGCCAAGATCTATGCCAAACTGCCCAAGTGTGAGTTTCATCAAGATAAAATTGATTATCTGGGTTACCAAATTTTCCACCAAGGGATAGAAATGGATCCCAAGAAGGTGTGAACAGTTCTGGAATGGGAGGCCCCTCAAAAGAGCTACACAGCTTTCTAGGGTTTGCTAAGTTTTACTGGCAATTCATCTCCTCCTTCACTCCAATCACCCTCCCAATCACCAACTTGTTAAAGACTCGGGGGAGGATAAGCCAAAACCTAGCCAACCATTAAAATGGACCCTGGAATGCCAAGCTTCATTCAAAAAACTGAAAAGACTGCTCTCAGCCAAGTGGGTGCTTAAACACCCAGACCCAGAGAAACCCTTTGGGATCCAGGCCAATGCCAGGTGCATATGTGTGGCAGTGGGTGCAGTCAAGCTTCAAGAAAATGAGGAGGGGAAATTACAGCTATGTGCCTACACCTCCAATAATCTAACTGAAATGGAACAGAGGTGGGTGGTATGGGAAAAAAGAGGCCTTTGTGGTCAGATGGGCCCTTTTAACCTGGTGGCATTGATGAGCGCCCATTTTTGGGAGTTCTTTCCAAGTGTGGAATGATCACAAAGATTTAGAGGCCCTGAAAACCCCCAGAAAGATATCTCCTAAGCAACAAATTGCATTGCAATACTTGCTGAAGTGAAGAAATTTCTCAGCAGACATCGCCCCCCAACTACTCCTGCAGTATAATAGTGCTAAAGCCAAAATAGTAAAGCCCATGCTGATGGCTTCACAACTAGTGGCCAAAGTCATCACAAGCTTAAAAAGAAAGGGGGATCCCACCACACTGGACAACAACTCCCCCTGACATTTAAGCAAGCTTTAGGGAAGGATTAGCAGTATCTCACCCATAAGAGCAGCTTCACAATAAAAGATGAGCTAACTATATGTCCCAGCCAGTGAAAGATTAAAAATCATGCAAGCCTGCCATGACTCCAAATTAGTGGACCACTTTGATTTCATGAAAACTTTGCACATGTTGAAAAGACAGTTATGATAGTCCTTTAAAAAGGATATGGAGAGCTATGTAGCCAGCTGCCCCATTTGTGCTGCAGTCAAGAGGCAACAAGGGAAAATGCCCAGTTGTGGACTCTTCAGCACCATGGAGAGAGATTTCCATGGATTTTATTGTGGAACTCCTGAGAATTTGGGGAAAATTATAATTTGGGTTGTTACGGACCTGTTCTCAAAGCAACCCCATTTCATACCATGTCAGAAGATTTCTAAGGCAAGAGCCCTAGCAAAGCTATTTTTTGTGCCTATATATTGCTTACAGGGTGCTTCCCAACGTATTATATTAGACCAGGGGGTCCAATTCACATCTAAATCCTGGAAGGCCTTCCTGAACCTTCTTGGAACTGAACAGGGATTTAGTTCTAATCATCATCTGCAAACGAATGGGGCCATAGAACAAATTATCTCAGTTCTGGAGCAGCATCTTTGATGCTTCATTAATTATCAATAAGACAACTCTTGCCATTTGCTGAAGTTGATTTCAATAACACAGTTCACACCAGTACAGGTTTCACACCCTTTGAGTGCTACAGGACAAGAATTTAATGCAATGCCAGAACTACCCACAAGTGAATCCACTATCCGCTCCTTAAAAGAGTGGACCAATCAATTGAAAACTATCTGATCAGTGATACGTAAGGCATTAGATGATGCCAGGGCAGCTTACAAAGTGCAAGCAGACAAGAAAGGGTAGAACAGAAACCTTTTAAAATCGGAGACAAAGTCCCTACAGCCTTCCAAAAAGCTGGGACCAAAATTTGTTGGACCCTTCCCTATCACATGGATCATAAACTCAGCAACAGTAGAGCTGCAATTGCCAAAATTACTGATAAGTCCACCCTTATTTTCCATTGCAATCTGTTAAAACCAAAGGTCACCTTTACTTGAGATCCATATCCTCTCCCCCACCACAACCAATCATGCTAAAGGTTGAACAATAGTTTGAGATAAAGGATAGACTCTAGACAGGGGTGGGATTCTACCAGTTCACACCTATTCACTAGAACCGGTTGTTAACATTCTAAGCAGTTCGGAGAACTGGTTGTTAGAAGAAATTACTGGGCTAATGCTGTAGGAAGGCAGGAAGGAAACATTCTGGTGTTGCTTACAGAAACTGCCTCTCTATTAACTCTTATTACATTCTTGGCAGTACTAGACTTCCTGTCTCTGGAACGTCTCTGGAGTTTTTTTCCCCTCCTTTCCTGGTACTTTGCTTGTGTGGAGCGACCATTCAAGGTTACAATGGCACTGACAAAAGTGACTTATAACCATTTTTCCCACTTACGACTGTTGCAGCATCCCATCCCCACAGTCATGAGAGGCCAGGCGAGGAGATGTGTGCCTCAATTTGAGTGATATTGAATTGGCCACACCCAGCCACTAACATGACCACCAAGCCATGTCCACCCAGTCACATGACCACCAAGCCACACCCACCACCTAAGCCACATTTACAGAACTGGTGGTTAAAAATTTGAATCCCACCCCTGACTCTAGGAAATACAATGGAGCCACACAATATTTAGTAGCTTGGAAACATCCGCCATCATCACAAAATGAGTGAGTACTTAAAAAAACCCATGTTCGGGGCTCCAAATCCTGCAGAAATTCCTTCAACTATATCCTGAAAAACCTAACTAACTCTATCTCTTCTTCTTTCTCCCCATTGTTATTTTGCGTCTCCAAGTGGATTTCCCCTTTTTCGAGGGGACAGCATGTCAGGCCCCATAGTTCTCTATTGGCACACTGCCATCCTGGTGAGAGGAGGAAGGCTTGGGAGGATTCTTTGCAAAGGGTTTCATTGCTTTGCTGTACCTTGTGGGAAATAGGGAGGGGGGAAGGAATGTGCCTCGGATCATCATAGGGAGAGGGAGAAGAATGTGCTTTGAGTCATCTGCTTTATCTCACCACTGGGAAAAGTGAAACTGAAGTACCCGGGACTTCTCAAAACATCTTTGCACCTTGAGATTGGCTTGATGTTGATTTAGACATTGGGAGGGGCTTTGCTTGTAGCAGTTTAACCTAACACTTTGATCAGTAAACTGCCTACGTTTCCTTTGTTATCACTGTCTTTCAATAACAGTTCCTCTTGAAATGATGATCATTTCATGAGTTCTGCTTTCTTGAGAAGACTGGACAGGCAGGATCTTATAATTAATTAATTAATACCTGTTTGCCCTTTCTGGCCAATAGCTGAGCAGATGTTTACCTAATTGGTGTTCGTTTGTTATTCCATGCTCTGTCATTAACTCTCTTATCAGAGTGCTTGTAAGTCCCACCAGATCTATGCCTAAACAAAGAACATGCCCCCCCCCCCCCAGATCCCAGTTTGGAGAAGATTGTCCAACAGGGAATGCATGCTAGGACCTCAGAATTATGCTGTCCCAAACCCTCAGGCATTGGGGGAGGTGGTCTACCAGACAAACAGCTGTCTGCCTACAAAGACACGGGAGAATCAGCTGCTTGTCTTGTGTGTGGACTCTGCCTTGTGGATTGGACTTGGAACCTTGGACCTTGCCCTGTGAACATGCTCCTACTGTGTGGGCTTTCTTTATACTACTGGGGCTTTGTTTGGGAGACCAAGGATGACTGCCTTCAGGGTAGCATGAGGGTGGAGCCTAAACCATCGTTGGAGGGCTGTTGGCTGGAACATTTGTTGAGGGAAAGAAGATCTCCAGAGATCTACCTTGCCTTGACCACCTAGGTCATAACAGAATCACCTACTTGATTCACGATTAAAAAGAAAGGAAGGAAAAAAGGAAGGAAAGAAGGAAATAGCTAGCATTGCATTTTCCTAAGCTTTATGTATTTCTGCATGCATATTTGTGAACATTGTCTGTTTTGCCAAAACTCCCAAGAGCACTTTTGTAAGAAGCTGTGTAGCAGATGTTAGTTGTTGAAAAAATATAAGCAAATGAATTGAAAATCCTCAGATGTTTCCCAGTCATTATGATACCAAGCTGTTTTTGCTTTCCTGTGATTTTCAATGTTAGCCAACTAGGAATTCTGCATTTTAGAACTTTTTACTAACTATGCTAGCAAATTACTACAACTGGAGTCTAAATAAATGAAAAATGGACTGATGCAGAAAACAGAAAACTCATGACGCAGAAGAGACGACTTTGCCCTGTCAGAAATAACATTTCCTGGGCTCCCCTTTGAAGAATAAAATGGCAGTGGCAGAAGGATAAGTCACAATCATCCCAAAGGTTCTTTTTCAAAAGGCAACTGGAGTTTCTTTGTTTTTTTGCTTGAAGAGATTTCGTGTCTTATTCAAGAAGGTTCTTCAGTTAGACACAGAATCTCTTCAAGCAAAAAACAAAGAAATTCCAGTTGCCTTTTGAAAAAGCATCTTTGGGACAACCATGACTGGATGACTGAAAATCTCTACAGATATAAGTCACAATCACAATCCTAAATGGCAGGAGTAGAGCATCAAGACAGCACATGAGCAGGACTTCACTAACATATATTAATTAGTTCTTGATGCTTTTGCTTTGAAGCTCCTAGGTAATATCAGCTAACATATCTGCAGCCCAGTAACTGCTGTATATGAATGCATGAAACTGGCATGTTAGACTTACTGCTTAATAAAAGTCCACCCTGTCTTTGTTCCATGCGTATGATCAAACTGTACATTATTCTGAATGCAACATACAGTATATTGCCATTTCTTCAGGGGATTTTTTTTTTATTTCAAGATGACATTTAATAGTTTTCCAACATCCAGGTGGCCCTATAATTGTATAATCATGTAACATCAGCAGGACTCAGATTTGATCTGATTTGTAAGGAAGTACTACTGGTATGTATTTTCTCTGTTTTACTTTTCTATAAAAGAAAAGTATAACTATATTGTTTTAGAATCCATATTATAACTTTCTTGTATTTCTCACCTAGAAAAGTATTTGTAACCAAATCAATTTTTTTCTTTATGACCAGAGATCAACAAAATAGATTCAAACACATAAAATCAAACAACAAAAGGAACAAAAGAGGAAAGCAACACATTTGGCCATTATGTACATACTTTGAGTCTTATGGTAAAAAAAGGGTGTAAAAATCACCCATTCTTCCAAGTCTGCTTAGTAAAAAAAAAGGGAGGGGTAGATTATAACATTCTTTAGAATATCTTTATAAAAGTTATAATAAAAAGGACATGTTGAATTGTTTCAATTGTCCTGGAGTTACAAGGGCAAGTGCACTGAACTATAGGAATATTGGCATATCTGCCAATAACATGGAGGGAAGGATGTTGCATCCAGCCCTGAAAAACTCCTTCTTCAAGCTAGAAGGAAAAAGGGTACTCCAATAACTTAGAAAATCCTCCAAAGTCTGTGTCTAGTCTAATTCTAGGGCTCTGAGAGAGTGAGCTGATTTCCAGATGTATATTTCAGGTCATCTGCTCTCAAAGTCCAAAGTTAATAGGGAATTTACCAGCATTCTAGATATTCTTAAATTCTGCTCTACTGGTTTTGCCAAGACTGAGAGATAATTGTCAGCTAAGTCTTGCAGTACTGAGTAGTTGTGATGGAAGTGCCCTGGTGGCAAATAAAGAAATCAAAAACTTGGTTTGCATTGTCTCTAGGATGTTTTTTATTTTTCCTTCATGCTTCCTTAGCTCTTCTTCACTTGAACCATGTGATGTACTTCTTCCTTACCTTACTGTTTAGTTTAATACCTGTTTTAATCTAAACCAGAAATCAATATTTCTCTCGCTGAAGCATATTAAATGAAACCATTAAATAGAAAAAGTCAAGCTTTTATCTGAGAAATGTTGGACATACTTCTGAGAGAAGGGTTTATTTAATCTTTCTCTGAATTTTTTTTCAGTTAAAATGATTTTACTCAATTCTCATTTGTCCTATGTATAAAACACCTAGACGTCATTCAATGACTCTCTTATATGTTCTGCAATTGCTTGCTTAAGAATTGTTACATTTTATAGCTGCGGCCCTACATTTATCTATCTGAGGCTAATCTTCATTCAGAAGCAGAGATTATTTCTGAGTAAACACACATAAGATTGTCTTTTTAAAGGTGCACCTGCCTTAAATGAGTAAAATGTGTCCATAATTTACATGGATTCCTTTTCCTTCTTTTTAATGGTCTAGCCTACGATGTGCCTGAGATTTCAAAAGCTGCTTGAAAAAAAAAATAGTGCAAAAGATGTCAATCACAGAATGATGCCAGGTCCCCAATTAACTCACCTCTCTGAAACCACAGCAAATAGGTGAATTTATATCTATCATTTAATGTTTTATTGAGAAATTAAATGCTACAATTCTGATAACCCTGATAGATTTGCTTTAGTGCTTCCTTTTCTTCTTTGGGGCCAGGATGGAGATCTCAGAATGACATTGTAG
The DNA here is from genome assembly GCA_033807585.1 of Hydrophis major. Taxonomy (NCBI): domain Eukaryota; kingdom Metazoa; phylum Chordata; class Lepidosauria; order Squamata; family Elapidae; genus Hydrophis; species Hydrophis major. The sequence continues at coordinate 127,167,786 of CM066331.1, forward strand.
GCAAAAAATGTAGCCTTGAAAGTTTTTGCAAAAATGCAATTAAAAACATACATAATTACTAGCAAAGTCACTCACTTAGCAAGAGAATGCACACTGGCTCTGCTTTGGGAGTCCGCACTTGATTTCCTATGAAAATTAATCGGCTATCTAACAATCTTCAGCTGCTGAAGATGATTATAAAAAGGGAAGAAAATGCCCTTTGTGTAGGTGAAATGTGTCGTGGACTGTCATCGTAATATACCTCAGTGAAATGAAGGTTAATTCTGATGTACAACCTGCATGACAGTCATTATCAGTGAATCATGAAAATAAATTAAGCTACTGAAATAGATACGTTCTTCACTCGTACACAGTGGGTATCCTATGAGGAATGGACAGATGAACTTTACAGATTATTATTGGAAAATAGTGTGGAATTCAATTAATACACCTAAAGACACTTTTATAGAGGGCAGTCATAATTTAAATGACAGCAGGAAGTAATTTTCCTGGATATAAGTCAATTTTTCAGAATTTCATGTTCTACATTATTAATTTTAAAATATCTTAAAAGAAAAAAGTGATCTGTACTGATTCATAAAAGGATGAAGACCCTTTTGTTCAAAGTTTCCTCAAAATAAAATAATTGTACACAAATAACCTAGTCTTTCTTTGAAAAAAAAAAAAGCACCTGAATATTACAGTGAAATAGGTATAGTGTCCCTTCAGGTGACCTCCATGTTTTGCTGCCTTTAATACCTCCAGTTTTCTTCCTGGTAATGACATTGGTTCTCTAAATTTGCTCTAAAAATTAAATAGATGCTAAGTTTGCCTCTTTCTAATGTGAAAATTCTGGGAGGAAGATAAATTGAGGCACTAAGAATAAAGTAAATGGTAACCTTCAACAAGAAAGGTTAGATTTGATTCAAGCAGGCATCTGACAAGCTGCTGTACACATTGAATCCATATCATTGTGACCCTACCACAGACCTTCTTTATCCATTAATCTACAGTTCTTTTAGCAAGCAGCGGAAATAGCTCTATGACAGGGCACTGCCTATGATTAGTTCACATCATCCTATAGAGCAGAGTTAAAAGAATCCCCCTCGTTCATTTAAACTCAACTATTTTACAAAACAGTGTGAATATCCTCTATTGCTCCCAAAGCAACAAGTTCATATGTGGACCCTGATTGTGCCTCCATCTTTACCCTGGGATGTTTACTTTCCTCAACTCATCATCAGGGAACAGCATTAAAGGAGAAAGGAGGAGAGAGAAAAAGAAAGAAAACCAATGTATTTTGACCAAGACTACATTTCAACGATGGGAGCCATACCTAAAAAAGTCCTTTGAATTAAACAGACAAGTCCAAGATCTTGGCATTAACTTTTGCCTATTATAGTCTTCTAAGAAATCACAAAATACTACTTACATATTTATCAAGTATTTTATGATAAATGAGAATGATTAATTTTGTCACTTTATTTCAAAGAAAGATTAATGATAGTTTGGGGCCCTATGGTTCTTTTTTTGTCTTTCTCTTTTCTTATTCTTTTTGGCAGAAGGCTTTTTTATAAATATTATTGTGTTCTGCTCTGTGATTAGTGAAAGGAATGATTTTCATAGAGTGCCAAAGGCAGTAATGTTGGGAAAATGTGAGATGGTAAAAAGAAAGCCATGCAATTAAAGGTACACTGAATTCCATGCTTCAGTTGAGATTATTTGAAAGGAGAAAATAAATTATGATTTATATTTAAGCGATACTTGTAAATTATAAGAAATAAACATTCAAAATATATTTGGCAAAGAGATATATTTAAAGTAGAAAATACCAGAGTAGATCCCAGCCAAACCTTCAAATTCTCTCCATATTCTCAACTGCAGCTTTTATTGCTAAGCATAAATTATCATATAATTTTCAAAATGTATTTTCTGCAGAAAGAGTTCGGTGAACAAGTTATGAATATTGTAATATGTCTTTTAGAAATCAAACTTCAGTAAAACAAAGCATTTAATTTCATTAATCTTAGTCTGATTATAGGAGATGAGTTTGAGGCTGTGCTATGTTCACATTTTATTTCTTAATGTAAAGTTCACAATTTGTTCTTATTTAATGTTTTTTAAGCATAAAGGATTGCTCAATAAAAGTATTGCCTTAAAAAAGGATGATTTTTTTGCTGAACCAGACTAAAAAAATACTAGATAATGGTTTGTCATTACCATGGTATGTGGTATGTTCTAGCAAAGGGAGCTCAGCTTAATATATGTATAGCAGTTGAAATGAGTTGTTCTGAACTAGTGTATTCATAATACAGGTACAACTCAGAAGTAATCTAGATGAAACACTGATTTTATTAACAATATGCCTGTAAACATTTTTTTAAAGTTCTGTTTCCACAATGGTAAAAACAAGGTTCTTTGGTATAGTGGGATACAAACAGATGAAGACCGGTAATTCCAATTTCTCCTCTTTCCTGCATCAAACCTTCCATTGGTACAATGGTGGGATTCAATTTTTTTTTTACTACCGGTTCCGTGGGCTTGGCTTGATGGGTGTGGCAGGGGAAGGATAGTGTAAAATCTCCAGTCAGAGGTGGGATTTGCCGGTTCTCTGAACTATTCAAAATTTCCGCTACCGGTTCTCCAGAACTGGTCAGAACCTGCTGAATACCACCTCTGCATTGGTAGATCTGACACAAATTATATCTAGTATAATGGCAAATTCCAGTATATTCTTAAGAAGCTCAACACCAGATAGTTTCTTTTTAAAATCTAATAAAGGTGTTTGTTCTTGTTTCTCCCACTATGCAGTGGACCAGACCATTCCTTTTTGAGGCCTGGTTTCCATCTGTTTCTTATTTTGGTAAAGGCCAGGTTGTCTTCCTCTGCATGTGAGACCTAAGTCTCATAGTCTTGTCCTTGCTTTATTTTTTCTGCACACAGCCTTCATATTATACTTACAGGACTATTTATTTATTTACCTACTTATATTTCATATTTCTTAACTCTCCATCTCCCTCAGAGATATAGCTGTCAGTCCCAAAAATATTATTCAACCACAAATAAGACTGATCTGCTGTATATTACCATCTAAAGATGCTGCTATATATTTGTCCAATTTATAGTACCCTGAGGAAAAAGTAAAAAATAAATAATTAAAAATGTTTTGAAGTAGAGCTCAGTTTCTTCATCCACCCAATTTGTTTGGCCATACAGCATAAATTGTTTGCTATAGCCTTCTTCTTGGATAGCCCCTAAAGTTCACCACAGGTTGGTGCGAACTGTGCTTAGTTTAGTCAAGGTCAATAAAGGGAGTAATATGATTAGACACAAGAAAAATCAAAGACAATGAATGATAAGCAGGGTTTAGGCTGAGTTAGGTTCAGGAAATATATTTATCCATTAATCATATATATCAAGTAAAAAGTATGCAGAAATTAAAATGAATCAAAATTTATTACATTAACATAATTGCTGCTTAAATGAGAACAATAAATAAATACCAATAAATGTTTTAAAAATCCCCTTGAATGTTACACCACTTGAGAAGTAGATTACATTTCTCTACATATTTGGGTGAACTAATCCATAACATGGTTATTGGTATGTCATTGCAACTCTTAGTTTCCAGGGATGGAAAATCTAAGAAAGAAGGTTTTCATCCCCATCATTGGATAATTAGATTGGGCCAAGTCTTGGAAATAGTTATAAGAATTAAGCCTATATGCTAATAGGAAGCTAATTAATCCTAACAATGTGGATCAGTGTTTTGCTTCAAACTTTCTGTGTCATTAGACAGCATTGGTCTAACATGATTGTTTTGAGAAAGTTATTGTCTAATTGTCTCAGAGGTATACATTTCACTCAGCAGGACCCCATTCAGAAGGTTGGGTGTTAAGCACTGGTGTGTTCCTTTGGTATTTTTGAATTTGTTTGCATATTGTATTATAGAATAATGTATAACTCTCTGCTTCTCATTCACTGGCAAGTTAGGCACTGAACAGAACATCAAATTCCTTTTCAATTTCTTACTAACTCAAGATGTCTCTCTTTAAATTCAAAGCCATGTAAAATCAATAAGGGCCACCTGGCCTTAACAAGGTTAAAAGACATTGAGAGGAAAAAGGCAAGAAGAGGAAGAGTAGAGTTTGATAAATGAGTAGGAGCGAGGGAGGGTCCTGGAGGATTAATTGAAGTCCTTGACAACTTTCTTCTCATTTCCTTTTCATCCACCAAATACAGAGACAATTCCTTTGGTCACTATTCAATTCCACTGACCAGATATATCTTACCTTATCACTCCTTATACTTCCATTGAGTTTGCCCATGCCACCATGAGTCTTTTTCAGATGTGTCCATAAGATGTTTTTTTTTTCTGAGCTGGTTGACTTTTATCCTTCTCATTATCATCACTATTGGAGTAATTGCCGTCTTCTATTGCACCCAGTCCTCAGAAATGTCCTGGAGGACAGGACAAAGAAAAATGCATAATGTTCTTTTTCCTTGCTGTTCTTCTTTATAATATTTGCTGAAGCTGCTGAAAAATTACTTCTTTGTAGTGAAATCCCATGTTGTCTTAGTAATATATGAAATTGTGAATTATGTGGAATCACACTGATTTTGTTTTTCTTGAGTAGCACTCTCTTTTAAACACTGGCACTGGCAAGCAAGTGGATATTTAGGACATTCTGTTTCAGTTGCACTTAAAACATAAGATCCACACATGGATTTTTTTGATTGTGAAGCTGAGGGCATGATTTCCCATTGAACCTTTAATCCAAAAAATCTTGCCATATTAGGGGATGAGTGAAAAATGCTGTAAAACAGTTTCTGAGACTGTAGCAAACTAAAATGTCTTGAAACTTCTGTTTTTCAAAACATTGATTATAACTGTGTTATTTTTATTCTGATATTTTATTGTATGTCATTATTAAAATGTTCCCCTTAGTAATTCAATGCATCCTTCTTTCTCTCCTTCTTATTACTTTCTTTGAATAAAAGATAGCTAAACCAAATGGGCATTGATTTTTCAAGCATTTCACATGCATGTCCAGCTCTTATTTCTAAATATAAGGTTTGTCTTAAAACATATAATCTTAAAATAATAATTCATAAACATTTCAGGTGCTGCAATTATATTTTGAAAGCATCTAGCAAAATATTATACAACTGTTACATGTAAAATGTGGCCAGTAACATTAATAAGAAAATCCTTGATTTATATTATCTAAAGTAAATACAGATGAAAGAATTGTCAATTTTTGCCACAAGCAACAACAGATAAATTGTTTGCTTCTTTTACTCATTCTGGGCACAAAAAGTTGGTAGCAAAAATTATCTGCTGAATGTAGTTTTTCTCTACCAGCCCAAATATCCACTTACTTTATGCCAGAATAAAAATTCATGAGCAAAGGTATAACTTTGTTTCAACTTTTCTAATTCCAAAAATGACAGGACTGTTTCACAGAATAGGTAAAGGAGCATATTGGGCTCAATTTCCCTCTTAGCTTAGATTCGTTGGTTTGGATAAATAATATATACTTTACTAGAAGATCCATACTTGTCAACAAGATTTTTTTAAAAATCACATTAGTATGAGCTAGAAACATCTATTAAAGATTATTAGTCATCAATGCCTATAGGACAGGGTTCAGTGGTGGGATTCAATTTTTTTTACTACCGGTTCTGTGGTTGTGGCTTGGTGGGTATGGCAGGGGAAAGATACTGTAAAATCTCCAGTCAGAGGTAGTAATTTGCCAGTTCTCTGAACTACTCAAAATTTCCGCTACTGGTTCTCTAGAACTGATCAGAACATGCTGAATACCACCCCTGGCAGAGTTGTCAAATTTACGTCATCACGGCAGCATCGCATGACATATCAGGGCTTTTTCCCCCTTTGCTAAACCAGGCACGGGTGTGGCCAGCACGTGACGCATTCAGTCTCCAGGCTAGGAGTTTGACACAGCCCTGCTATAGGGATAATTGAAACCTAGCACGATTATCCTACTGTAGCTAATATTCAAATGCATGTGACATGCTTCTTTGCATGTCAGATGAATTTGTTGGCCAGTGAAATTCATTATATTATTGTGAGAATGCTAGCATAGCTATATCTATTTATGTATTATGCTGGAGAGTAATTTTATTTATTATTTTTTATGTATTTAAGTATTTTATGTACCATTTGTGTGTATGTTTGTGTGTGTGTGGAGAAAGAGAGATTGTGATGACCCAGGTGTGTCACAAAGTCAACAGAGTCAGATAAGCAATAAGAGTCCTTTTATTATTTCCAACTTTGCCCCCAATGTCCAGGTTACCTTCTGGCTGGACAAAAACTCTTCCAGGAACAGCTTTTGAGTGCAGGAAATTAAGTCCAAAACACAGCAACACAAACTGCAACTGAAAGTCCAGACAAACCAAACTGAAGTAATTAGTTTAGCAGGGCAGAAGCCAGAATCTTAGGCTTGAAGGCATGGCAAAACTCACATGGTTGGGAAGATGCTAGGAACACAGCTAATCCATGACAACACAGGATAAAGTAACTCCCACAGCCTCCTCCACAGCCAAAGGAACCACACCCCCACTTGCTGTCAGCTGTCCGGCTTCCTCCTTGGATTCAGACTCTGACAGGGGCATGACAGAGATATAGAAAAAAAAAAAAAGTCTTGGTAAAAATAAGCTGAAAAGGGATAAAAATGAGAAGGGTCTGAGTGATCCATGTAGATCTTCTGTCTAAGCGGATGCTTAGCACTTCTTGATCGTGACAAATGCCCAGAATAAGAGTAATGCCCCTAAGGCACCTTATTTGGGCAGGCTGAAATCACTCCATTTATATATGAAATGCGGGAGCATGTGCTGATCAACAATATTATGGGTTCCCCTCTTCCTGAACCCTGGGAAGGTCTAGAAAAGTTTAGTTCGCAGTATCATCACTGCATCATACTCCACAAAGGAGTCAATATAAAGCACTAGGGTCACCTTCTGACTGTAGTGACAGTCTGCCTTCTGGATGGATGCTGTTAATCAGTTAACAGCTGCAGGGTTTATTTGATCTCCCGTTCAGGTCTCTAACATTTTGCTGTGATTTAGTGACAGAGCTTTCTGCTTGTTTCTTTTTCCTTCTTTAGTTTAAATCCTTCAGAAGACTTCAATAGTATTTTGATGTGTGATTTTTTTTTCTCCCTCCTGCAAAACTGAAGGAGGACAGCTGCTGCTGATTTCAATCAAACATTAAGAATGAAATAACGTGGCAAAAATATAAGCCAAAGTACTCGAAAGCCTTTTGAAAAAGTTGGTACTACAAACACCCCCCGCCCCCGGCAAATTAATTTTATCCAGCCCTAAACATAGTCCTGATAATTGAGTTTGAGCTTTTTGCCCTCTTTTTTTTTTCTGCACATGATGCTTGATAGCCCAAAATCCCATTGTATATTTTGGAAGTGCCTTGATTCATTTACCTAGCCGTGGAAGATAAAGTTCACATGTACAGAATGATTTGTGCTAAGGTAGTGATATTCCCATATATATTTTCCACCTCTTTTTTCCTCGTGCAGATACTTCTTTCTATAAACAAAAAGGAATATAGAAGTTGATGCTCCAAGGTTTTCCTTATCTCCCACCCACCCAAAGCCTCAGGGTCTCTCCAAAATTTGCTGACAATTTTAATTTTAATTTGAAAAATAAGGGCAATAATCATCATGATTATTTTAATTAATTCATATCACGTGAACCTTGCCTTCTTCAAAAAGCAGAGAACAATAAACGAAGCAATGTTGTCATTCCATACGTTGTATTCAAAAAAGGGGCCTTTGTCTTTTAAATGAGGATGGACTGCTGAATCTTGTCCTTTGTTCCCCTATGTTGTGCCATGCATTTATGAAGTGGTTGTTTTGTTTCTCCAGTGTACATCCAGGCATGCACATGTCTCACTGCATTGTACTGCATATGCCATGTTGCTCAGTTTGTCCTGGGAGTGGGCAAGCTTCTACCTTAATATAGTCTTGGGTTTAAAGTGTGCACATATGTTGTGTTGATTGAAGATCCCCCTGAGCTCTTCAGATATTTCTGCAATGTATGGAATGACAATGTTGCTTCATTTATTGTTCTTTTCTTTTTGAAAACAGCAAAGTTCAAATTTTGAACAGAGAGGACTGCTGGTTTGAAAGAAGAGTCAAAATTGTCAAAATGTCAAAATTGAACAGCCCTCTCTCAAAAGAAAGGAAGGGATAAGGCACCATCTATTTCCAGTCTACAACACAGTCCTTTCAGCAGTTTCAAGAAGGCTCCACTCACATTTGTACTATTCAGGTGACCCTGAAGACACAGATAAACCTCCAAGAATATAAATCCTTCCATTATTAAAAAAAAAAATGTTGAGACTTTGGAAAAAATGCAAGGAAGAGCAACTAAGATGATTAAAGGCCTGGAGACTAAAATATATAAAGAATGATAGCAGTATTTGGGTTTGCTAAGCTTGAGACAAGAAAGACTAGGGGGTGACACGATAACCATATTCCAGTATTTGAGAGGATGCCACAAAAAGGAGGGGCTCAATTTATTTTCCAAAGCACCAGAGGGCAGGGCAAGAAACAATGGATGGAAACTAATCAAGGAGAGAAGCAACCTGGAATTGAAGAGAGACTTCCAAACGGTGAGGACAATTAGCCAGTGGAACAACTGGCCTTCAAACATTGTGGGTGCTTTGTCACTGGAGGTTTTTAAGAAGAAACTGGGCAGTCATTTGTCTGAAAAAGTATAGGATATCCTGCTTGAGCAGAGGGATGGAGTTGAAGACTTCCAACTCTATTCTGATTCTGATTGCTCACTATCCAGTCAAAGCTGAAAAAGCTTCTTGGATGAGAAACAAAACATCTTCAAAGAAAAACAAGAACGTCCAATTGTATCTTGAAAAAGCACCTTTGGGACCTGCATGCAACATTCCAAATATTTATCTATTTAAGGACATTATGATATTTTCAATAATAAAATTTCTTATTAACCACAACATGTTATTGGCCTTTTGTGGCTTCTGAACAGATGAATGGCATATTTGTTCCTGACAACACCAGTCATCTAGTTTGATGCTTTTCCTACACCCATTCTCACAAGGAGGATCCTTTGGCCAGAAATAGGACTAATTCAGTATTTATGGCTTCTGGGAAGGCCTTTATTGAAATGAAGAGGTCTTAGTTAATTATTAAATTAGTCATATATTTTAAAATCATCTGATATATCTGCATTCTAAGGAGAATGTGCAAATTAATACCATCAAAATGTGTAGTCTTTTTCTCTCTGTGTATTTGGCATGAAGATTTATAACCTGATCACTTTCTTATTTTCTCTCGAACACACGTCTTCTTCTCTTCTATACATTCTCTCGCACAATAATACATTGGGATATATAATGTACGTTCAAGTGTGCATACTTCCTATAGAGGAAAAACATACTAGTTTAAATATAAGATATTTCCATTCATTAGCAATGTACAGTAAAATTAAATGATGAAATTAATTACTTTTTAATTTAAAAAATCTTATTCAATCAATTCTCTAGAATTAATTACATTATTTCAATAAGATGCATACAATCTGATATCACAATGATGAGTTTAGTCTTGAAGCATAAATAATTTTTTTTTTTTTGAAACAAATTTTTATTAATTTTAAAGATAAAACAACACATCATTAACCATTAAATACATAAATACATAAAACCTCTTAACATTATAAATTTTTACAAATCGAATAAAACATCATTTTTATACAACATAATTCTAATTTATCCCATTTCCATATGGACACATAAATATCTTTCAGCAAATTTCTCATTATTTCTCTTTACTCTTATTCAATTTCATTTCTTTTCTATATTTATCCATTTTATAGTCATCATATTCATTTCTTTCTGGCTTGTTTAAATTATTCTCATCTAACATTCCTCCAAGGTTTTATTGATTCTTTTTTTTTTTTTTTATAAAAAACAAATTTTGTTAGTTTTACCAAAAACACAATACACAAACATACAAAACACAAAACATAAACAAAACTAAAAGATCTTTTCTGAAGGTTGTCTGTTCCCGGGTTAAAACTCTTCGCACAGACACAAATTCAAACATCATATTCATCCCATATATCCTTCCATATCTTATTATCATTTTCTTTTTTATATTTATATATAAAAACCATTTTTATCAGTTTTATAAAAACAATGCACAAAGAATCAAGGCATAACAGCTTATAAATTCTTTTCTAGAAAAAAATAATAATAAAAGACCAATAAGACATAACATTTCCAAATTATAATATCAATACTTCATATAGTATTAACTTCATATCTTATCCCTACTTCTCCTTTCCATCCAAATTATTTCTTATTAATTAAAATTTTATTGCCTTTTATCAATATACAAAATCCAAAAAAAAGCATATATATCCTTCCATATCTTATTACCATTTTCAACAACATTCTTTGTCTGTTCTATTTCCAATTATCCATTCATCTTTTTTTTTTCTTTTACTATACTTCTCCTATACACCAATTGGAGTAACATCTATAACTCATTACCCTAACTTAAAAATACTATGTATAGCAATTTTTCTTGGGATTCTGTTTAAAAGATTCTGAGATTACATAATGAATTTTATACTCTAAATACACATATAAAAACACAAACTTATGTACCCTCCAGACTCCCTCTTTTATCCTAAATTAAATTCACCCATTGTCTCTAAATAAACTTTTTTTCTTTAGGTCTTGCTTCCCCCATTAAGGCTTTTCCTCCCCCCCTTTCTCTCTTGCTTATTCTTCTCCTTGCCCTTTTTACCCCTTTGTTTTTTCTCCTCGCTTTTCTTGCTCCTTTTCCTTTGCTTTCTAACCTTGCCTCCACCTTTTCGCTCATTTTTCTCTCTTTTGGTTGTTTTTATAATTCTTAAAATCCCCTTTTTCTTATCCTTTTTCTCCTCCTCTCCGGAAGGGACCCATTGTTCATCAAAGATGGCTTCTTCTTCCTCTTCTTCCTTGTCCCAGTCCTTCTGCTGCGTAATCAACTTTTCATAAGTACATAACGCCATTTCTAAGAATTGAAACAAAGTGCCCAAAGTATCTTCTTTTTTATATTTTTGATATTCAATCTCTAGTTCATCCACAAACGATGCCATTATGAAAAGGGAAACTTTTTCCAAAACAACCACAAGTATTTTTAATCAAAAACAATCAAAAGCAATTAAAAAAAAAGTTCCAAAAATTAATACTTTTCTTCCTTCTTCTCTTTCTCTTTCTGGGATTAATTTTTAATCAAAGAGGTCCAATTACCATACATCTTCCTTTGGGATTCTAGGCAATCTCCTCCTTTTTCAGCTTCTGCTCCAATTTTTTTTTCTCCCTTCCCACTTGCAATGTCAATTTTAAATAATCAGAAATCCATACCTCCAACAAGGGTTTTCCAATTTCTTAAATTTTTCAATGTCCAAAAATCCTTTTGTCTCTTGGCTTCAACTCTCAAAGCAATCCACTTTCAATATCCAATATATCCAAATATTTCTGCTGTTTC